>QJPP01000712.1:1636266-2094505 GCA_003996215.1 Jaltomata sinuosa
TTGAAGAAGACTTCTAAATGTGAAGAAGATAATCTTAGCATGGATAGAGAAAAGAAGAGGATGCTGCCATTGTAGTAGTTAGGGGAAGAGGGAACTCGTAAAAGTTCTACTTATGTGTATATTAAAGACTACTTAGTTTTCCATCTTCAATGTAGCAACATGCTAATATATATATAATAATAATTTAATTGTGTGAAGCAACAAGAAACATATAAGAGTATATAGCTAGTTTCCCTAAAATTATCAAGCGTTGGAGCAGCTAGCGAACCGTTACTGCTATGAGCAGCTGAAATTGCACTGGCATGGACTCCGCTGGTTATGACTATAAGCAAAAGAGCTGATCTGGAAAACAAAGTAATGGAGAAGTTGGAGGGATCAATATTAGCCCCAAAATCGAATCTTCTGATGTAACCTGCATAATTGCAGACTTTCATAATTCAGCAGGTAACTTCATGAGGGGTTTGCAGCAACATTTGTTGGTCACCAGTAATCTTTCTCAGTCAAAGAAGCTATGGGATTGTGTTACGGGTGATATAAAAGATATGCAGGCGGTAAACCAAGTCTGTTTTCTAGTGAGGTAAATTGTGGCCTAGAAAATGGAAACAATGAGACCTAGAATCTCCCTGGATGAAGAAGGAGATGTTGGGAGGACTCAGTAGCTTTGAGGACCCATTGGTTTATACTTTGCGTCTCAGATCACAGATGTATGATTCCGAGAAATCGTGTATGATACAATAGTTGACGACAAAAGAAAATACGGCCAAATTATTATTATTTTTTTTGAAAAAATAAAACTTATTTCAAGACTCCATGCAACCCCTACTTTTAACCTTAAGATTGTGGAAGGTCGTCAAAGAAGCAAAGAGGTAAAAAGGCCCTAAGGAGTAGTCTAAAATTCATATATACACAACGATTAACTAGTCCCCTGCTGCTTTTTATATGAAACGATTTTCTTGTTAGTTACTGCCAGAAAGAATGTATTTGAGAACAATTGCTTATTCAAACTACAACACATAAGACTTCATAGACTCTATCAAGTCAAACTACATCACGTAAAATTGAAGTTATTACCTGTGTTAGATATGTAGGAAATTGTAAAATCTCCAACTTGTTTAGAATTATTTGGTATTGAAGCAAATTATGGGCACCTAAACGAATTAGATCCCAAAGCAGAATTGAATAGAGAATATGTATAGCTGATCCGGTGAGATAAGAGGCGTGGTTGATTGAGCGTGTTTAATTAGAAGAGTCATCCCAGGTCGGAGTTTAGTACTAGTAAACTCAGCCCAACTCTAGAAACATAGTTATATACAAAGTCATATACTGTGAGATGAATTATACTAGAGTCTAGAGGTATTACAGACCATTCATTTATATTTATACACAACATACAGAAAATCAACCTACGTAGTTGTTTTAAAATCAACGTTAACTAGAGTGTAAGTTGAAACATAGAGCTAGCTTGACAAAGCAACAGTCATCAGAACATCATATCCAGGAACTCACTGTTGATTGAGGAAGCTCCAATGTGTATAAGTTGCTATAGGAAACGGTGAAGATGCTAATCTTCATTGTCACTCTTGACTCTACTGCAAACCTTACCACTCATGCATCTAACAGTAACTAATAAAAGTACAAAAGCTTGTATTGTGTAAACAGAAGGCTACTTTCAAGTCTAGTTTTGCTATTACGCTTGTACAGCCGGACAAGCATCTCAGGATGTTATGCTTACAACAAAATAAGACAAGCTTCACCTTCGATACGAATAATGCGACTCGAAAAAACTATAGTCAGGGTGAATAACTTGCAAAAGCCGGAGCCAATTGTCAGCAGCTCTTAACAGAGAGTTGACCTTCTGACATTCATTGACTCCATCAGGGAACCAAAAAGAAGCTTGGAATTTGTAAGAGGCCAGCCCAAAGGTTGGGAGAGGTAGCTTGGCGGACATACCAGCATCGACGATGCCTTTACTGGTAGTTGTGCCATGCTGTTGAGGCCAGTCAGTCCTAGGAACTGCAAAAGTTTAAGCAATAGATAGTCAGCAATTTCAAGAACAATCAACTGGCTCGTTTTGTTGGCGAATTGAGCAGAAATAGAGAAGAAATAGGATGAACAACATACCACCAGAAGGTGTTGAGAGGGAATGGTATGTCAAAAAGCAAGCATCAAGATTTTGCAATGTTGGTCCTGTTGGTATCCTATATATGGGATACCTTCACAATGGAAAAAGCGGAAAAAAACAATTCAGTATTAAGAAGAAGTGTGTTTACACAAGAATCATTGTTCAGTGAAGGCTAAAAGGAGAAAATCGTACCAAGCCACAGAAATCCAACTTGCAGCAGTAAGATCACAGCTCCTATACGTCTTCAGTTCTGGAAATTTAGATGCAAGGCCTGAAATCTGCAGTGTTATGGGCAAAAGAATGTGACACAGGAAAAAAGTGGAAGACAGTCAAACTTCTGTTTGAAGATAAAATACTTGCCTTATCAGCTAAAGGTTCACGACCATATGGTTGATTCCGCTCAAAATATTCAAATGCAAGGAGACCAGGAGAGTTCCCCATCTCATTCTCATCACCTGAAGATTCTAAAAAAGGGTCCTTTTTTAGGGAAAGATGCTTGATTCCATCAATAGTTGATCCAATTAAAATCTGCTGATTCCAACTTCCGTGAACTTTATTGGCTACCGTTGAAGCTCCAGCTCCATATTCACTACTGTCATCACTACTTGTCTCCTTGAGAGAATCAGCATCACTTTCTTCACCTGGTCTCCTGGAAAAAATTAAGCCCGAGATTGTTATTTGAAAGAAAATGCAGCTAATGCATACCAGTTATCCACAAGCAAAGGCACCAATCAATTGAAATGAACTCACTTTTAAGAGAACAGATCAGTTTGTATAGTTCAATTATTAAAGAAGATGCTCTTACTTCAACCTAGTTTTCACTTGGTAGGTGAGGTGAGCAGCACAATTAAAACGTTAATAGCCTTGAGACATTTTGCTACCTCCGTCTTCAAGCAAGGAGTAAAATAAGAACTTCAAAGAAGTAAAGGCCGAGCAAATAATCAACAACAGAATTCAACTTTAAGGACAATAGATGCACATCTGATGCCACACCTGGCACCAGTGCAAGGCCATATCAATAAGAAAAGAAATTAGAACTCTGTTAAATATATGTTAAATCAAACATTTTTTAAGGTCACTCTTTCTGCAATACATGAGCTCATAGTTTATTTATGAAGAACCTGAAGCGCTTCAATAGCTAACTTTATAATTAAGAATATGCCTTCCATGACCAACCATAGAAAACCTATATCCTACAATATAACACATGGAAGAAGGTGCACACTTCAACTTCGATTGAGTGGCAGGGCCATGAGGTACAGATATCCACTTCTCATTTACCTTGGACTTTTGCTGAATGAATCATATTCAAGCTAAGATTATGAATCCACCTCTCCTAAGATTATTTGCTTTAACTGGATTGCTCTCCATGAAGCTAACTTGATACAAGACAACTTCACTAGGAAAGGTCTCCAGTTAGTGAACAGATGCTACGCTACCTATGTTCGGATAAGTTGGAAACTGTGAATCATCTGTTTTTGCACTGCGAGGTGGCTAATGATATTTGGAACATGTTCTTCTGCATTTTTGAGTTGAAATGGGTCATGCCAAAGATCATAAAAGAGGCACATATGAACTGGAGCATGTGGAGAGTTGATGAAAGTTGAAACCATCAAAAAGGATCTGGCTAATGATCCCGGCTGCTATCTTCTGGAGTATTTGGAATGAGAGGAATAGGAGGTGTTTTGATGGAACCTCAACTCCAAATCACTCTCTCAAAACCAAATGTCTAGTCTTACTTTTTGCTGGTCTAAATTGGCTAATGTATCTAGCACTGAACAATTTTTGGAGTTTATTAGTTCCCTTGTTTTAGATTGACTAACTGTAAAGGGAATTCCTTTTTCTTTATCCCAGTTTCTTTTGTAAATTTTTCTTTCATTGTAAGTTGTAACTATGCATCTTCTTGATGCCCTTTTTTTCAATGAAATACCTTACTTTATCAAAAAAAGAAAAGATAAAACAAAATAAAAATAAAAATTTCACATTAACCAAACCCCAAGCTAACCAACCAAAATCTAGGCTAAAATCACCATCCTCACTACTGAAGTGAACATTTAAGGGGACAATTGTGATTCAGCCAGAACCAATAACATATATAACATAATGGAGAATGCATCTTTATGTTAAGACAATAATAAGAAATCAGACGCATTATTCTGGAAACTCTTCAACACTTTTTTCCCTGTCACCTGAACAGTCGCACATGAATTCGTTCAAAGACCAATATGAATTAATAATTACTATTTTCATCATCTGCAAATAAGCAGAAAGTGCACATAACAAGCTTACCTCTGCTTAATAGAGGGCCTTGAAGGGTCTATATAAAGTTGAATCCCCGACAAATATGGCACATAATACTGGACAACGCAATCACTCTGATTTAAAACAAGAGGAACTCCTGCTCCATATGCACTCCATTCCCCAAAAGACTCCCAAAGGTCACCCAAGATGAAGTGTGGATGGGGATCATTGTCAATATTCCTCATCCCTCTCATGATTGTCTGCACATATGCAAATGCACTGGATTAACTTGAGTATCAGGAGATCAAAGCATTCAAACTGATTTTCCACAACTTCAGCTTTCTTGCAATATGAATAAACCACTGAACAAATGAGGAGATTGGATCTTAATTACACGAAGGCATTCAATAACCAAGCCATGGAGACAATTGCTGAGCCATATTCACTTGTGTGATTTAAGGAAGAAATGAGCATAAAATTAGCAGACATCTGGCTTTCAATAAGCACATTATACAACCAGATCTTCCATTCAAATGGAAGAAGAGAGTAGCAAACCATTGCATTCGAACACCTGATCCATGCAGATGGTTTACACACACGATACGACCAAGTATCTAAAAGAAGGCATATGCATAACCACATGAAACTAGGTGAGAATATTGTCTAGCCGGTAATAGCAGGATTCAGTGTTACAAATTTGTCGCAAGTATATGAGAAACAGATTACCATTTACAGGCTTTAAATAGTACGGTTCTCCTTATTAATATTCTTTTTCCATATAAAGTAGTGTAAAAAATCCAATATTTAGTTTAAGCATAACCCTTTGACATTGTCACAGTACAAACTCTGAAAACATTCACAAACACCTAAAATGCAGCCACTTTTACATCAAGGCACAGTTTCAATTTTCCCCAACATCTATAACTTAATGGCCAATAGGATAAGACATACAGATTAATTTGATGGCTAATAATTGGCAAACAAGAGAAGTGACCATTTGCTTAAATAACAAATATGAATGCACAAACAATATTAATACCTTGGGAAAAAATTGAGCGGGAACCTTCGGAGTGGTATGCTCCAAGAAGCGATCGAAATTGGTCAAATTCTCAATTCGAATAGATGAAAACGACGCCGTTGACGATGCTCCATCATCAGACTCGGTTCGACTCTCCACTTCAATTCTTGATTTGGCTTTCATTTTTTGCTGCTTTCTCATCGCCGGCGGGCTATAAAACCGATCATCTCCAACCCGTCTCCGATTTGCAGCCATTTTCTCTTTCTTTTTTTTTTTGCAAAATTTTCCACAAAAGAAAATGGATCCGCAAAGATCCTAAAAGTCAAAGAAGTGGGTATAGCAGAAGAACCTTTGAGTCTTGCTGTAATGAACTACTGTAGTGTCTGTGATTGTGGTCCGTCTCTTGCAATTTCTTTTGAAAATTATATTAGAAAAATTGGGTAAAGTTTAAGGCTTTTTCCAAAAAGGGTTTAAGGGAGATTTTGAGTGATGAAGTTTTAGGGTTTTTGAAGATAAAAGAGGGTGCTGGGTTTGTTAATGGTGGAGGGAGAATGAGACGCCAAGAGTCGAGCCAGAAAAAAGGGTTGAAAAGGAAGGTCCACCTTAAGTTCCATGGACCATGTTCCACACAATTCAATAATAAACTATAATTTACGCAAATTATCCGTAATAATAAATGAATATTTGACCATGAAAATAAAAAAAAAAAATTATTTTATTTAGAATTTTCAAAGTTAAAAGTTAGAATTGAAATTGTGTTTGGCCATATTTTTGCAAAAAACATAGAATAATATTTTTTACACCTTTGAATATCAAAATATTTTTGCAAATAAAGAAAAAGGAAAGAAAGAGCTGATCAATTTTATATTTGGTACTATAAGATAAATTCGTTAAATTAATTACGAACCACTAAAATTCCATTTGGATTAGAGAAAGTTATTACAACAATTAATGCTTCCAGCTTTACTATAAAATTCCATGTGGAAAAGACGCTTATTACTTATCACGTAAAATCATTTTTCAAGACGTAGTAATAAATATCAATTAATTTTTTAAGAGACGTGCAATGTCCAAAGTGGACAATTAAAAGTGAATGAAGGGAGTAATTTGTAGAGCGTATGCAAATTTTGTTTTTACATTATAATCAAGATTTTAAAATTTTCTTTTTTAGTGTTAACTTTGTGTCGAACACTTCTTTCAGAATTAGCATAATAAGGAAGGGAGAAAAAAAAATCACTTTAGTAATTGAATATTGGGTCCGTGCTAACGCCACTAGTTCAATTATAATCCACAACAAATTGAGAGTCCTTTTGCAAATACCAGCAATGACGGCCTCATCTTTTTGACCGTTTCAAGATTTGAGGGGTTTCAACTTGCAAGTCTAGAGTACTATTTCCCAATTTCCAAAGGTTATGGAGGTTGAATAGAATTAACACATACAAAAGAGAAGAAACAAAAAGAAAATACACTGACCTCAAGTTCAATTTGTTGCCTTTGTTTGGCATCTTCAATATATATATGTACTGTAATTCATTTTCCAAATAACTCATGATTCACAATCACACTCTAATTCATTTTCTAGCTCCCTAATCAATAATTCCATCATCTTCTTATACATTGGCATATAATGGTCGTTTATCATTGTCTTTGACAAACGAAGCTTACTATACAATTCTCTAGGGGTCTCATATATCCCAACATGGTCTTCCGTTGGACCATCATGTTCCAGATCACTTGTATCTGTTGATGGTATAGAAACCATATGCATTATTCTTCCAGGAGGGTAAAAATGGTGGTTATCTGACACATCTGATGGAGATATTGGTGTTTGGTTTTCAGCTGCATCCGCCAGCACTTTCTCCTCTTCAGCAATTTCTTCTGCTGCAGCAGCTGCTTCTTGGTCATCGACATCAGCTTCACACTCCTGCCTTTCTAGCTCCTTCTCCAATTCATACCACAGTTCACCTTCCGTGATATCCTCTATGGCAGTAGTACCAATTGCTTTGTCCACTCCAGCAGCATCTTCCTCTTCATCGCTCTCATCTTGTCCAGATCCGCTGCTTGAAGAACAATATTCGACTTTGTTCCCCTCAGGAACACTGTTTACTACTTCACTCACAAACGTTTCACATGTTCTCGGAGCTATAAGGGGAGCCTCAGAGAAATCATCTGGTTTGGAGCTTGCCGAAGGGGAGACGACACGGCGACGCACACCCATACAAGTCCATGATGACAAAGAGGAGCGTGTCTTGACAACTGCTTGGGCAACATCTTGGGCACGCTTCATCACCACCTGCACATTAATAAGGCAATAAAATCAGCTTTCCTGCCATAAAAATTAAGGAGACAGGAAGTTGAGGATGTGGCAAACGTAATTAACCTGAAAGTTTCATACGCAATATCCCATTAATTTTTAACCTAAACTCCATCTATAAATAACAACTTATCCAGAACTGAGTTAGAATTACTACTGATCCAGAAAACACGAGTTAGAATTACACAATCCATTTACTCACAAACTTAATGTTGTGCTGCATTCAATAAGGAAAATTAGTACTAACAAGTAGAAGGGGCAAAACCAGTGGAAGGCCCCAACCTCCTACCTGAGTACTGCTTGAGACGGGGCGCAGAAGTGCACCTGCACCAGCAACCCTTGCTTTCGCTACAGCTATGGATGGTAGACGAGAACCAAGAGCAGTGGCAGATCGATAAATAACCTTCAAAACTCTGTTGCGCTCAACCTGGTCACGTAGATCATTCACCCAGGATGACGCGGTTACCTGAAAATGATTATTTTGAAATTAGAAATTACAGCAGGTCCAAGATGAGATTTTGAAGTATATGAATGCAAGTATTGTGTCATACCTCAGAACGAAGAACATCTATAGAAGCTGTTGAGAATGTAGGCACCAGATCAGAACCATTAATTATTGTAGTGATGAAGTGCTTTCCTGACTCTGCCAACTCCCACGTCATACAGGCAGCTGCGCAACACTAACACAATAAGGATATAGGAAGGAAACCAGATCAAGGCATTGGAATTCATAGGCAAAGATGTAAGAGATGCTAATTTATCAAGGAGACGCACTAGAGTAGCACTACTGAAACAAAGGTCATTTCATCAATTTCATAAATTAAAAAAAAACGATAGAATCAACAGATCACCACACGAATAAAGATTAAATAACTACTGCAAATAGTTTAGAGTACAAATGGAGCATAAAAAAAAGTACAAAGTCTAAACCTGGTAGAGAAGTCCATCCTTTTCCTTACTTATATAGGACACAGTCAAGTAAGGGTGGGAGATTGAAGATTCTCTTTTTTCCTGGTCAAGGGATTGAGAATTGAGATTTTGACTTCTTCAAGAATTTCACTTGTTTTCTGCCTTGAATAAAAGCATATCAACAAAAGAAGATAGAAATTAGGTAGTAAGTCTCCAATTTTATTTCTAGAATGACACTATCTGTTTTGTGTTTGAGCACATGTCTAGTGCCCAACTAGTGTACGACATGAATACACAGCCTAAGGGGGAAGGAGTTGTATTAGTTACAAGAGACGTCCTTGAGAAAGTTTTAGAACATTTCAGTGAGCTAATTTTCATCAACCTCCTTAGTAACTTTGTTGTCAAAGGCTCGCTAAAGCTGGGCTTAATAGGCTGTGCGCTTAGCACTAAGGCAGTAAAGGTGTGCGCCTTATGACCCATGGGCTCTGTCTTGAAGAGAGAGGCACTAAACAACAGAATATTTCACCTAACTGTCCTTTTTCTTCAATTCTTGTGTATATATAATTGTTTCGATTTATAATTATTATTCCCGAACTACATATTAGGGTAGAAGGTTAGTAGAGTAGGAGGGTTGTCTTGCTTTTCGAGAGTTTAGGCTTGTTGGTGTTTATCGTTGTACACTTGTACTAGCCATAGTATTATAGTCCTTACTTGTGGTATCTATCATAGTCTGTGGTTTATTCTGTTTCGATTAGCGCACTATTTTGTTGTTGTGCTTGTTTCTTTCTTTTAGACATTGTATTGTCCCCTTGTTAGTTACTATATTTTCTTCACTGTTTCCTTCTCCTTTGTACTTGGATTTGCTGCACTTGAGCTGAGGGTCTTTCGGAAACAGTCTCTCTACCTCCACGAGGTAGTGGTAAGGTCTGCGTACACTCTACCCTCGCCAGACCTCACTTGTGGGATTCCACTGGGTATGTTGTTGTTGTTGTTGTATTCTCGAACTACATATATATTTTTCATCTTCACTTGATTTGCACCTTCTTCCTTAATGCCTGTCGTTTATTCGCAATTTGGTCCCAAAGCCCCAATAGACTTCAACGTTTTCTTTTTTGCACTTCGCTATGACAGTGTGGCTTTATAATGTCGTAACCGTTCAGCACTAGATGCTTCCCAGCATTTTCTCAGGACAACACAATTTACAGAAGCAACTTTGCAATGTTTCACGCTACCATCATCTTTTTTTCATAGAAGTCCAGAATCATTTTCCATTACTTTCTTCAGAAGCTCTCTTTTTTCTTTCATTATCATCACATATTCTCCAGTTACATGTTAAAGGGACCAGCTCACATATGAAACAAGTAGTCTCCTAATGCGCCATATGTGTCCCTATTGGTGAAATTTTCTACAAAAGTTTCTCTACATATTACACTACCTCTCTAACTTTTTATCAGGTTTCCTAAAACTAGTAATAGGTCCAATTCAATAACCCTTCCCTACATATTTCTTATACTCCCAACAAATTAGATATATATATTCACACTTTTGGAGCTAAAATAAGATATACACTGCAAGCTAGTTTCCTGAAAGTGTTCCGTGGAAAAGAAATTAAAATATCCAATGAAGTTCCAGAGATCCCCAGACAGAGACAGTCGAAAGACAGTTTAGCTAGTACGTTTATAGATGCTCTCATCTCAGTTTTCAATCTCATTTTCATTTCAGGAAACACAATTTAAATTGTAGATAGTCCCTAGTCTCTCGCTTCCAGTTTGCAGTAATATGAAGTTTTACCATGATCACTACAAAGTAATACCTCAGAAGTCAGAACTTTGGATGTTCAAGACCTGGAAAATACTGAATTGACCACAGACCAACCTTCGAGTTTCTATCTCCAACGGAAAACTATACTGAACTAATTGAGATGTCTTTTCAGAGTCTACCAGTTGTAATAGTATGTTCCTTCTCACTCTAACTTAGTACTACCTTTCTTGAGATCTAACACAGGTGTTGTTTATATTTTACAAATTAAACTTAAAAGCTAGTGACATGAAACTACAAACAACTCAAGACAGAAACTTTGGCATTTCTAGAAAACAAAACACTGTCACGATGTTCAAGTTTCTTAATTCATCATTCAACTAATTGAGCATGAATTTTAGGCATTTTTCGATTCTAGCTTCACAATTTCCAGATAACATAGATTTGCTGAAGGTAGGATCATAGATTGAAATATTGGTCTAACAGATACATCATAAACTCAATTTTATGAAGAGATGTAGAAATAGATGAAAAATAACTTTATGACAAATATTAGGACTCAATAGGAAAGAGTTACTAAAGTAGAAAACTTTCAGAAACTCCACTCTAATGTAGCACTGAATGGGCCTAAATCAACATGGGAAAATACGATGGCTTCTAATTTCACGTAAAGATTCACTAAACAATTTGGAAAGAAGACATGGAAGAAAATGTGCTACTTTCCTCCGTGTCACCTACAATTCTCATTTACCAGGTACTGATATACGAACTTAGCAACCATAATAGGAGGGAAAAGTAAACCTCCCGACTTTTAAACAGAGATCTGCAGCTACAGCGAAAAGAAACACACCTGGTGCAAAAGTGACACAGGTGCTTGAGGAAAGTTCTTTTTGCTCTCGAAGGATATAGGTCAGAAGTGCAGCAGTACCGCCACCAAGTGAATGTCCAACAATCTGAAGTTCAAAAACTAGCATTACGAATTTGATATTAAGCACAAACAAAAAGCTGGAAATATGTCTTTAACTGCAGCAAATCACTTAAACAACCTGACTTTTGAAAGAATGTAAACATTACATATCCACTCAAGACTTGCCATTGTATTGATATTTACAGGAATGTTTCTAAAATTTACACGGCACCACCAAAGGTAATGATTACTTTGTCTTTTGATAAGTAAGGGCATTGCTTACTTTTTACGAGCCATCTGCATCTTAGCCCCAAAGATATGAAATGGAACAAGAATGAAAGAAACACATGATTATGAGATAAATGTATGTCAAAAAACAGAAGAAATATAGAAGGTGACTTTCTGACTTGCTCTATAGAGGACAACAGAAACTGGTACCGCAAAATTTAAGATCAACCCCAGAAACAACAGGTAGGAGATGCAAGCCACATTATAGATCAATAAAGTAACATGCTATCAGAAATATCCAAATGAAAGCGAATCCCAATACGCATCAATGACAATCATCACATTGACAGTAATAAGAAAGATGATCAAGAATCATTTCTTGTTGAATCTTCCAATTTTAACACGTCCGTGACAGCTTTCAGTCTAGACAAGTTAGTGAATGGAAAAATGCATCAAAACACCTTCCAATCTCCAATGCAACAGAGAAGAAGAAAGGATAAGAAGCAACGATGTGAATTCCAAATTTTACCTTTATCTCATACTCAGGATTTTCCTCCAGAGCCCTTAACAAGAAAGGCATACTAAGCTTGGCAATCCACCGAGCAGAAGCAACCATCCCACAATGTGCGTATCCCAAAACAAGATTGCTAATCCCACCATCATCTAAAACTGAATGGTGAAAAGGTACAACAGCGCCTGTTGCTGCAGTCAGAGTATCTTTGATGCTATGCGTGCCCCGAATTAGAAGAAGGAAACAATTTAAATTTCTGTCTCTTATAATTGTAAAGGCGGGCTTAAGAAGCTGCAAACAAAAATTTGAACATCTCAGTTCACGACAATCAAAACACTACTATGAATTTGTGAAATAAATCCAAATAATAGGGTAGTGGTATAATTAACATACTCCTGCTTTAGGTTTCTGAAGGAGGACGTCTTCTTGAGAGTAGCCAGCAGACTCCAAGAAAACAGGAAATGGCTTCTTTGAGAAAAGCATACAAAGGGTCACCAACCTTAAGTAATGATACAACTGAGCTATAATCTCATCACCCTTTAGTTGCACACAGCTTTCCCCAGCATATACACTTGCAACTGGTGCATTTCCCTTCAAGGTCATAAATACAAATGAAATCCAGGTATAATTCAAGCATGAAAAAACAAAGATATAGAACATCCCGGAGCCATTGTATCCATGAACTTGTATTGAGATAATGCATTTATAAACCACAATTCCTCACTTGACAAGTGAATAGCACCGAGAGTCTTGGGCCTGAATTTCAAGGCACTAAGAGGTGCAGCATCTAGAATTCTACGATGAACAGGATGATGCACAAATATAAGAAGAAGACAAAACCACATAACGAAAGAAAAGTAATAATAGACAGAACATCTACCAAAATGCAGCAGTAATCATCTTGGCTATCAGAAACCTCTCAAATGACATATCCATCCGTAAAATTAAGAATGTAAGAGCATAATGTGAAGATTTGTGACAAAGATTTACTGAATTCTGTTAGATATCGACCTACAATGGACTAACTATGATCTACAAGCTCACACATTTATGTACTGAACATACAGCAAGCCGTCTACTTTTCAAGTAGCAGGATCAATAGAAGAATGTACTGGCAGCAACAAAGAATACTATATTTTTCACTCAGTTTTACTGATTCAAGCAATCCATCTAGCTAATTTGAACACACAATCACTGATGGAAGGAAGTTCACCATAGTGAAAAACGTATTTTATCTTGGTCTATTAGGAAAAGAAAAAAGCAAGAGATTGCAACATGACTATATCAGAAATCAATCCATTCACATCAGGATACATCACATCAACTTCCATTCACCAAGTTGTAAGAACATTTCATGATACAAAAGATTCCAACTTTACAAACTCCCAACACTCAATATCAATCAATCCACTCGGCACTATCCGGGCATATCTCACTGGAATATTGGTACATAAAATATCTTTCCCATTCTGATAGTGGTAAATGAATGCACAAAAAGACTCCGACTTTAGGAGCTCAACAATTAATAATCAACCCCAACCAGTTCGGGGTCAGCTCTATAACAATTTCATACCAACATTGGTATATAATTCAACATCATTCCATCAACAAAAGTATGAGGTTTGAGGTATAAAAGAAATGTTATTACCTGTCTTCGGATAAGGTAATTGATCCCAAAAGCCAAGTCACCAATAGGCCATTTGCCGAGTGTTTCGGAATAGGTAAAGCGAAGAGTTTCAGACAAAGTGGAAATGGTTTCGAGCCAGGTGGCCGGAGCTTGAGCTGGCCTTCGTGATAGTCTCCTTTTGACAGATCTACTTGCTGCTTTGGAGTAATCACCATTTTCTTCCTCCTTTACCGTTAATCGGCGACTCAGCACATAGTACAACAATACCACCGCCCCCGCCGCTGTCGCCATCGTCGTCGCAGCCATTCACAGCAAATTAATCCTTCCTTTGGTGATCTCTAAATCAACACCCTCGAATTCTCACTCTACACCTAATCAAAACTGTGAATTTCCCTCTCGAATTCAAGACACAAATAAGGCTACTGATTCTAACATCAAAACTATATGAATTTTCGAAATTCCCTGTAAATCAAAAATTAGGGTGTTGGTGAAATTGAATTGAGGAAAAACTGAATCAATTATTGTTTTACACATACATTTTATATATGATACATATGGATTTCGCCATGAATGAATCTGCATAGAGACATATACACACGCTTTCGCAAAAAGGAGCTTCACGGAGACCAAAACGGACATGAGACGGAGTTTAGCTTTGCCGTGAAGTCAAATGCCATTCTTGCCCTTTGCCTAAGTCTCACTTTCATTTCACTAAAGTTATATATACGTCTGCGCTAAATTTATTAAAAAAATAAAATAAAGTAGATAGATATACCCGTTTGATTTTAAGCCTAAATAGGTCCTTACCATCAATTTATTGGTTTACTTTTGTTCCTCAAAACAAATGAGCTAGCAATCATCGATCGTTAACGTTTTTTCACAATTTTCACGTTATAAAAACTTTCGCCGATGAATTTTGGTTATTAATTGTTGATATTCTGTGTAACTTTCCTTTTTCAATTTGGTAATGTAAGATAAACTAAAAAGATAATTTAGATTCTATTGAATATTTCAAAAATGTTGTTGGTGTAATACAGTATGAATTGCAATAATGTTTGACTTCAATGAATACATTTGAATTTTAGATGAGAAAGTGGACGATGATGACATATGCAACACATTTGGATAAGTATATTTTATGAATTTCTAGAATATATTTGATTTATTTACTGGTATCTCTGAAGTTTATTTTAATGGCTGTGGATATATTCGAGATGGTTGAAATGTGATTTCTATCATCAGAATTTATATAATATTGTTATATATTTTAATTATATATGTCTCATATATTTTTTTCGGTAAATAGCCTAAATTATCCTTTAAATATTGAAAATGGTACAAATATATTCTCCTTTTTATATTTGAGCTCTACAATGTCCTTCTCATCCACCTTTGGGCCTTATTTTGTCCTTTTCCTTAATAGACTATTTAGAAAAAATGATTAAGATTTTCATTTAATATGCGATAACATTTTATTGGTTAAAATTTTAATTAATCGAAACCTATTAATTACCCACAAATCCAATTCGGATCCCGGATTTGGCTCCTCTCCATTTTCCATCTCTCTATTTTCTCCAAGTTCTTATTTAGATGAAAGACACATGTCATAAATTTAAATTAATGGTTGAGATTTAGTAAATTAAAGATATGTCTTAACCATAATTAGAATAATAGATATTTTATATATTTGCTCCAATATATACAGCAATCTCACAATTCTAGCCACTAAATTTATTTTTAATTATATTATTACTTATTTTGTCAAATATTCAAATATCTAATTACTATATTATTTATTATAGAGAAAAAAAAGTTATACTAAATTCTATTAGTAATTATTTTAAAGCGGGAGGACTTTTCTTTAAACATTGGAATTTCTTTTCAACATAAAAAATTAGGCTAAAAATAATTTGAGTGAAAAAATATTAGCAAAAAGATAAAAGTAAAAATGATGCAGGACAAAATTTACTCAAATCAAGTAATAATTTTTTTAATATTTAGGAAAGATATCTTGTACAACTAAAATTGTGAGATTAAAACAATATTTTGAAAGCAAATATATGAAAGTAATTAATTATTTTAATTATAGTTGAGGATTATCTTTAATTTACTAAATTTCAGCCATTAATTTAAATGTATGACATATATCTTTCATCTAAATAAGAACTTGGAGAAAATAGAGAGATGAAAAATGGAGAGGAGTCAAATCCGAGTTTCGAATTGAGTTTGTGGGTTAATATATTTTGATTAATTAAAATTTCATCAAATAAAAATAAAATGCTGTCACATATTAAATAAAAATCTTAATCATTTTTTCTAAAGGGTCTATTAAGGAAAAGGGCAAAATAGAGCCCAAAGGTGGATGAGAAGGACATTTTAGAGCCCAAAGATAAATGAGAAGAGCATTTTAGAGCCCAAAGATGAAAGGAGAGTATATTTATACTATTTCCAATACTTTAAGGATAATTTAAGCTCTTCTCTGATTTTTTTAAAATTAAGATAGCTAATTAGAGAACCATTTATTTTCTTCTGTAGGGCTTGATTCTTATTTATTTAGTTATAGGATTTGTTTTTTGATAAAAAGGGAAGAATTTACTAATATGGATGGGCATGACAGGGTAGATATCGAAATATTTTATTGAACTAAAACTTTTGATTCGTGATTCCGATATAATATGATATTTATTATGCATTTTATAATTTTTGGTATCCGATACTTATAAAAAAATGAAAAAGGGCTAAATATATCTCTGTATTATTAAAAATAGTTTAAATATATTCCTCGTAATACTTTTAGTTCAAATATACCCTTTTCGTTATACTTTGGGTTCAAATATACCCCTGTACTATTAGAAATAGTTTAAATATACCTCTCGTTATACTTTCAGTTCAAATATACCCCTCCCGATATACTTTAGGTCCAAATATATCTCCCTCCCCCCATTATATTTTTAGTTCAAATATACCCTCATTATACTTTTATGCTGATTTAATTCCCTCCCCCCTCATTTATTCTATAAAGGTGATTTACCCTTAATTTTTTCAAACGGATACGTGATGAGCTTCAAAATAAAAATAACTCATCACAATATAAATATTTGTGCGATTCACTTTATAAACTCACTCATTTAATTTATCTCCAACCCGACCACTCCCTCGATTCATACAAAAATAATACACATATTCATAATTTATACCCCTATCATCTAAACATTTCATTGGCCTCACATCGGATAAACTTCTTTAAAAGAATTTTTTGGAGTTTTGATATATAAGAAAAATATATCATTTTATTTCTGTCATCATTTTTTGGTCTAATATCAAATCTTAAAATTTATACTTGAAATAATCAGCTAAGAAAGATTACCATATATAAATGCAAGATTTTTTTATATCTAATAAATGAATCATTAATGCCAATGAAAAAATATTCAGAAATAAGTGGAGCAAAGACTTTAAAGAGTTTGAATTCATGAGAAACGAATCATTAAAAAAGAGAAGAAAAGAAAATAGAAGATGACAAGAAAAGAATAGAACTCAAAGTAGAGGGAATTGAGATGGTTTAAATGGGTGAGTGTAAAAAATAAGGGTAAATCAGCATAAAAGTATAATGGGTATATTTGAACCCAAAATACATTAAAAAGGTTATATTTGTACTGAAAGTATAATGAGGGGTATATTTAAATCATTTCTAATAGTAAAAGGGTATATTTGGACCCAAAATATAATGAAAATGATATATTTGAACCAAAAATATAACAAGAGATATATTTAAACCATTTCTAATAATACAAGGTTATATTTAGCCCTTCTCCGTAAAAAAATATTGAATACTATACGAAAGGATATAGTAACAATACAATTCATATATATTATTGCAATACTAGCAAATATAAAATTAGTTATTTAGACGTTAGAATTTTGACTAGTGCTCTATCTTGTTTGACATGTCATTTTTTGTGTAATTCCTTAACGAAAATAATTTCTTATACTTTCTTTTAAATATTTCCACATATATAAGGTGTTAGTATGATATAATTAAGACGTTTCTTGTAAAATCGACGTCGATTATAATTCTTTACTATATAAATATATGTAAGTCCAAGTCAAATAAATTATGATTACTATTTTACTGTATCGCAAAATGTCAAAAATTTTGATACCGTACTATATTCACCCTCTATCTATTGATGTTAGGAACCATCTCCAAGAAGAAGAAAAAGGAAAAAAAATTGAAGATGAAAATTTAGGATTTTGTTTAAGAAGGGAAAAGGTGGTGGGATTATAACGGTAATAGCTACAATTTTTGTGGGCGAGATGTGAAGAGACCCATATGAGTGGTTTCAAAGATGAATTATTTCTTTATATGGTTTTGGATAATTCATGCTTTATGAGCTAATTTTTTATGTTAACTTAAACCTAAAATTCATTCCTTTACATGAAACGCTCGATGGATAATTTTTTAAATTGAGTTAGACTCAAAATCTATTTATGAAATACATTTTTAAGATGAGTAATCTCTTTATTTAATTTTGGACAATTCTTTGTGAGTTAATTTTTAAAGTTGAGTTAGATTCAAAATTCATTTTTTTAGAGAGAAGTGGTGAAAACGCTCCTGAACTATATGTGAATTATTACTTTAGTCCCTAAACTATTTCTAGCAATTAAAACACCCGTAAACTTGACTAAACAAACTTAAAAACACCCCCGAACTATACACGAATTATTACTTTAGTCCCAAACTACTCTTTGCAATTAAAACACCCTTAAACTTGACTAAACGAACTTAAAAACACCCTGATTTGCTAGATCTAATGAGCATGTTTATACTCCAGCATGGTTAGTTCATAAATCCAATTTAAGGTTGCGTTAGATTTTACAGTTTGTGGATATGAGTTAGGGTTTCATTGCCGACGTTTGCTACTAGAATTAATCATATTTCTGCTCCTTTTCATTGTATTTTCAGTCATCCTCTTCATTGTGATTAATTCGTAGAAGATGATTGTTGTGTAAAAGTTTGGGGTTTAAAAAAGAAGGAAACTATAAATAGGTAAGAAGATGAGGTTTTAGCTGTTGGAGTGAGTTTAAAATTAATGAAAAATATTAAATATGAGGATTTTTACTGTTGGTTGCCTATGTGATTTATTTTTTTTAAGTTCCTCGTGCATCTAAATGAGGTTGAGACCCCTTGCTATGCAATATGGTAGATCGAGAGTATTTTTAAGTTTGTTTAGTCAAGTTTGAAGATGTTTTAATTGTTAGGAGTAGTTTGGAGGACTAAAGTAATAATTCACATAAAAATTCAAAGATATTTTTAAGTTTGTTTAATTAAATTTAAAAGTATTTTAATTATTAAAAATAATTTAAAAATTAAAAAAATAATTCGCATATAGTTCAAGGTGTTTTCACCGGTTAACTCTTTTTTCTTTATATGAAAAGATACAAAGGATGGGGCGAGGCAGCAGATGGACAACAACGAGTAACAATAGAGTTAAGGGAGCAAGTGCGTGCATTAAAGTTGGGTTATTTTTGTTTTTTTTATAGGCGTGGAAGATAAGGACAAACGGTGGACTAGTTTATATTATGTGGTGATGAGAGTTGAAAAAAATTGTCCGATTGTGCTTTCTCCTAAATAATTCTTTTTGTTTTTAAATTGCCAATTGAAGTTTGGGGGATATGACAATGATGTCTACGGGGGAGTTTCTTATTACAATCACTTCTCTTGTTTTTTATATTCTATCATACTTGTGGTTGACAAAATTTACAATTACTATTGGAATTAATTTCTCTTCAACCACTAGGGATAATTTTCATTAATCGTAATTAATGAACCATGTTTTTATTCTTAATTGAAATTGGTAGTTATTCTTTAGCTTCTTTTTTTCCCGTTTTGTTATCTTATGAGCTTTATGAAGGGGAAAATAACTTTTGAATTATGTCAATGATAGATGCATTTTTATTTTAGAGTCCATGTCTACCGTAGTCCATAAACTAATATATACTACTCTATCATTATTAATTCATATCACAATTTTTTTTTCCATTTTGGAATGCCAAAGTAAGTTCAAACAAATTCTACTAATAATATTATTCTATACTATTTTCATAATTTTAGAATTTCAACTCATTTTATATTATTCAAATATAAAAAATTGATGTGATAATTTTCTTATAAACTAACTTTTAAACCATTTTTTAACATTCTTTCCCAGCAACAATTAATATAACATCGAAGTCTAATTAACATACTGAAATTTATATCATTACACTTTGTGTTTCTTTTTTCATATTTGACTTTACACCTTGATTAAGACTGCAAATAGTGGCACGTTGTATGTCTGTTTAATTAAAATTGTTATACTACGCAGACACCTTTTTCTATCCCAAATCTAAAACCAAATGTTTTAGTAAAGAAAGAATAAAAAAAGAGATAGTTAAATCAGTGCACATTAAGAATTTTTTTCATCCGATTGCAAGTGAGGTGGCTATATATATAGGAGTATTAACATCGAAAAGAAAAAAAAAGTCTCAAATATGCAGCTATTAATGCGAGTATTATTTATTAGCCATGTGTAATTAACTTATCAGTTATCAATGTGATTATTGAAAAATAAGCAAGATATTGAATTGAACCTCGAGATGATTTCATAATAAATATTATACTCCCTCCGTTCAATTTTACTTATCACTTTTTGACTGGGCACACCCATTAAGAAAATTATTATTAACATGGCTATTTTATCATAATATCCCTATTAATTAATGGTTACGATTGTGTCTTGAAATTAATTTGAAAAATAAACAATTAATGCTAAGGGTAAAATAGTAAAAAAGAATCGTCCTTCCTTTTTTTTTAAAATTAAAATGTGTTCATATTGACCCTTTATTAACAAACCGAAAATATTTACAAGAAACGACCCATTACTAGATCTTGGTAAAAGTCTTGATCTGGTAATAGGCCCAAAACAAAATAAAACTGAAAAAAGAACAGAAAAGAAAATGGAAAGGAATCTTCTAGACATGGCTGCTCTTTATCTGCATCATCCACGGCTCCAAAGCTCCGAAGTGCCCATCAATGGCCGCGGCAAAGGAGAAATTGATCTCATCTCTGAGAGAGAGACCACTGGATCTATAGGTAAAGCTGAGTTTTGATTGTATTTACTTCGGACATTTTACAAGTCTCACAAATGACGTAAATCCATCAAATGAAAATTTCTTCAACTCACTTTACCACAGCTCCGATTACTCCCAGGTGAGATGAGACATTCCTTCATTCCATTACTGCTCAGGCTGTTAAAAGCCGATAATTTCTCTATTCCTTCTCTTACTCGACAGGTTGAGCTCAAAGGAGCTAATTCCACTGCCGAAGTCAGAGGAAGTTATAGATCTATCACCGACCTTCTCTCTAAGCTGAGTTCTTTGAGCTGGAAACCTCTGGGATTTGTGTGTGCTAGTGTTATAAACATGGATCTTGAACCTTGACTTTTTGTATTCCATACGACAACTCTGCTAAGCTACCGTATGAATAGTGATGAAATGTTGGGTGTTCTTCTTCCTGTGGGTTAATGTGCCTGTGTTTGACTGAGTATGTGTTACTTGGTTTGAGCTCGATTACCTTTCTCTTATATTAAAGGAACCATTCTGAAACTTCTTGATTCTTAGGTTACGCGTCTGATGCTTGTCTATGG
Source organism: Jaltomata sinuosa (assembly GCA_003996215.1). Classification (NCBI taxonomy): domain Eukaryota; kingdom Viridiplantae; phylum Streptophyta; class Magnoliopsida; order Solanales; family Solanaceae; genus Jaltomata; species Jaltomata sinuosa. Next base: position 1,657,590 of record QJPP01000712.1, read on the forward strand.
TTAATATTGTTTTAGCTTTCCTTGGCATTTTCTGTATTGAAGAGTAGGTTAAACTATCCATTCCTGCAAAAAAGAAAACTTGGTTAGCTATAAAATCTGCCAGTTTATTGCCTTCTCGATATGTATGCACTTTTACATCTGTGTCCTTCATGATTGCTTTAATTTTCCCAATCTCAACAACAATACACCATGGGATCTGTCATCCACCATCCAGAATATTTTTAATAGTTAATGAATCAGTCTACATAATTAAAGAAACATATTGATATTGGACACAGTACTCAATCCCCATTCTAAATGCAAGAACTTCAGCAAGTAGGTTAGAATTAATTCCAAGCCTTCTCCCTTCTGCATAAATCAGACCCCCATCCTTATTTTTGACAAAAAAGGCTCCTGAGCTGGGGCCAGGATTATCTTTGGCAGCCCCATCAGAGTTGCACTTGTAATAGCCTAATCTAGGTGTCTTCCAATACAACTTTACAATCAATTCTTGGAGAATAAGCCTCCAAGAAGTGCACCAGATCAGTCCATGTAGATGGTATATTAAACATCCAGGGATAAGTACTCTTGGCCATAAAAAAATAGATTTTTACTGATTTTCATTTTCATGCTGATTAATAACATCTTCCCTCCATATTTTAAATCATTCCTCTTCTTCCAAATTTGCCATAAAATAAACATTGGCACTGCTTTGAAAAGTAACTTCAATTTGGGTGTTACATTTGCCCTCCACCACTTGTACACCACTTCTTTAACTTGTAGAAAAGGACCAGTCGCATCAGTACCTGCCGCAAAAAAAATTCACAACTGGTTAGACTCTAGGCATAGCATGAACAGGTCTTCAATAGTTTCTTGAGCTCCATTTTCACAGCTACCACAAATCACTTCCTCACTCATTCCACATCTAATCAGTACTTCCCCAATGGGAAGTCTCTTTTTCCAAAGTCTCCACAAGAAGAAGGATACCTTGAAAGGCACCCCCTTTATCCAAAGTTGTGAGAGATTTTGAGACACAGTTCCTCTTTGCCTCCCAGGCAGAACCTATAGAAAATTTTACAGAACTATTCAACATCCACTAGTGCTTGTCCCATTTCTCAGTGTTATCTGAACAATCTACATTATTGAGTATGTGCTGATAAACTTCCTCTATAAAAATTTGTTGCATCAGATCAGAATTTCACTTTCCATCTATAAAGAGTTGGCTAACATCTTCCCATGGATGATCATTAGCTGTTGTGATAGGCATGTAATAGTGAAGAGCCCCTACTTGAGTCCAATTATCATACCATATGCTAGAATGTCCCTTCTTGGGTTCCCACTAAATTTTCTGATCAAACATATCCCTGGCCTCCGACATAATTCTCTAAATTAGTGTTCCTCATTTTCATTTCACCATTTGAGGCCTCACTCTCTTGCAATATTTGTTTCACAAAAAAATGGTCCAAATTATTTTTTGGGTTTTAAATATCCATCATAGTTTGGCAAACATAGCTTTAGAGACATCAAATAGAGATCTAAAACCCAAACCCCCTTCTTCTTTTGGCTTACAAATAGCATTCCATGTAACCCAATGTTTATTTCTGCCAACCTCTTTAAAATTTCAGAAGAATCTTGCAAAAGCCTTATGCAAATCATGAATAACACACTTTGGTGGAATGATAGCAGAGAGTAAATAGATAAGAATGCTGCTTAAGATACTTTAATCAGTACTTCTTTACCACGAAATGACAATAGCTTGCCTTTCCAAGCTTGTAATATGTTTTGGACTTTTTTTAGTAATTCTGAGAAGTAGACCTTCATCTTCTTTGCATGACCAATGGTACATCCCAGATATATCAAAGAAAACTTTCCTCTCTTAAAGCATGTGCATTCCTCCACCTGATTGATAAGGGCATGAGCTGTTTTATGATAAACTAGGAAAGAACTTTTTTCTTTGTTTATCATTTGGCCTGACTGAACCTCATATTTTCAAGCACATTCATAATCAATTGTAAGGATTTTACATCAGCAGACACAAAGATGATTGTATCATCAGCATACGCCAGGTGGTTTATCTCTTCACTCCACTTTGACATACCAAAACCTTTAAATTCTACCTTGTGAAATAGAAAATTTAAGGCTCTAGATAATACCTCAGCTGAGAGGATAAATAAGATCGGAGATAAAGAATCACCTTGTTTTATACCTTTTGTAGAATGAAAAAAGTTAAATACTTGCCCATTAATTAGTACTGAGTACCAGTTATTGGCTAGTAATCTCCATATTAGGTCTCTCACTCTATCATCAAAATCCATTCTTTCAAGGACTTTCATTAGAAATCTCCAATTGATCCTGTTATATGCTTTTGCCATGTCCAGCTTTATCACTACATTAGCTGGTTTTTCTCTTTTTCTAATATCAGCAATAATCTCCTGTGTCAGAAGCATATTTTTTGTAATGCTCTTTCCCTTAATAAAATTTGACTGATTTTTAGAGATTAAAGTAGGTAAAATACTGTCCAGCTTGTCATGTAAAATTCTGGATAGTACTTTATTTAAAAAATTACTCAAACTAATTGGCCTCATATCAGAAAAGAATTGTATGGCATCCTTTTTTGGCAAAAGGACCAAATCAGTATGAGTGATGGACTTAGGTAAAGTGCCACCTTTAAAAAAAGCAATAACAACTCTGAATACATCCTCCCCTACTGTGCTCCAACAACTCTGAAATAAATGTCCTAAAAAACCATCTAGACCACAAGCACTGTCACCATTAAGCTCAAAAATAGCTTTCTTCACTTCTATCCTTGTAGGGTTTGAAAGGAGGTTAGAGTTATTCTCATCTGAAATCAAAGTAGGGACATATTGCAAAAGAGAAAGATCTGTTTCTTCACAAGTGTCTGTGAACTGAACCTGAAAAAGGAAATAGCCTTAGAAGCCACCTGCTTCACTCCTTCTACCCACTGGTCATTAGCATTTTAAATTCTACTGATGGATAATCTCTTTCTTCTGCCTTTCACTAAATTATGAAAGTTTACTGTTTTTTTCACCCTCTGCAAACCACTGAAAGCCAGCTTTTTGTCTCTAATATTCTTCTTCATAGTGAAAATAGGGTTTTTAGCTCAGCCTGAGCCTTTTGCAAAACAATTTTATTTTTATATGAAGGGTCTTCTTCAAATAATGACTCCTCTAGTCTCACAATTTCTTCTCTAATCACTATCTGCTTATACAAGTCACAAAATTTTTCTCTACTCCACATTGAGAAAGCTGATTTAGTCCTTTTCATTTTCTGCTTGAGACTAATGAAGATATCTGACTCATCATTGGATACCCAACTAGCTTTCACAATATCCTAAAATTCATTATCTTCCACCTAGAACTTGAGAAATCTGAAAGGTTTTCTGACATTAGTAGGTTAATATCCATAAGTTAGAAGCAAAGGTGCATGGTCAAAGCATGTTCTGGATAGATGTTCCACCTCCACCTGACCATTCATTCCCATGAAAGTCTGGTTAAATAGCAGTCTATCCAGCCTTTTAAAAATGCACTCATTGTCTGCTCTCTCATTCCACTAGGTAAAAGGACTTCCTTTAAAGTTGATATCAAAGAGTTCACATGAGTTGATAAAGAAGGCAAAGTCCTCATACTCTTGAGGGTATACATGAAGGACCCCAATCTTTTCTTCTTCATTAAGAATGATATTGAAATCCCCTCCCAGCAACCAAGGGAGTGCCATATTGTCACTGAGATTGTATATGTCCTCCCATAGCTCCAATCTCTTATGAGAATCACATTTAACATATACAACAATTAGTATCAAAGAGACCAGATTCCTGAAATAGCAATTGTAAGGACAATTATTTTTCAGAGTCTGAAATAACCCCTACATAAACACGATATTAAATAAAGACCCAGATTTTGCCATTCAGATTATAATTGGCATAACTCACACCCAATCTCCTCTTGTATTTGTGAATATGTCTAACATTCTAGAATGGTTCCATTAATGCAATAATGGAAAATTTATGAAATTTGTGAAGCATCTAAATTCTGTGGAATAAATTTTGAGATCTAACAGACCTCACATTCTAAAATAAAGCTTTCATCTTTATTTTGGCTGTGTTTACTCCCCTCTTAGGATTAGTCCTAGTAGGCATGATCTCCACCTTGATTTTGCCTTTGTTTAATATCTGAGTTGATATAGTAGATAGTCCAGCTTCCAGTAACACCTGAATGTTGCTATTTCAATTCTATGCTTCCTTTGTATCCTCCACTTCCTTAGATTGTGCTTTATCCTTTGCTGCCTTTGATGCAATGTTAATCTGATGAGAGACCACATTATGTAATGTTTTAATTGGAGCTGATTTTGTGCAGGTTGCTTACTTCTGAAGTTACATTATCTTCTGTTCCTATTGTTAGTTCCAGCCATGGTGTGGAAGCTACTTGTTCCTCCTTGCTAGATGTCAATTTCAGCATGTGGTTGCTGCTTGTAGGTGGGTATGTACCTACTAACAGACCTTCACAAAACCTTGTATTAGAAGCAATAATTTGCAAAGGTAAAAGGAAGGTATCTTGTGCCAACTTAATGTCATCTCCACTTAGAATAGCCATCACCCCTTTATCATCTTCTTTGTCTTTTGCAGGTACTATTGCTAAGTCATCTCCAGTGCTATAATCTTTCATGAGCCCTTGTTTAGAGATCTCTGTTGCTAATTCCACCCTATTGCAGTATTGATATCTTTTCTCCAGATTGCTTGCATACGCCTCATGGACTGTACTATTATTGTTGTTGATTCCTTCCATCTCTGCTTGTGAACCATGTTTGCTATTTTGACCATTTTCTTTGTTGTGTTCTCCCTTCTCATTCCCTTCTTCTGATCTATCACATTCTAATTGGCCTTGTGTATGCACATCTATCTCATCTTTGATATCCTCTTGACTGGTATCTTTGGTATTTTCTTGATTGGTGTTGTTCTTACTACTGTCCGTATTGTTAGCTACTATGGACGCATCGCTTTCATGTGTTTCCTGGTCTTGTAGAACATCAAATGGATTTTCTATTGAGAATCCCTTATTCCCAGTATCATTCAACTTATTAGGATCAATTATTATCTTGGTAGTTCCTCTTTCTATTCTAAACCTCCTGCTTGTAGGATTTTATTTTGCCAGTACCACTCTACCATTAATGTATCTTCTTTGCACGGGAACATCAGAAATTTCTTCCTTCTTCTCTTCCACTTGCTGCTCTTCTTTGTTCTCCTTCCTTAGCTAGGGATGTAAACTTCTGCTTTCCTTTTCTTTGTGCCCCTGAAGCTTACAGGTGTGACAATACTTAGGCAACATATCATATTGTATTTTCACTTTTTGAACTCTTGTTTCCCTAGTTTTGGTATTCTGCATTTCCAACTCCACATAATCAGGTAACTTGGCAGCCAAGTCAACCTGAACTTTAACCTTCATACAACTTGGACGTGTTTTATTAATCATTTCCATATCCAAGTGTATTGACTTTCCCACTGCAGCAACTAGAGAGAATAACGATTCCTTCACAAAAAAGGTAGGTAGTAGATCCGGGAAAGAGATCCAAGCCATCGCTTGAATGGTTTCTTCATCGGGTTTAAACTTCGTGTTATATATCAGGGGCCTCATCTGATATGCTATGCCACCGTTGGATGTAATATAGTATATATTCTTAGTTAACATGTTAATAAAATCCTCCATCATACTAAATCTCATTAGAATGTGCCTATGTCTAAGAAGACCAATTTTGCAGTCACCTTTAATCTTGCATTGCTTTAGAATCTGAGTACGTAAATCCTCCAATTCAGGCCAACCGTATGAAAATTTACCTATTACTGCTAATTGTAAATCTTCAATAACATTCATCTTCTCCACCTCCTCTTCCATCCATGTAATTCTTGCACACCATTGTTGTATTCTACAACCTTAACAGGAATGGAAATAGAAGAGACCTTATTTCCATGTTGCACACTGTTACTAGGCTTAATCAAATCCGCATATTTAGGTTTTGGGCAACTTGTACCATCTATAGTCTCATAGTTTGCTGCATCTAGAACTCTGGTAGGCAAATCTGTAGGATCGCTAGGCAAAGTTGATTTGGTAGGTGAAAGGGGGTGAAATAGTTCAGGGAAGTCCTTCATTGAGGTCAATGATGATATAATAGGTTTCTGACCAGTCTTAGATGACTGGACAGTGGCCGGACCGGCCATGCCAATGGTAGCAAAGCTAGGGTTAACAAACTTTTTCAGGGTGGTGGCTTGTTAGGCTAGAAAGCGTTTTTTAAGTTGTCCTTCCTTGATAAGTCAAAAATGACAAGTAAAAGTGAAAATTCAATTAGGAAATAAGTGACAAGTAATTCTGAACGAAGTTAGTATCTCTTAAAATGAGGAGGAATTTTTTTTTTAGATATCCTTAAGAGTAAACAAAATTCGCATGTTGGGCTAAGTCCACTAGTTCAGGCTGAATTATGGTCCAACAGTTGAGCAACTTTTACTGGTAAACTCTGAGGTAATTCCCTATATGGTCATTCAAGTATTGAGAAGATTCCACTAAAGTCATTGTCATGACCTAAAACTGGTCATGATGGCACCTATCACACACCCCACGATAGGTAAGACAACCCAACGTAACTTATAATAGAATAAGGAAAAGAAGCGGAAGAAGTAATAACAAAACTAAGCCTTATCAAAAATTCATAAAATAACATTATAGAGGTATATGAAATAGAATCGAACCCCACAGATCTGGAAGTGACAAAGTACAAGCCTCTAAGTTCTGAATACAAAGAAAAAAGTTCAAATGTATCTCAAAATGCAAAAAATGCATAAGACTAAGATAGAGGAAGATCTGGTAGACACTAAGGACATCAGCTGCTACCTCGGGGATCTCCAGAGCGAATCACAACACCAAACACAGAGTCAACATCCAGGAGTACCACCTTAGGGCCTGCATGTAAGGTGAAAAAATAAACAAGCGTGAGCACGGGGTCACGTGTACTCAATAATATTCTCGAATGACTTTAAATCAAAGTGGTGGCGAGGACCACCTAAAAACATGGATATCAAGTAAACTCCCAACACCTGCATATAGGAAAGCCAACCTAGCCTAGCAGATATTCACAGCAACAGAGAAAGAACAATAACAGAGTTTACAATTTCTCACTAAAGTCAATGAAGATAAACCACCATTCACAGCACACAATAACAAAATCTAACAACCAAGAATGATGTGTATGGATGCAATATGATGCAATGTATGCTATAATATACATCCGCTGTCGTGTATAGCTATCTAGGACCCATGAGGGACTCGCGAGGCCCATATACCCATCTGAAATAGGTTTTCATCGAGCATGCAATTCATGAATTTGCCCGCAACCATTTCCCATCGGGCAATGCAGAATAATTTCCCATCGGTCATGCAAGTAAAATCAGTAAAATCACTCAAAATACTTTCCCATTGGACATGCAAGTAAAAAGATATTAAAAGCACATGGAACACTTTTCCATCGGATATGCAAGTTAAAAATTAGAAAAATCACCCAAAACACTTTTTCATCGGGCATGCAAGTCATCTCAAAATCAACCTTTCTCAAAAATAGTTCCTTAACCATGCCATGATATGAATATGAGTGAGCATTGATATGCCCAAATTACACCTCAATTAAGAAGCATAAGCGATCGTTGTCAAATATAGAACCCAACAAAGGTTGGGGTCTATTCCACAAGGAATAAGGTGCAACTTAAGTCGTTAGTGACTTAGATGACTAATGATCGATAGTTTCCGGTAATTGGGGGGGTTTGAAGTAATCAATCTTTGAACAATGCAAACAATAATTTACGAGTTTCAACGAGTAATAATCAGTAAGAGAGGTAAACTAGGGGTGTGTTCTTCATGGCTTTGTAACGATCTCGAGTTAGGGCTCAATCGGTTTCTTTTCACATGCCTAACACGAAGTAAATAGAATCATGCTTACGTCTAAATGTTTCTCAACAAAATAGACGCAATTTCTTTTCAATTCTTTTAAACTTGAAAAGATACAATTACAGATTTCAATTAAAACTTCAAGTAGATTAATCTCGCTAAAGCATTAATCATTAGACGGGAGTTAGTAGTCCCGAATCCTCGTTGTTAATCTATAATTTACCCAGTTTTAATCTCTTAGTTCAAGCAAATCAAACCTAGGCTTGTTCTAATATTTGCAACCATTAGAAAGCGTTCAGAATACAAGATTAACAATGTGAAAAGCATACGAATTGAACCCAACATCACCCAGAATCTATGTCATCACTTTTGCCATGGCTCCCACAATCCTAGTTGCGGGAGTTTTAGCCACTCATGCTTGCAAAACGGAGGAAGAAAGCAATACTATTTATTATAATAAGAAGATATTCTTACAATATAAAATCACAAGCTTCACTTTAATCCTTGATAAAATCCAAGCAACAATGGTGAAATTCCGAAGAAGAAGTCAATAGTAACGTTTTTCCCTCTTTGCTTTGTCCAAAACTCGTTCAAAAATATCTAATATTATCTGATAATGAATGCTTAAAATAACCCTAACACCTGGTATTTATAGTAGTCTAGGAAATAAAGTTCCAAAATTAGACTCAGAATCTCGCCATCAGTCCTGACGGCTCGCCTTGACGCCTCGTCATACTTGTGATAGTTCATCACTCGAACTGTCACCACTAATGAGTGATATCCCTTGCAGCTTCTATTTTGACAGTTCATTGTGATGGATCGTCATAGCTTTGACGGATCGTCATGGTTGTCGTCGCTCTTAATCAGTGAACTGGGTGTTTTTCCTTCAGCTTGACGGATGGCTTGACGGCTCATCACATGGGTGATGACTCATCAGGTGAGCCGTCACTCCAATCCAGTGGACTCCACATTACTCCTTGACTTGGTGGCTTTCCTGACGGCCCATCACACTTGTGGTGGCTCATCAAGTGAGCCGCCACACTTAACAGTAGGATCATCTTTGTAGCACTTTTCATCCTTTTTCAACTTTGTTCACTTTTCCTACAAATACGACATAAAAACCATCAAAACTAACAACGGTTGCTTGAAAACTTACGATTATTCTTAGTTAAAGAAGTCAAATATGCCGTCAAATGTCGGCGCATCAACACCCTCAACTTAAAATGTTTGCTTGTCCTCAAGCAACATGATAACAAAAACAAAAAGGATGACTCAACTAAGAAAATACACAACATGTTTCTAGCACTCCATGGCCATTCAACGGTTTAAGCAATTCAAATCAAGCTCCCCCCGGTACTACATAAGTGTTTTGAAAGGCTAACTTGTAAGGATCCAAGAATGTCATTCCGATGTAAAAGAATATTCTACATATGCACAAAACAACTATCCCAATAATCAGTGGATGATATCGAATTCACGATGCCCTCACCACAAAAAAGTCCCACACACGAAATTTGGGACTAAGTAAGATGCTCACACTCACAAATGATTTCAAACAGTGCACATGCAATACCATAGGCTTGCCCTTGCTATTCTATTTCAGTTGTTCAGACAGTTGCTCAAGATCACTACAAGGCTTGTTACGGCTTGTAATGAGGCTTCGGGTGTAGGTAGGATACATTTGGGGAATTGTGACTAACCTTCCTTGGAATTACCAACCTACTATTTTCATTCAAACTTACTTCATCCACCCTTATTCACCTTTGATTTCCTTATTTATAGCTACAGGTGCGGCCTCCTTATTTTGACAATTCTTTTTATCTCTTTTTCATTTTTTTTCTTTCTTTTCTTAGGCACACACCCGCACTTTTCATTCTATCCATAACCAATCCTTACCATCCTATTTTTCTTATCATTTACCTCTACAGTAGCCATCCTTAACTTAGGCTAATTTCCTGAGTTTAAGTGCAGGATGTCCAAGGAAGGACCAGGGCCAAAATAGGGATTCAAAGTTAAAAAGGAACGGTGACAGGTTATTGAAAGAACGAGGTCAATTATGGCTCAAACAAGGATCAAAGGGATTATTTACATTTGAACGGTCTTATGGGCTAAGTGGACTGCACACAAAAAGGGACTGTGATCCTTTCCTAAGTAACTAACTTTCAACTTAACAGAATAGACCAGGCAAGTTCTAGATACATGCACATAGTAAGAATTAATAACAATTAACCTCACACACACTTAGCATCGGGAAACCATACCACTACCAATTATCAAAACAACCGTTCGGCCTAAACAAGATTATTCCAATCACATGCACTCAAAGACATTCAAGGATCCATAACAGTTAATTCTTCCACACACAAGTACAAAAATCAACTTTTTCGGAGGGGGCTCCTTTTTATTTCAACTATCAAACAACCATGCTTGCTATGGAGCATAACACAACACAAACTATTTTTTTTTTTAAAAACAACCTAAACATGCCAGTTCTACTAGATAGCACATCGAAGGAAAAGAAATATGGCAACAAAAACCCTCGGTGGTAACTCATAGATACCCCTACCCCCTAACAAAAAAAACTAGCATTGTCCTCAATGCTACTGCAGTAAATAAGCAAATAAAGGGATAGAGATACCTGTGAAGCCTAGGCTTCAGAGTCTGGAATAGTGGAAGAAACTGCTAGGGGTTTCTGAAGTAGGGACAATGATGCTAGTGTCGGTCGGTGTGCTCAATTCATCAACAATCGCAGTCTCTCCGTACTCCGGTACTGCACTAGAGGATGCCCCACCCACTCGGGCACTCACTCTCTCCTGTCATAGTCACTCATCAAGAATAGACTGCTACCTTGCAGCCTCCAACTCTGCATCCTCTGATGATTTCTTCTTATGCTTTTTCCTCCTTGATCTTTTCTCCTCACTTTCACCCGACTTGGGTTCATTTATCTCCAACAATCTGCCCATTAATTCCACTATCGTGGCAACTTCCTCCAATTCCACAAAATCTGACATCTGAGAATAGGGCGCTTGCCTTTGTTGAAGAGCAGTGACATCAACCTTTACTTTTTTCAACTCATCATCGAACTTTGCTAGGTCTGGGATGCTCATTTCATTCAGCCTAGCATCCATATGGATTTCCATAGCATCGATTCTGGCATGTAACCCCTTATATGGTTTCAATGCTTTTTGAATTGCCGCATTAATCGTTGGCTTGAACAAGCTAGTCCACGCCTCAATTTGCTTATCAAGCTGCATTTGTTTTTGCACCATTTTTGCAAAATTCTGAGGATTCATATGGTACTCAGGTGGTAGAGGAGGCCTCTGGGCATGACTTGAGCTTTCAATAGTAGCTTTAGTGGTCTATGCCATCTGAGGGTCAAAAATAGCCAGAGGTAACTCTGTACCTGAAGGGGTGTCAGCTGCTTCATATGTACTCGGAGTCGAAGCCTCAAAAGCTTGTGGCTTATGGACCCTTAATTCAAACTTTGTGTCATCCCTTACTCTATCTATATTTTGCTTAGAAGTGGCTTTCACTTCATTGTCAATGCCATTCAGTATTGGCACCTCTGCAAGTTTGCAAAGTTCAGTAACCAGGCATGGGAATGGCAGTAAAGAAGTGATATTGATGGATCGGAGATGCATCTCATCCGCAATCACCTTTTCGAAGTCTATTTCATATCCATCTATCAAACCCGCCACTAGAACTGCTCTCGCTTCATCTAAATTAGCATCACCACCAGTGGGTAACATCTTGTACCTCACAACAGCCCTCCTGAACTTTGCAATAAAACTCAGAGATTGCTTGGAGATTCGTTCCTTTGGATTTAGTAGCCACGACGGTGAACCCTCGATCAGTATGCGAGCTGGCCATGGTCTTTGCTGATGTGCTGTGCTCATTCTGTCTAGAAACTCAGGTATACTAGTTGGTGGTGCGTATTCTGGACCAAAGAGGACTTGGTTAATCGTCCTCGCAGAGAGGTCTACTTGATATCCACGGACAATGAACTTCTCCATGATTGGTGTGTCCATCAACTTCTTTCCCTTCTCTATCCTATTCTCTAGACAAACCAAATAGCTGGCATAGAATTCACGCATAATTTCTGGGTAGTATGTTCCAGGAGGCCTGCTCATCCACTCTATCTGGTACCTTTGAAATTGAATTTGGATGATGGGATATTCAGGTAGGTTAGAGGTCACAATTTGCACCTCTTCAGCAATCAGTCTCCGGTGGGTCCTTTGATTGGTTGGGAGAAGGCCCTCTAGATAATATTTTGTGACACCCTCGACCTCCCACCGAATTGATTCTCGAACATTGGAGGTCTTGCACCTGTAGGTACTGGTGTCAATGGGCGCCTTCTCTGGGTTCTTAGTGGCCTCAGTACCACTCTTATCCTCTGGGCTGGAACTGGAGCTCTAACTCCCTTCACTACCACTAGCACTCCCCGACCCGTCGCTAGACGACCCACTCTCCTCTTCAGACTGGGAGACTTGGTTTTTTTTTTGGACAACCTCATTTAATAGGCCAGTGCTTCAGTGGTTTCCCCTTTGTTGTCTGGTTCATCTACTAATCCTCGTGTTGGGGATGACCTTTCTTTTCATTTCCGTGCCCCTCCACGATTTAGTTGTGGTTTTGGAGCCATGTACATGCATGGGAAACAAGTTAGAACCCATTGGAAATATAAAACCAAAGAAAACAAACTTACTATTTAAGCCAGACGGGTTGGCTGACGAGTCACCACAGGTGTGACAACTCGTCACACAAGCTGTCAGCCTTAACCAGTGACTTTTGGGCATGTTGGCTCTGTGACAGTTTGGCTGACGAGTCACCACAGGTGTGACGACTCATCACACCAACCGTCACCACTATCCAGTAAATGCATTTCTTTGTGATCACGTGGTGGCTTGCCTGACGACTTGTCATAGTGTTGAAGAATCACCAGGCAAGTCGTCGCCCCAAAACAGTTACTATTTTCTTCTTTGAGGCAATTTGTCGAACACCTCGTGTTCATTGGGTGCTTTCCAATCCCTTTTGGGATTTTCTTACACAACCATACCACCCTTCAATTATTTAACCACATGGGGTACTCAGACTTTACCCATGTTATTTTAGCACTTTAATTTCACACCCCTAGTAACAACAACAACCACAGCCAACGACACACATCACCAAAACCTCACAATTTCAAATACGACTTCTTGTTCTTCTTTTATCCAAAAATTTGATGAACAATTTCAAGAAAAGAGTTAGCATCATACCTTGGTTTTGTGATTGATCAAGAAAACTCTTTTCTTTCACTTTGAGTCACAAGAAGCAATAAAAACTCAATCCCCACTTTCTTAGGCTATGTTGGATCGGGTAGGGCATTGTGATGTTTGGTGAAGGAGGTGATTAATATAGGAGGATTAATCGGGTGTTTTTGGTTTTGTATTGGAGATGGAGAAACTTGGGTGTTTGTAGGGAATTGACTGAGGGAAGGAGAGGAACAAGAAGAAGAAACCGTTTTAATTTGAAACGAGTTTCTTCGTTTGGGGATATTAGAACTTCATTGGGTCGAATCGGGTCATGGTTTTAGGAATTGGGTCAAATCGGGTCAAACTAAGAAGAAAGAGAACTTAGCTGGTTGGTGGGTCGAGTGACGATCCGTCAGCGGACTGACGATTCGTCACGTGAGTCACCAGCCCAAAACAGTGAAACCCACTTTGAGCTTCTTCGTGACGGTTTGGGTGATGAACCATCACACTTGTGGTGGTTCGTCACACAAGTCATCACTACTAAACAGAATGCATCCTTATTTCACACTTGGTGACGACTTGAGTTGATGATTCACCATGACTGTGACGATTCACCACGGGACTCGTCAAGCTTAAGCAGAACACTGCCTTCCCTGTACTTTTTGTCTCTGCATACTCCATCAACAAATTAACCAATTCTACCAAAAAAAGCTACTCTAAAGTGATAATACAATAACAAAATATGGATTGCCTCCTATTTAGCGCCTGATTTAATATTGCGGCACGATGCGGGTATCTTGATTACTCAGAATTCATCAAGATACACCACAGATAAGACATTTACCTCTTTCGAGATGCTGATATATTGATTCACCCTCTGCCCTTTAACTTTGAAGCGTTCTCTATACTTGTTTTCAAGTTCAACAACTCCGGATGGGAACACTTGATTTACTTTGAACGGTCCAGACCATTTGGACTTGAGCTTTCTGGGAAATAGTTTGAACCTAGAGTTGAACAACAACACCAAGTCCTCGACCTTGAACTACCTCTTCTCAATCCTCTAGTCATGATATAACTTCATTTGCTCTTTGTAGAGAGCGGATCTCTCGTAAGCCCATCACCGAAAATCGTCCATCTCATTCAACTGCTCTAACCTTAACTCTGATGCATCTTTCCAACTAAGGTTCAACTTCTTGAGCGCCTAAAGGGCTTTGTGCTCAAGTTCAATAGGTAAGTGACAAGCTTTACCATAAACAAGTTGGTACGGGGACATACCTATTTGCGTTTTGAACGTTATTCAATACGCCCAGAGTGCGTCATCAAGCTTCTTTGCCCAATCTCTTTGATTGACATTTACTGACTTTGCCAATATTTCCTTGATTTCTTGGTTTGACACTTCAACTTGTCCACTCGTTTGTGGGTGATATCGAGTGGATACTTTATGTTGCTTTACACCGTACTTAGCCAGAGCAACATGAAATACTTTATTGCAAAAGTGTGACCCTTCATCACTTATAATTGTGCGTGGAGTGCCAAACTGAGCAAAGATATTTCTCTTCAAGAAAGCCACCACTCTCTTCCCTTCATTATCAGCCAAAGAGACCGCTTCTACCCACTTTGAAACATAATCAACCGCTACCAAGATGTAACGGTTACCATAAGAACGGTCAAGCGGGCCTATAAAATCTATGCCCTACACGTCAAACAACTCAACCTCCAGGATTGTGGACATTGGCAACTCTTGCCTCCGAGATATTGCTCCTAGTCTTTGGCATTGGTCACAAGATCTGGCAAATTCATATGCATCTTTATGAATCATTGGCCAGTAATACCCACACTGGTAAATTTTTCGGGCAGTTTGATCGCTTGCATGATAACCTCCAACTGGGGACGAATGGCATGCTTGCAGGATGCTTGTCATTTCCATCTCCGGTACACACCTCCTGATAATACTGTCAGCACATAGCCGAAAGAGATAAGGCTCATCTCAGTAATACTTACTTGCATCATGGAGGAATTTCTTCCTCTAGTAGAAATTCAGCTCTTCCAGCATCATGTCACTTACCAAATAATTGGCAAAATCAGCATACCATGGCACCATATCAAGTGAAGCAGCCAACACATACTCATCCGAGAATGCATCATCAATCTCCAGCTCATTTACCACTTTCTCTTCATTCTCGAGCCTGGAGAGATGATCCGCCACTTGGTTCTCACACCCCTTTCGATCTTTGACTTCAAAGTCAAATTCCTACAACAATAATATCTATTGAATTAGTCGGGGCTTTTCATTCTTCTTTGCCATTAAATACCTCAAAGTTGCATGGTATGTGTGCACCACTACTCTTGTTCCAAGTAAATATGCTCTGAATTTTTCGAAGGCATAGACGACTGCTAGCAATTCTTGCTCTGTCACCATGTAGTTCTTTTGCGCTCCATTTAATGCCTTGCTAGCATAATAAATGTGGTGAAAAAGTTTATTCCTCTTCTGGCCCAAGACATCTCCAAGTGCAATACCACTTGCATCACATATTACCTCGAATGGTTCGGACCAATCTGGGGCAACTATAATAGGTGCGGCGACCAACTTCTCTTTCAGGCACTCAAATGCCTTCAAACAATCTTCGTCGAACACAAACTTTGCCTTATTCTCTAGAAACTTACACAGTGGGTTAGCGATCTTAGAGAAGTCTTCAATAAATCTTCTATAGAATCCAACATGACCACGAAAGCTCCTAACACCCTTTACCGAGATGGGTGGACGTAGTTTCTCGATAACTTTGATCTTGGCTCTATCCACCTCAAGACCTCTCACAGATATCTTGTGTCCCAACACTATGCCTTCTTTTACCATGAAGTGGAATTTCTCCCAGTTGAGAACAAGATTCACATCTTCACATCTCTGCAAGGCTTGACTCAAATTAGTCAAGCAATCCTCAAAAGCATCGCCCACCACAGAAAAATTATCCATAAAAACCTCCAATGTATCTTCCACCATATCAGAAAAAATGGACATCATACATCTTTGGAATGTTGCATGGGCATTACACAACCCAAAGGGCATGCGTCTGAAGGCAAAAGTTTCATATGGACAGGTGAAGGTGTTTTTCTCCTGATCTTCTGGTGTGATGGATCCATCTAAAAAGCAATACCACCCTCTCCCGGCCAGTATGTCAAGCATCTGGTCCATGAAAGGCATAGGGAAGTGATCCCGCAGAGTCCACGAGTTAAGTTTCCTGTAATCCATACAGACCCGCCACCCTGTGTCCAGTCTTAATGGAACCAATTCATTCTTCTCGTTTGCCACCACAGTCATCCCTCCCTTTTAGGGACATATTGAATCGGGCTTACCTATTTACTATTAGAAATTGGGTGCACCACTCCTGCGTCAAGCCATTTGATTATTTCCTTCTTCACCACCTCTTGCATCGGCGGATTCAGTTTTTGCTGATATTCAGTGGTTGGTGTACAATCATCTTCCAACTGTATTTTATGAGTACATATACCTGATGGGTTGCCGATGATATCTGCAATGGTCCAACCGATAATTCTTTTGTACCTCCACAGTATGGACAATAAGGCCTCAACCTTCCCTTCCACAAGATCCGCCACAATAATCACGGGTAATGTGCAATTATCACCCAAGAATGCATACCTCAGATGGCCCGGCAATTTTTTCAACTCTAACACCAGCGCCTCTTTAATAGACGGCTTTGCAGGAGGTGTCGGCCGGTTCTTCAAGTCAAGATCCAATTTCTTTGGGGCATAGGAATATGATCCCATTCCTACCAAAGCATTTACAGTTTCCTCATAATCTTTGATGTCATCACCATCAAAGTTCATCATAACTGCTACCAAAGTCTCCACAATAAATCTCTCCTCAACAGATACTTCCATAACAAAATTAACAGCTACATCAGTAATCGAGATGACACTCATGTCTCTCGGTTGCTTCATCAATTTACACACATTAAACTTAACTATTTTATCGTTCAACCTGAAAGATAGCTCGTTGCTCTCCATATCCACCAATACTCTTCCAGTTGCTGAGAAGGGTTATCCCAAAATAATGGGTACTTCAAAATCTACCTCACAATCCAAGATCATGAAGTCTGCCTAATATATGAACTTTCCCACCTTCATAAGCACGTCATATAAAATACCCACCAGTCGCTTAACTGATCTATCAGCCATCACTAGCCTCATAGTAGTCGGTTTAGGGGTTCCTAAGCCCAACTGCTGATAAATAGCTAGCGGCATAAAGTTTATGCTATCTCCCTAGTCAGAAAGTGCCCTTGCAAAGTTGAACTCCCCAATAGTGCAGGGAATAGTAAAGGCACCAGGATCCTCTTTCTTTTGGACCAACGACCTTGACGAGATTGCGCTGCAATGGTGGAGGTTATCTTTCAGTTTGAAACTTACCGACCTCTTCTTAGTGATCAAGTCCTTCATGAACTTGGCATAACTGGGCATTTGCTCAAGCGCATCCACAAGAGGGATATTTACAGAAATGTGCTTGAGCATAGATAAAAATTTGTGGAACTTGCCGTCTTTCTCCTTCTTCTTGATCCTATGAGGGAATGGAGGAGAAAGCTTTGGTATTTGCGTTGGAAGTTTTTCAGCTTCCTTGATTTTCTCCTTAAGCACTTGAGTAGCATCCTTTACCACGGTGGGTTTTTCAACATGTATGCCCACACTCTCATCAACCACATTCTCATCATCTGCTAGATCATCATCAGCAACAATATCACCTTTCTGCGTCTCGATTACTGGATGTGATTTTGATAACATTTTACCGCTTCTCGTAGTGATCGCCATACAACTCCCATTATTCCTCAGGTTTTGTATGGTGTCACTCGACAAGGTACTAGTGTTCCTTTGATTTAGGGACGCCGAGATTTGACTCAATTGTTGCTCAACTGCTTGATCGAAGTTGAATGTGAATCTACCAACTGGCTCATGGATGATAATTCAGTTTTCATCTCCTTCACTCCGGAGTCAGTCGATTTTACTTTCAACAATACATTGGCCAACATGTTCTCTATTTTGGACATCCCTACCTCATTACTAGCTCTTTCTTAGTTCCCAGGTGGTACATACAACCCACCTCTATTAGCTTTATTTTTCTAATTTCCTTGATCTCGCTCCCTATAGCCAGCCTTCTCATAATAGTTGTCCTTCTGGTAGTTTCGGCCTTGGTTTCCTTAGCCATTGGCCTGGAAACCCCCCAAATAATTTGCTTTCTTGTCGGACTCTGACTCAGCTATTCTACCTTGAGAACCAATGACTTTCACTTTCTCAATTCCTCCTGGCAACAAATATTTTGTCAGCAGGTCCATTTGTGTCTTCAAATGGGCCATGTCTTGGTCTTGCTCTTCCTCTTTTCTACGCTGCTCAGTTGACATACCAACAACATAAGTACTAGCAGCTACTTTTGTATCTCGCGTATGCCAGAATCTATTTGTTTTGGTGAGCTGGTCCAGAATATTAGTGGCCTCAATAAAAGTGAGCCCCATAAATGCTCCACCTGCAACATTATCAAGTGTCGGCTTGGTAGCCGAATTCAGCGCTTTGTAGAATGTCTGCATCAAAAAATTGTCTGTCAATTGGTGGTTCGGGCATTGAGTCAACTTTTTCTTAAACCTCAGCCAGGTTTCATGTAAAGCCTCATAGGTTGCTGCCTGAAATTGCTAATCTCGTCCCTCAACTGTATCATCCTGGAGGGAGGAAAGAACCTTTCTAGGAAAGCTCCTTTCAACTCACCCCAGGTTGTTATAGAATTCAGAGTTAGCTCTGTCAACCATAGTGTTGCCTCATCATACAGAGGCAACGGGAATAACCTAAGCCTGATAGCTGTTTGGCTCACACCCGGCAGTTTAAATGATTTGTAGATCCCCACAAAATTCATCAGATGCCTGTTGGGGTCATCACCGACCATGCCACAAAATAGTCCCTTCAGATTCAATAATTGGATCATCGTGCTGGTGATGTTGAACTTAGCGCCAACCGCTAATGGGGGGAGAACAATGGCGCCTGTAGCACCAACTCCATCCAAGTCAAGGTCCTCCTCATCATCCAAAGCAAAGTGCCTTGGCTGCTGTCGACCTCTACCTCTCTGTTGCGGCCTTTGATCGGCAGGAGCATTATTATTAACATTATTCGCCACTCTACCATCACCCACTGCAGCCTCATCATCCAACGCAGCATCATCCTTAATATCATCAGCATTCAAGTGTTGTTGGGCCTGCTGAGCAACAACCAGTCTTGCTGCCTCTTGTTGTTGTGCATTCATGTTTTGCCTTAAAGTTCTAGCAAGCTCGGGGTCATAGGGTATTGTTGGTTCACCCAAGCATCTGGTACTTGGCATACACAACTCTGTACCCTATAAAAATAAAAAACAACAAATAAAAGTAAATCAGGAAAATATGACTAAGAGTCAAATAAACACACCGGACTTAATGAATAACCGTATTTCCCGGCAATGGCACCAAAATTTTATATGCCCAAATTACACCTCAATTAAGAAGCATAAGCGGTCGTTGTCAAATATAGGACCCAACAAAGGTTGGGGTCGATCCCATAGGACATAAGGTGCAACTTAAGTCATTAGTGACTTAGATGACTAATAATCGATATTTTCTGATAATTGAGGGGTTTGAAGTAATCAATCTTTGAACAATGCAAACAATAATTTACGAGTTTCAATGAGTAATAATTAGTAAGAGAGGTGAACTAGGGATGTGTTCACCATGGCTTCATAACGATCTCGAGTTAGGGCTCAATCAGGTTCTTTTCATATGCTTAACACGAAGTAAATGAAATCATGCTTACGTCTAAACGTTTCTCAACCAAATAGACGCATTTTCTTTTCAATTCTTTCAAACTTGAAAAGATATAATTACAAATTAAAATTAAAACTTCAAGTAGATTAATCTTGCTAAAGCATTAATCATTAGACGGGAGTTAGTAGTCCTGAATCCTCGTTGTTAATCTAATTTACCCGGTTTTAATCTCTTAGATCAAGCAAATCAAACCTAGACTTGTTCTAATATTTGTAACCATTAGAAAACGTTCAGAATACAAGATTAACAACGTGAATAGCATACGAATTGAACCCAACATCACCCGGAATCTATATCATCACTTTTGCCATAGCTCCCACAACTCTAGTTGTGGGAGTTTTAGCCACTCATGCTTGCAAAACGAAGGAAGAAAGCAATACTATTCATTATAATAAGAAGATATTCTTACAATATAAAATCACAAGCTTCACTTTAATTCTTGATAAAATCCTAGCAACAATGGTGAAATTCCAAAGAAGAAGGAAATAGTAATATTTCCCCCTCTTTGCTTCGTTCAAAACTCATTCAAAAACGTCTAATATTATCTGATAATGAATGCTTAAAATAACCCTAACACTGAGTATTTATAGTAGTCTAGGAAATAAAGGTCCAAAAATAGACTCAGAATCCCGCTGTCAGTCTTGACGGCTCACCTTGATGCCTCGTCATACTTGTGATGGTTCGTGTGATGAACCGTCACCACTAACCAGTGATATCCCTTGTAGCTTCTATTTTGACGGTTCACTGTGATGGATCGTCGTAGCTTTGACGGATCATCATGGTTGTCGTCGCTCTTAACCAGTGAACTGAGTGTTTTTCCTTCAGCTTGACGGATCATCACATGGGTGACGACTCGTCAGGTGAGCCATCACTCCAATCCAGTGTATTCCACATTACTCCTTGACTTGGTGGCTTTTCTGACGGCCCATCACACTTGTGGTGGCTCGTCAGGTGAGCCGCCACACTTAACAGGAGGATCATCTTTGTAACACTTTTTCTCCTTTTTCATCTTTGTTCACTTTTCCTGCAAATACAACATAAAAAACATCAAAACTAACAACGGTTGCTTGAAAACTTATGATTATTCTTATTTAAAGGAGTCAAATGTGTCATCGAATGCCAACGCATCAAGCATACATGATCAATGAAAAAGGCTATACAATATCGCAATTTGGGCTCACAAGGTCGAATACACAAATATCTCAAACCAGGCTCACAAGGCCAAACTCAATAATCAAGAAGAACAGGGAGGAACAAGCAATTCATATAAGCATTTCATTTTAAAACCCTTCTTTTAGTACACCGGAACCTACATAGATACTCATCATCTCATTTATATAGGACCCCCAAATTTCCATTACTCCTCAATTGTACACATAACACATAAACACTTTGAAAGAGAGTCAAAAAAGTCTCAACTTGCCTTAATGAAAGACCCACACACTCAATACAAAGTCTTGTCCTTCTTAATCACCTCCGAATGCAATCACTCCATCAACCATAATTTCTATGCATAAACACGAGTCTAACAATACCATATTTTTAAGGTTCTAATCCGAATTCAAAAGTCAACTTAAAAGCCAACCCCTAGAATGAAAGGGCAAAATAAAAAATTTATTGGAAAATTAATTTACTCATAGATTAAGGAGTTCAAATCTAAAATGTCATCGAAAATGGAGTCAAAAACGAGCTTGAAATCATCAATTTATCAAACTTTAACTTTACCCCAAAAAATCCCAAAATCTCAAGTTGAAAAATAAAGATTTAAAGGGAATTTCATGAACTAGTCATCCGGGAATGAATAAAAGTACTTTAAGAATGTAGCCAAACGAAGAAATCTTGAAATTCTACTTAAAAATTGCCAAAAGTCGAGTTCTAGAGATCCAAAAATGAGTTTGAAAAGTGAGTTTACGAAGAAGAAATGAGGTTTTAAAAAGGCCCTCAGGTACCGCAAAAGCAGTCCTTGTCCGCAAAAGCGGTGCTTGTCCGCAACAGCAGCCACCTGACACCAACAACATTCCACACCTAGAAAAACTTGGATTGAATCCTCTAAACTTATTCAGAACCTCCCGAACACAAATCAACTATGGAATCATCGAATTCACCAACGGAGGTCGTTATCACCGAATGTTGACCAAAGTCAACTATATGCTAAATTTTCCAACTTTTCAATTAACTACCCAAAACGCATTTGAATGCCTCGAGACCTGGACCAATAGTGCTACTATCCTAAAAATGGCATTCTAGAGCTAATGGAACTAACAGAATTCTCATACGATGCTCCAAACTCTAAATGTTAACCAAAGTCAATTGTATCAACTTTAAAACTTTCTAAGATGAAAAACTCACTTAAGAACCAACCGAGCACCTCAAAAACCATGCCATCCACTCTCGCAGATCACAAACACCAAAGTAAAACTACGGGAATGGTCAAAATACAAGAAAACTCAAAAATCACTATGAGAGTTGTTATATTATCCACCAGTAAAACACACGTTTGTCCGCGAACGTAAAAGTAAGGAAAGTACCTGAACTGCCGAGAAGCTGGGGATATATACTCCGCATGTCCGACTCTATCTCCCAAGTATCCTCCTCAACTGGACGATGCTTTCATTGAACCTTCATTGATGCCTCCTTAGACTTCAACTTCCTAGTATACCTATCCAAAATGGCTATAGGCTCTTCCTCAAAGGTCAGATTCTGATCCAAATCCACTGAATCCTAACTAATCAAAAAAGAACTGTCAGAATGGTACTTCTTCATCATTGATACATTAAAAATAGGATGAACGGCTGAAAGAATCAGAGGTAAAGCTAACTCATAGGCCACCCCCCAATGCGCCTAAGGATCTCAAAAGGGCTAATGAACCTCGGACTAAGCTTTCCCTTCTTCCCAAATCTCATCAAACCATTCATAGGGGATACTTTCAATAAAACCCGTTCACCAACCATGAACTCAAGGTCGCAAACTCTTCTATCACCATAAATCTTCTTCCTACTCTGGGATGTCAAAACCTAACCCTGGATCAACTTCATGTTATCCATAGAATCCTGTAACAAATCTATACCCCAAGGCCAAACTTCAAAGGAATCAAACCATCCTATTGGAGATCTACACTTTCTCCTATACAAAGCCTCAAATGGAGCCATCTGAATGCTAGAATGGTAATTGTTGTTGTAAGCAAACTCTGCCAAAGGCAAGAACTGATCCCAATGATCCCCAAAATCCATCACACAAGCTCGAAACATATCCTCCAATACCTGGATAGTTCGCTTAGACTGACCATCCATCTATGGGTGAAAATCGGTACTCATCTCCAACCGAGTACCCAACTCTCACTGTATAAAACTCCAAAAGTGAGATGTAAACTGAGTACCTCTATCAGAAATGATAGAAATGAGCACACCATGCAAATGAACTATCTCCTGAATGTAGATTTTTGCTAACTTTCCCGTCTTGTAGGTCACCTTCACCGGAACAAAATAAGCTGATTTGGTCAACCTATCCACAACCATCCAAATAGAAAACCTCCTCAAGGTCTGAGGCAAACCAACCACAAAGTCCATAGCGATACGCTCCCACTTCCACTCAGGTATAGGCATCCTCTGAGTCATACCACCCGGTCTTTGGTGCTTATATTTCACTTGTTGGTAATTCAAACACTTGGCCACAAACTTTGTGATGTCCCTTTTCATCCTACACCACCAATAATATTGCTTCAAATCTTGATATATCTTGGCTACCCCCGGATGAATAGAATACCTCAAACTGTGAGCCTTCTCCATGATCACTTTAGTCAAATCACCCACTCTAGGAACACAAATCCGACCTTTGATTCTCAAAACATCCTCAAAATCGAGAATCGCTTACTTAGCCTCACCTTTCAACACCTTGTCCCGAATTATACACAACTTTCCATCCTCAAACTGCCTTATCCTTAATCTAATCCACTAATAAGGATCGTGGCTCAACACACGCAAGCACCCTACCAGGCTAAAAAATAATCAAGTCTAATGAAGTTATTAGCCAAATACTGAACATCAATCGCCAAAGATCGCTCCTCAGCCACTAACAAGACAAGACTACCCATACTCACTGCTTTCCTACTCAAGGCATCTGCCACTACATTGGCCTTGCCCGGGTGATAGAAAATAGTCATGTCATAGTCTTTCAACAACTCTAACCACCTGCGTTATCTCAAATTCAAATCCTTATAACGTAAAATATACTAAAGGCTGCGATAATTGGTGAACACCTCACAATGGACTCCATCCAAGTAATGCTGCCATAGCTTCAAAACAAATACTACAACCGCTCTAAATCATGGGTAGGGTAATTTTTCTCATGAGTCTTCAATTGCCTCGAAGCATAGGCTACCACCTACCCTTTCTGCATTAAGACACCACCAAGACCAACACCAAACGCATCACAATACACGGTAAAGCCTTCACCTTCCACAGATAAGATCAAAATAAGGGATGAAATATATAAGGCCTTGAGGTTTTGAAAGCTCTCCTCACACTTATTGGTCTACTAGAAAATAACATTCTTTTGGGTCAACTTAGTCAATGGACCTGTAATAGAAGAGAACCCTGCATGAACTGTCTATAATAACCAGCCAAGCTAACAAAACTCCTAATCTCGATAGGTGAAGTAGGCCTAGTCCAGTACCGAACAACTTCAATCTTGGCCGGATCGACCATAACCATCCTTGGACATGACATGTCCCAAAAATGCCACAGAACTAAGCCAAAACTCACACTTCGATAACTTAGCATATAACTTCTCATCCCTCAATCTCTAGAGTACAACTCTCAAATATTTCACATGATTTGCCTCGTTCTTGGAATACACCAAGATGTCATTAATGAACATAATCACAAAGGAATCAAGATATTGTCAAAACACCCCATTTATCAATTCCATAAATGTTGCCGGGGCATTAGTCAACCAAAAAGATATCACTAAAAACTCATAATGGCCATACCAAGTCCTGAAAGCTGTCTTAGGGATATCCAAAGCCCTAATCCTCAACTGGTGGTAACCCAACCTCAAGTTTATCTTTGCAAACACTGAAGCACCATGGAGCTGATCAAATAAATCATCAATATGCGAAAGAGGATACTTGTTCTTGATGGTCACCTTGGTCGATAATCGATACACATCTGCATAGACTCATCCTTCTTCTTCACAAATAACACTGGGTTACCCCAAGGCAAAACACTCGGCCGGATGAACCCTTTGCTCAACAAGTCTTGAACCTGATCTTTTAACTCCTTCAACTCCATTGGGGCCATCCGATAAGGAGGAATAGAGATGGGCTTAGTGCCCGATTCTAAATCAATTCCATAATCAATATCCCTATCAGAGGGAACACCTGGTAGATCTGAGGGAAAAAAATTTGAGAACTCCCTAACCACTCTCACTGACTCCAAAGAAGGCGTATCAGTGCTAGTATCACGAACATAGGCCAAGTAAGACAAACACCTCTTCTCTACCAACCGTTGTGCCTTAAGGAAGGAAATTAACTTCTTAGGATACGAACCTTGGGTGCCCTTCCACACCAACCTCAGTACACCTGGCATAACTAGCGTAATCATCTTGGCACTACAATCCACGATAGCATGATATGTAGAAAGATAATCCATACCCAGAATGAGACAAAAATTCACCATATCAAGAATAATCAAATCCACCCAGGTATCATATCCCAACAGAGTCATAAAACATGATCGGTACACCTGATCTACCACTAAAGAATCACTTACTGGCATAGAAACACGGATAGGCACAGAAAGAAACTCGTGCATCATATAAAAGCCAGATGCAAAGTAAGCAAAGACATATGAGAAAGTAGAACCAGGATCAAATAACACTAAAGTAGGTCGATAGCACACTGAGATGATACCTGTGATGACAACATCTGAAGACTCCACATCGGGTTTACCCAAAAAAGAATATCACTGAGCCATATCTCCCCTGGCTGAACAACTCCTCTACCACCTCTTTGCATGGATGGTGGTGCACCTCTAGTCATTTGAGATCCACCCCAACCCCTAGCTGGGGGTGTTACTGCTCTACTCAAAACCTGAGAACCCTGCTGTAACCCCTACCTCTAAGTTTGGGACAATCCCTCTTGAAATGCTTGGGACTACCACACTCATAGCAAGACTTGGGAACCATCATCTGTTGAGAAGACCCTGAATAACTAGAATGGACACCACGACTTGAGAACCTCTGAGAAGAACAATAGGAAACTTGCCCGGGGCTAAAAGGGTCTCGTCTAGGATATCCTCCCTCGGACGCTTGAAGGGCTACCTGAACTAGTCTACCATGCAGAGGATGAAAACCCTTCCTAAATGAACCCCTACCTCCGGATGAGGTACCAGTGAACTAGCCAGAATTGCAGAACCTCTTATCCCTCAGATAAAAAAACTCCTCGCAGTGCATAATCTCAAACTCCTTGGTCGCCTTAACGACCCTCTGAAATATAGCCCCTAACTGAGCTGTAGAAAACACTGCCTCCCGAATCCTGAAAGTGAGACCTCTCACAAACCTGCGAATCCTCCAAGTCTTATATGGTAGAATCACCAAGGCATAGAGAGATAAAGCATAGAACTGCGTCTCATGCTCAGTAACTAAAATCTCATCCTGAGTCAAATTCTCAAACTGATGCCTACGCTTCTCCCTCAAGCTCTAAGGAACAAACCTATCAAGGAAAGCCTGGGCAAATAATTCCCAAGTCATAGGAGGAGACCCACCAGGTCTAGAGTCAACATAACAATACCACCACTGCTTGAAAGGACCACACATCTGCAAAGCTGTGCAATCAACCCTGTGAGACACCACACTCTGAAGCCTCTTATGACAAATCACTAAGAACTCATATGCATCCTCAGTCTAGCTACCCTAAAATTAAGGTGGATCTATCTTCCTAAACCTCTCAAACCTCCTATGCTCATCATATGACATCACCGGTCTAATTACTTCTGCATCTCCCACACCCGATAAAGGCGTACTATTAAACCTCGTTGTTGTAGGCACTGGCTGACCTGCTGGTCCATGAAAACGGGAATACGCTGTTGATTTGGGGTCTGGGCCCCAACTCTAGTCTGAGAACCATCTAGAGTACCAATCACATTGACAGTCTGAGTCATGCCCTTTAGCAACCCCAACACACGGACCAAGGTATCATGAAGCACTGGAGCAACTACAATTGCAGGTGGGCTTCCTGCCCTGGGACCTCTTAAGATAGAACTTGACCATCCACAAACTCATAGTCACCCTCAAGAGAACCTGTCCTAGCTGGAACATGAGCAGCTGCCTGAGCTCTACCCCCCAATATGACCCCTGCCACGGCCCCTACCATGCCCTCTGCCTCGTCCGTGAACAATAACACGGGCAGCAGGCACGGGTGCTGGGATAGGATCTTGACCTCTCTCTGCAGTAGCATGAGTCCTCACATCCATAAAAGAATGAAGCAAGAATATCAGTGATCAGAGAATTCAAGTTTTTGCTCAATAAGAAAGAAGATATTTTTCCTAAACTCTCATAGCCTCTCGAAGATAGATAACGGATATCTCTGTACTGATCTGCAATAATCTACTAGACTCTGCTTGTACTTGTGATACCAACAAACCTAGCGCTCTGATACCAACTTGTCATGACCCAAAACTTGTCATGATGGCACCTACCATACCTCCCGTGATAGGTAACCCAACCCGACATAACTTATAACGGAATAAGGAAAAGAAGCGGAAGAAGTAATATTAAATCTAAGATTTATCACGAATCCGTAAAATAACAGTATAGGGATACATGAAAAAGAATCCAATCCTACATATATGAAAATCACAAAGTACAAGACTCTAAGTTCCAAATCCAAAGAAAAGAGTCCAAATGTATCTCAAAATGTGAAAAATGCATAAGACTAAGATAGAGGAAGATCCGGTAGACACTAAGGACATCAGCTGCTACCTCGAGGATCTCCAGAGTGAATCACAACACCAAACACAAAGTAAACATATAGGAAGTACCGGCTCTGTACCTACACATAAGGTGCAGAAATAAACAAGCATGAGTACGGGATCACGTGTACTCAGTAGCATCCTCGATTAACCCTAAATCAAAATGGTGACGAGGACCACCTAAAAATACGGATATTAAGTAAACTCCCAACACCTGCACACAGAAAATCTAACCTAGCCTAACAGATATTCATAGAAACAGAGTAAGAACAACAAAAGAGTTTACAATATCTCACTAAAGTCAATGAAGATAAACCACCATTCACAGCATACAATAGCAAAAACTAACAACCAAGAATGATGCATATGGATGCAATATGATACAATGTATGTTATAATATACACCCGCGGCCCTGTATAGCTAGCTGAGATGTATGGGGGACTCGCAAGGTCTATATACCGACTCGAAACAATTTTCCAAATGGCATGCAAATCATGAATCCGCCCGGAACCATTTCCTATCGGACCACCCAGAATAATTCCCATCGAGCATGCAAGTTAAATAAGTATAACAACCCAGAACACTTTCTCATCGAGCTTGCAAGTCATCTCAAAATCAACATTTCTTAAAAATAGTTCTTTAACCATATGAGTAAGCATACATGACCAATAAAAAACACCAATATCCCAGTTCGGACTCACAAGGTCGAGTACACAAATATCTCAAACCATGCTCACAAGGCCAAACCCAACTTAATCACGAAGAACAGGGAGGAACAAACAATTAACATAAACATTCCATTTTAAAACCCTTCTTTTAGTACACCAGAACCTACATAGATACTCGTCACCTCATCTATATATGACTCCTAAATCCCCATTACTCCCGAACTGTACACATAAAACATAAACACTTTGAAAGAGAGTCAAAGAAGTCTCAACTTGCCCTAACGGAAGATCCGCACATTCAACACAAAGCCTTGACCTTCCAAATTGCCTTCAAACACAACCACTCTATCAAAAAAAGGTTCTACATATAAACACGAGTCCAATAATAGCCATATTGCTAAGGTTCTAATCTGAGTTCAAAAGTCAATCCTAAGCACGAATGGGAGAAATCCAAAATTTATTGGAAAATCTATTTACCCATAGATTAAGGAGTTTAAATCTAACATTTCATCGAAAATAGAGTTAAAAATAAGCTTAAATCATTAATTTATCAAACTTTAACATTACCAAGAAAACCCTAAAATTTCAAGTTGAAAAATAATAATTTGAAAGGAATTTCATGAACTAATCATCGAGAGATGAATATAAGTAGTTTAAGAACGTAGAGAATGAAGAAATCTCAAAATCCCACTTTGAAATCGCAAAAAATCGAGTTCTAGAACTCCAAAAATGAGTTTGAAAAGTGACTTTATGAAGAAGAACTGAAATGTTAAAGAGGCCCCCAGGTACAACAAAAGTGGTGCTTGTCCGCAAAAGCGGACACCAGACACCAGCAACAGCCCATACCTAGAAAAACTTGGAGTCAACCCTCAAAACTCATTTGGAACCTACCAAACACAAACCAACTATGCTACTAGACCAAATTCGACATTCTGAACTCAATAGAATCATCAGATTTATCATCGGAGGTCGTTATCACCGAATGTTGACCAAAATTAACTATATGCTAAATTTTCAACTTTCCAACTAACCATCCAAAATGCATTTGAATGCCTTAGGACCCCAATCAACAGTGCTACTAGCCTAAAAATGGTATTCTGGAGCCAACGAAAATGACATAATTCTCATACGATGTTCTGAACTATAAATGTTAACCAAAGTCAATCATATCAACTTTAAAGCCTTCCAAGATGAAAAACTCACTTAAAAACCAACCGAGCACCTCAGAAACTGTGCCACCCACATCCGCAGACCACAAACACTAAAATATAACTACGGAGAGGGGCAAAATAGTTATAATGCAAGAAAACCTGAAAATCACTATGAGGGTTGTTATAGTCATTTTTGAATTTTTCTTTCCTCTATGGTCATACAAGTATAAAGAAGATTCCACTAAAGTCACTTTTGAATTTTATTTTCCTAAATGATCATTCAACTATTGAGAAAATTTCATTAAAGTTATTTTTAATTTTCCCCCCCTATAAGTTATCCAACTATAACTAAGAAATCTTAGTTGGCGTGTCATGTCATATTAATTTCTTATTTTTTATGCCATGTGATATAAGATCTAGATTAACTTTGAATACAAAAATATTGAATTTAGCCGTTTAGTTTTAAGTATATGTCAATTTAAGTCCTAAATTATTTTTGAAATGAAGTCTTATTATCCTAACGAGGATTATTTTTGGTGCAGCTACTAATTAATTTGAGTTTTATGTATAAATCAAAGATGCTAATTAAAAAAATATTAATGACCTACTCATAACTCCGATCTAATATGAAATAAATCAAAAAATTTAAGTACTGCAAAAAAGTAACTTACTTTTATGTGTATTATATAAAATTTTAGGACTTCTGTCAACTAATTATTTATTTCAAAAAATAATAGTTTCATTTATAATAATTTTTATTCAAGCATCTAACAGATGAATTACTTGATTTGTAGGGATATAAAAATTTAGTCTCAAAATTACCAAGAACATTTATTTTCTATATTGAAATTAATTAGTAATTGCTCCAAAAATCATCCTCGTTAACACAATAAGATTTTATTTCAAAATGATTTAGGACCTAAATTGACATATACTTAAACTAAATGACTAGATTTAACATTTTTGTATCCAAAATTAATCTATGATCCTATATGGTATAAAAAATAAGAAATTAATATGACATATCATGCCAATTAAGATTTCTTAGTTACAATTGGATTACTTTATAAGAAAAAAAAAATTTTAAAATAACTTTAATGGAATCTTCCCAATACTCGAATGGCCATTTAGGGAATTAACTAAACCTTACTGAGGCGCTTAAGTCAACATGTATTTGAGAGATCAAGACTAAATTGAGATATCTCAGGACTAAGTTTGGTACTAAATTAAATTTACATCATGTTTGGTTGATGATATAAATTTATCCCGGGATTAGTTTATATCGTCTATCAAATATAGTATAAATCTAATAGCAAATCTAGCCTTGGAATATCCCATTCAAACATGAGATTATTATATCCCACCTCCCATATGGTATAACTAGTATACGTACCTGCGCGATGCGTGGATAAAAATATTATTTCTAAATCATTTTAAATTGTGATATCTTGTTCGAATATGTTAAATCATATTATTTTAAATAATATCGTAATAATCATATTGTTTCTCAATGAAATATATTCTCCCCTTCTTCCCCCTCCTCCCCCCCCCGCGCGCGCTCCCCCTACACATAGACCAACACCATCACAATTTCATAACCAAATTCATATGAATAAAGACAATGAATCATACAATTAGCATAATTTTTTAATATTTTTTTAGCTTAACACTTTTTTTTTTTGGTAACCAATCAGGTATATTAATCACCAAATGAGCACCTTACAAAATCATAGCCAGACACACACTGTTGGCTATCTCAAAGTTTGGACTCACAATAAGCCTATACATACTACTATAGTCTAAGAAAAAGAGAATGATCAAAAAAGCAAGCTATGCAAAATATGGTCGAAACCAACAGTAGCTCGAACGTTGCAAGTATAGGCAATCTCCCGTGTAATGTTGTTGTTGTTGTTGTTGTTGCTACTGCTGCTGATACTATTACTATTTATTACTCTTATATTATTATTACTATTACAATTTTTATCTTTCATTTGATATTTAAATAAAATATATTTAAATATATTTTATAATATTTATAAGGAATAAGTTTATAAAATAATAAGAGTCCATTTAGAACTTTTCAACTGTGAATTTTTAGTTTTAAGCTAATAAAAAAAAATCAATAATATGCTATCTCTTTTATTTTTAATTTCTTTATGAGATTAATCTTGTTTTTAGTTTTTAAAACTATTAGATTATATTTGAATAATTTTAAAAGAGTATAAACAATAAGATAACAAAATTGACTAAAATTTGAGTTTATCTAACAAAGAGTTCATCTAAGTTTGATATTTTGAATTTGAAAATTAGTATGTCATCAAATGGATAAACAAATACAACTAAATTTGATTGAATTTAAAATTTATCTATATCCTTGTGGTGATATTTTGAACTTCAACTTTTATACTATTTTTTTTTATTTTTCAAATTCAAAATCATATATCTTTAAAACCTTATAAACTTTTACATATAATCTCATAAAGTGTTATATGATAATTGACATTTTAGTCTTATATACAAATACAATAGATAATTAAAAAATATTTTATATTATTTTCAATATGAATTTATATTTCAATTATTAAATTACCTACATGAAATTTTAATATTTAAAATATGTTGTTTGAAATTCTTTTATTATTTAATTTTGTAACTTTATCCATCAAGATTTCAATTATGTAATCTTATCTATTTAGCATATGACTTTTCTTATTATATAACAATAAAAAAAAATATTTATTTTTTAGAAATTCAAGTAACTATTTTTACCGCCGACTATAAGTTATATCAAAGTTCATCATTCATGTCATAAATGTTTCACCACTAATCAATTATTTTTCAAGCAATTTTAAAAAACTTCACAAAATAATAAAAACAACATCTATTTATATTTTGTAATGAATAAAGTAGCAAGAAAATTAATGATATAAATAACTATGAAGAAAATATCTTAAATACGGAAATAGATAAAAAATAAAAATATATATTTTTTCATCTTTTGAGTTACCAGTGACTTAATCTTCTTGTCTTCACTCAAATTTCTCACAAATCAAATTAGATAAATAGATTTTTATCAAAAATCAAACAAACAAAATCAGAATGAAAGATATTACTACTCACTTGAATTCAGACATGTATATAATCGGAAAAAAATATAGCCCGTAATTCGATCATCACTCATCTGCATACAAGAAGCAAAAATATTTTTTAAAAATCTAGAATACGAAAAATGCAGTTAAAAAATTCACAAATAAAGCTAATGATCAATAAAGAGAGAGAGAGAGAGAGAGAAGGAAGCTTGACATTATTTATCATCATAGTAGTATATATAAGAGAATTTAAGAACCTAGAATTTCATTTAAATTCAAATTCAAATATCAAATCAATTTGTTAAAAGAAGATTATCTTATTATTCTTTCTTATCCTTTTATTTTTAAATACAATGCATTTTTTTTGTTTTTGTATATACATATATTTGAATTGAGAGAAATATTTGAAATTGAATAAAGTCTGCATGTTTAAAAATATTTCAAATTCAAATTTGGATAGAATTTTTATCTTTCCTTCAGTTCAAAAAAAATTAATTATCAAATCAATATTTGTGTTACAATTTAAAATAGTATTTTCAACATAATCTCCATCCACATAAAAATTTAAAATATTTTTATAACTTTATCCACTACACCATACGAATTAATATTCCAGAAAATATAGTGTAGATTATTATTATTATTATTATTATTGATACTACTGCTGCTATTACTATTTATTATTATTATTGCTACTACTATTATTGTTATTACTACTACTACTGCTATTACTAATTATTATTTATTATTGTTGTTATTATTGTTGCTACTACTACTACTATTGCTATTATTAATTAAATAATTATTTATTTATTATTATTATTTTATTTTATTTAATATTTAAATCAAACGAATTCAGATCTAGATTATTATTATTATTCTACTACGTATGTACTAATACTATTACTACTATTTTTATGTATTTATTATTAGTATTATCTTTTATTTAATATTTAAATATATTTTGTAATATCTAAAAAAAGGGTTATGAAACAGTAATAGTTCATATAGAACTCTTCAATCATGTGTTGCTAATATTAAGCTAATCGATTTTTATTTTTTTTTAAAAAGATTAATATTTTCAAATTCAAATATTTTTATGAAATAGTAATAGTTCATTTAGAACTCTTCAATCTTAGGTTCCTAGTTTTAAGCTAATGATAAAAAAAATTTAGGAAAAATCTTAATATTTTTAAATTCAAATAATTTTAAAAATGTTATTACAAACTATTAAGCTTTGTCCTAAAAATTACCACGTGGCTTCTCATTAGCTTGTCACTTGGCTTCTTCTGGTGTTTCGTCCTCTGCTTTATAATATATATATAGATTAGTTCGGGAAATATAATCTCAAAACTATAATCCCGAGATAATTTAGTTTGCTTACCAAATAACTTACAATACTAATATCTAGTGAACTTGTTCGCGTTTTTCACGATCTAATATTTTTTTTCCTGAAACATTTGGTTGAGGTAAAGAGAAAAGTTCTTATTATACCAAAAATAATTGAAAATTAAAATAAACGTATAAGTAAAATACATATGAAAATATACAATAGAAAATCAAAATCTAAATAAAAAAGTACATACATTTTCTAAGTTCTACTATAATGCAAAAATAAAAAAAAGGGTTCTACAGTAAAGATATCTCACTTTTCAAGAAACATCCTTACAATTCGGTAAAAATGTATGAAACGTAAGTCAGGTATATTCGTTCTACATAAAAGTGTTTCATAAATAATACTTCCCCGTTTTAATTTGTTTGACATACTTTCTTTTTTAGTTCATTTAAAAAAAAATGCATTTTTTTCTTTTTTAGCAACTCTTAATTTTAACTTTCCACATAACATGTTTAAAACCACAAGATTAAAGGACATTTTGGTACATTTGACATATCTTTAATTTATGACCACAAGATTTAAAAGTCTTTTCTACTTTTTAAACTCCGTGTCAAGTTAAAATAGGTCAAACAAATTAAAACGAAGGGAGTATTATACTACAATATATTATTAGTAATTATTTTTTTAGGTAGTTTTTGTTCATAATTAGAGATCTTTGGTTTTACATAAGACCTTTCATTTTTTAATTCAATAAACTGTAGTGACATTAATTATCATTAAAAAAATCTATATATTAATATAAAGCATGAACATAAGCTCGCTGATGTGGCATGCCTAAAAACACAACATTCATATTTATCTATTTTCTCAGATTTTTGCCTTTTATCCTGTTATTTAAGTGCTTAAAATAAATTTAAAAATAAAATAAAAAAACCAAGAGTCATAACTATTAAATTCTCTTTCAGTTTGTAAAACTTTCAGTTACAATTCTAATATTTATTCCTTCCCCAGTTTAACCTACAATTATATACGTTCCTTTGTTGTAAGAAATAAAAGTTACGCCTCTTTGTTCTCCCCGTAATAAATGTTTCTTTTCCTTACCCCTCTTATCATCTTTTTCTTTCCCACTTCCTTCTCTCTTTTTTTATCTCACAATTCGCAAGTAAGCTTTTATGTAATCAAAGATCGTATGTGCGAACAACAATAGATATAATTACCTGCTAATATGCAGCAAAATTTTGATTTTCTCTGTATATTTTAGGGTTTGGTTGCTGCACTTTAAATGAACAATCAAGAATTGGTTGAACAATTAAAGATGAAAATCAGAAGAGTCAGAGCCGCAGGTCTGCCTACTATTTTAGAAGAATTCGAGTCTCAAACAATAATAGACGTATTGCAACCATAGAATATTGATGAAATGCTTCATCATGAAGATTATATGAGCGGACCTCACATGAGTTACCGAGAAAAAATGCGATAAATGACGTATCAGAAGATGTGTACAATAGGTCAGTAACGACTCTTAAACTATATAATTTCATTGTATAAAATTTCGACGTGTAATAGTTAATTTTTTTTTCCAATTATAGGTGCATCAGGATTAGTGTCCATCGTTATTTATGCTCATATTTCATTACACTGAACCAATCCCAATGATTCCTAAACATTGTGGATTTTAATATTTTCTTGATTTGAAATTTTGGGGAACATTGAATTGTTGGATTGTGATGTAGTGAAGAAGTAAAAAATTGTGTCAACGGGTAAAAATTGAGAGAGTGAGCAAGGGAGTTGTGCGGTTGTCAAAAGGGAAAGCAAGACGTGGAATATGAGTTGAGTAGCGGCCACTTTTGTTGCTGTTCTTCTTCAGTTTGTTGAAGTGAAGGTTTAGTCCTTTTCAAGTTTGTTTAATACAATTTCTTAATAGGTTCTCTCTCTATATTCTCTGTATAGTAGAGTATATGTAATTATTTAAATTTATTTTCAATTATTTAGTGTTGGATTGAAATAAGATTATGTATTATATGTACAGAAGAAAGGGAAGTCAAAGGAAGAATGTTGATCTTTACTTTGCATAGTCACTTTATTTTTATTTTTTAATAATAATTTATTTTGTGAAATTCATGTATCATCTTCACAGAATATTCAAATGGATACATATATTTCTTTAAAGTGAAAGGTATGCACGTTTTGATCAAAAACTTTTTCGCTTTTGAATCTCATAATTGATCTTACTTAGCATTTGCTAAAGTTTAGTAATTTATGCAATGACATCTATTTCGAGGAGCCTGATATGCTCGATGATATTTATTTCAACATTGAATACATTTTTACCAAGGTAATTATTAAGATCTGTTCAAAATTTGATACAATAATGTAAGCTGTTTTGAAACATAACATTTGAAGCAGAAGCAAAAAAAATCTAATTTTAGTTGTAATTTTTTTTTAAATAATCTTATTTCGTTTTGTAATTTTTCTTGTTGTTCTTTTTCTTTTTGTCTATTTTCATATATTTCTTTTAACATTGCTAGTTCTTTTTCTAATTCTAATATTTTTGTATTTTTAATATTTTCTATTTTCTGTACTTCTATTTTTGCTTCTTGTTTTATTTTATTTATTTCATTCTTTCTGTCTATTTCTTCGTTTTCTTTCATTATTCTTACCATAGCCGTTAAACTATCTTCTAATTTAGCTGATTCTTTTTCTAGCATTAGGTTCAGAGTTTTTCCTATTTTCTTATATCTTCTTCCTAGATTAGAAAATACTATTTTTATTTTTATTCCTTCTAGGTTTTCAAAGGTTTTTTCTTCTATTACATATTCTTCCTTATTCATTTATAATTTTTGTTGTAATTTATATGTTAGTTTTTGTAATTCTATGTATAGGTAAAATATCTTCTTTCTTTGTGCTAACATTGATTTATGGCATACTCCTGCAAATATGTTTTCACTAAGTCTTTGTTCCCTATGTGTAATTTCTTGTCTTTTTTGCTTAATTATTTCTGTTAGTTCTTCCTCGTACTTATTCATTAAATATTTTATTATAATATTCCTTTTATAAAGGAATTAGTCTTTTTATTTCTTTTACGTTTTCTATTATATATTCGAGATGTTCTATATCTTGGGTTTTTTGATAATCTTCTATATTTTCTTTTATTAAGTTATTTAAGCAATTTATATTTTCTACAGTTTCTTTCCAATAACTTAAATATTCGTAATTAATCATTAGTCTGAATATACTATTTCTAGATCTGAATATCTTTCCCAATCGTCATCCATTTTTAGATTGTCTAAATCTATCTCATACCATCGTTGTTCTAATAAATCGTCTATTTTATCAAATATCTTTTCCCATATAGTTCTTCTTAATTCTATTATTTTTATGTCTTTTAGTGCATATAGAACTAATGTTTTATAGTTATTTATCATTTCGTTATGTAAACTAGTCATTTTATGATGCTTTTATCAATTATTCCTTCTAATCATATTTTATGATAGGATACTTTTTATATAAGATTACTATAAACTAGATTATTCTCTATCATGTTTATTCGTCACTACTAGCATTGTACTAAGCAGATACTTTTCTTCCTTAAACAGTATTTCTCATACTTTGGTACTCCCTAACACGGCTTCTTGCCTCAACGGTTTCCCTCTCATGATAGTACTGTTCTTAGAAGTTTTTCTTCTCTCTTTTCCCATTTGCTAGCAAACTATGTAACATACTTTGAATAATTCCAGTATATAGTAACTAATATAAAATTTATTCTACCATAGTCATGATTATCAGGAATATATGAGTTTAGCTACGCATATTCATATGACAGTATATAATAGCATAAGTATATCGGTATACCTGCTTGATAGTTTTCTCGTCGGAGATAGCTTTGTCCATGATGATTAGATCTTTTTATCTAGCTCTGATACCAACTTTTGCGGAATTGAGAGATTATTGCTAAGAGAGAGAGAGAAAGGAGAGAAAGGGATGATTTTATTTATGTTTAAAGACTTCTATATATAGAAGTCGGATTTTACATAGTGACCTTTACTATTTACACAGTAACTTGGCCTTTACTATTCATGAACGACTTTTACTGTTCATGAAGATGACTCTTACTTTACTTTACATGTCAAAACAAAAGACTATACTTTACACCTATCTAATATTGGCCGTTCATTTTATATTGGCCGACACAACTTTACACATATTACAACAAAACAAAATACTAAAGTAAAGTAGATGTTGACATAGCTATTTGTACATATCTTCTTTGTAGCTATTTTCTTCTGCCTGTATCTGCAAGCTGTCCTTCCTTTGTTAATTCGTTTATTCAAGTTGAACATCTGGGATAATGTTATCTTCTCCGTTGCACTTGAAACATATATTGTCTGGGTATTTATGACCAATTAACTTGCAATATCTGATTAATAATTCTTCTAAAATGAACCCTTTTTTCAAGGCTCTAGTTGTTGGTTGTAGCTCTGGTTTTAATAAAGATAAAATTCATTTCTGGACTTCATCCATATCTGCTTGTCGTAGTTCCCTTGAATTCGCATAGATCATTAGGTGGTCTCTGGAATAATAACTCCAGATAGCATTTCCTTGTAGATAGTTCGTAGCTAATTCTTGAATAATAGTTGATATACCAATTATTCTTTTGTTTGCATAAAAGTTAGGTATCTCAACTTTCGGTATCTCTGCTTGTTGCGATATATCTTCTGGTATAATCATTTCCCTGGTCAGGCCTATTTTGACTACCTGAATTAAGGGTTTTATTTCGTCATATAATATCTCTACCGGTGCCGTGTAGAATTTAATGAAAAATAAATTTCCTTTTGTAATTCGTTTGTATGTGATAAAAGCTTTGTGGAGTTCTGGAATTCCACTTATTTCTTCGCCGTCGTAGGTGTATACAGTACTAAGTAATCCATAGTTGTAACAAGTTCTAACTAAGTTCGAATTTGTCTTTGGCTGTGCTATCAGCCGGTTGTATCCTTGTAGTTTTTGAGTTAAATAATCTTGTGTTTTTTCGGTAGTAGTGGTAGATCTTGGTTTGAGGTTTAAGAAAGTTTGTATTTTGTGGATATTTTCGATGTAGGTTTGGGTGATATGGTTGTATATCTTTTTATCTTTGTGGAGGCTATTCGCATATGTGGATGTCTGGGGGTGTGATACTTGATATCTCAGTGGGTTGTCTTTTTTGGGTAAATGGTTTGTCAAATACTTTGTTCAGATTAGTGTTTGTAAATGTTTTTGTACTAACTGTTTTGTTTTCTCTTGTACCTGCAGCTGTATTTAATAATTTGTTAGTGGTTTGAGTTTTTCGGTGTATCTCAACGTCACCTTTTAGTTCTGTCTGTTTAGAGTCTGCCGAGGGACTTAGCTCCGCATATTTTGAGTCATGCTGCTGACTATTAACTGTTTTCTTCAGTACCTGTAACTCAGTGTCTAGACTGTCCACTTTTTGACAAAGTGTAGTCATAGCTGTGAGTATTTTTGCCAATGTTTCTTAGGCATTAGGTTTTTCTGGAGAGATAGTCTACAATGATATTCTTATTAGTCGTGATTATCTCAATTGTAAATGTAAAGTTTAATATATTTAATACTAATCTTCTTATTTCTTTTGTTGTAACTGCATCTTGTACTTTCCTGGTTATCCACCATTTTACCTGTGTGTTATCTGTTCTCACAATAAATTTTTTATATACTATATACGACTCAAATGCTAATAGGCATTTATATAGTACAAAGAGTTCTTTTCTATTTATTTCCCATTTTAATTGCGCTTCTGTATAGGATCCTGAATAATATCTACAATGATGTTCTATTTTTTCTTTGTCATATTTATATTTTAGGACTCTTCCATAACTGTGATTGCTCGAATCTGTTTCAACAATATAAGTAAATGGTTTATTTTCATCTGGAAAATATAGTTTTGGTAGTTTTTTGCATAAGGTTTTGATATGTCTTATATGCTCTTTATCTTTATTATCAAAATGATATTCAATATCTTTCTTTAGTTTTTTATGTAAAGTTTTTAGATGTTCAGCTAATTTTGGTATATATTCTCTTACTTGATTTACCAATCCCAAAAAGGATTATAATTTCTTTTTTGTGTCTATGTTTTCATCAAGGTTAACAATTTTTTGTACAATATGTGTTTGCATTTTTATACCATTTTTATCTATTTCTATTCCTAAAAATTCTATTTGATTTTTCATTATCTCGGCTTTCTTTTTGCTTAAGCTTATTCCAAAGTATTCTATTATATGTATAAACTTTTCCAATAGTTTTATATGTTCGTCTTGTGTTTTTGAGTATACTAGTATATCATCTATATATACTATGCAGTTTTCTAGTTGATTAAAATATTTATCCATAAAATATTGATATCTTCCTGGTGCATTTTTATATCCAAAGGGTAATACGTTCCATTCGTAAAATCCTTGGGGTACAGTAAATGCTGTTAGTTTTTTAGATTCATCTTCTAACTTTAGATGGTAGAATCCTGATTTACAATCGAATTTACTGAAATAGTTATATCCTTGGATTTGTCTTGTTTTTAATATTTTATTTGGTATTGGGTAGTTATAGGTTTTAGTTTTGGCATTTAGATTTCTATAATCTATAACCATTCTACTTTTACCTCTTTTTTGTTCACTATGCTTATTTACTATGAATGCTGGACTAGAATGTTTACTATTACTTTCTTGTGTATAGTTTTTTTTTCTAGTAATTCATTAATATGCATTTTAAATTCTTCTAAATCATTGAAATTATATTTTAAAGGTTTTTGGGTTTATAATATTATTTTCTTCCACTAGTTCTATCTTAACTTTTGTTTTGTGATTCTCTCACCCTTTTAATGGTTCTTCACTATATAATGTTTCTAATTTATCTTGTATTGCTTTTATTTTGTCTATTGAGAATATAATTAATTCTATTTTATGGTCTAACTGATTTATGTTTTCTAATTTTTGGTTTATTTTTTCACTTCCTTTTATCCATTCTGTTGTTTTTCTAATTTTATTATTAACTCTTTTTGCTCCTACTTTGTTGTTACATGGTGTTGTGAACCACCAATGTGTTTTTGTTATTGTATGT
The DNA here is from genome assembly GCA_003996215.1 of Jaltomata sinuosa. NCBI lineage: Eukaryota > Viridiplantae > Streptophyta > Magnoliopsida > Solanales > Solanaceae > Jaltomata > Jaltomata sinuosa. The sequence goes on from QJPP01000712.1 coordinate 1,698,898, forward strand.
GGATATAAATTTATTAAAAAAGGCATTCCTAATAACATATCTTTTGTTGTTAGTTCGTAATTATATACTTCTTCTATTGTTAATATTTTATCCCATATTTGTATTTTTATATTTTTTGCTTTATGTGTAATCATACTACCTTCGTTATTAAATCCTGTTACTACTATTGGTGTTTTTAGATTTTCCCATTTTTCTTCTGGTAAACAATTATATTTACATATATTAGCTTCTGCTCCTGTATCTATCATTGGTGTGTAATATCTATTATTATATCCTTCTACTATTATTTTTGCTAGTATATATATCTTCATTTCATAGTTCCTTTTAAACTCTTTTTATTGTTACTTTCTTATTATCATATGTTATTATTAATTGTTTATTTTCTATACTGTATGGCTTCATTTTTTCTAACCATTTGATTCCTAATATTATATTTTTTTCTTGGTGTAGTTCGAATTTTATTTTTATTGGTATTTCTCCTATAATTATTTCCTTTTTTACTATTTCTTTAGTATTTACTAATGTTTTTGGTAGATCTGGACATGATTGGTTTTTTACTTTTATCTTATCTTTCATAACAAGCTCTCTTGCTATGTTATTTTCTTCTTGTCCTATATCTATTAATATTAAACATTTTTGTTGATTTATTATTCCTTGCTATATAGTATTGGTTTAATTCTTCTTTTTGATGTTTTATCATTTTTGTAGATGATTCTTGTATTTCTGGTTCGTAATTTATACTTGTGCTTGGTTCATATCTTCTGCTACCTGATATGCTTAATCTTGGTTCATAGTTTATTCTTTTAGATGTGCTTAATCTTTCTTTTACTATTTCTAAATCTTCATCAAAATCTATTTCTTTATAACTATATTCATTTTTGTCTATCAGAGTAACTATTTTTTCAAAGGGGTTTTCTATCTTTATCCTATTTATTTTATTTTTTGCTGTTACTTTATGTTTAGTAGTTAATACATACAAGTTTTTACATCTTGCTGTAAATATCTTACTGCCTGGGGCTAGTTCTATTCCTGACATTTTCCAATATAATACTAAAGATTTATCTATATTTTTATCTGATACCGCTACTGAATAATTAGCACTTATTATAAATTTAAACTTTTGGTATATTAAATTTCCTTTAACTGCGCTTATTATGCTTTTTTCTATAGGTTCTATTATCCTATCATCTGCTAAATATATTTCTATTGGTGTATCTATTCCTTGTCTAAAACAAGCTTTTATTAATATTTTTGTTCCACCTAGATGTACGTACTTTATTAGATCTCTTACTTTTAGCTCTTGTATTTCTTTATTTATGATTCTTCTGCTTATTAAGGGTATTTTAGCTTTTCCTTGTGTATATTTACAATCTATTACATGTTCTTTTTGGCTTACTACGTAATATTCTTCTTTCTGTCTTTTGAATAAATTTCTTATAATTGGTATACTAAATATTTTATCCACACTCAAATCTAATTTCTTTCCTTTTATTTGATCAAATATGTTAAAATCAAATATTATCTTTTGATCCGTAGATTCTTCATCTAGATATTCTTCTTTGTTTATTATTTGTATTTCTTTCTCAGTCATTTATTTGTTTTGATTTAGTACCTAATTCATTTTCTTCTTCTTCTTCTATCTCATATATACTATCATTGCTATCTAGTTCATAGTCTATGTATTTTATTTGCGTATATTTTTCGTTTTCTTCGAATATTATTTCTGATATTTGTTTTCTTTGTGGGTTTCTTGGTAATCTACAATTTCTAGCTATATGTCCTAATTTTCCGCAGTTATAGCATGTACAATCTGTTATCTTTCGTTTTGGTCTATATGGTCTTTTTGTTTTATAGTTTTTTACATAATATTTTCTTTTCGGGTTTATGTATCTATATTTAGATTTATATCTTTTATATCTCTTACTTCTAGAGTATGGGTTTTTATAATAACTAATTTCATCTTTACACCCGAATTTAGGTGCTATTTTATTGTTACAACATACTAGATTTTTTATTAGAGTTTTCTCTATTTTTAACTTTTCTCTGTATTCTTCGCAAGTATTAGAATACCAGTGATGTAAATATTTTATTCTGGATCCTAATGTATTTGTCAGTTAACTTTTTATTATTTTTGAACTAAATGGTTCAGGTAGTTTTGTAAAATATAACTGTCTGATTTCCTTACTTTCTTCTGTAGTATATGATCCTTTATAATAGTATTCTTTAAATACACATGTGTATTCGTCTATATAACACATGTTGCATATTTCTAATTTTATCATCAAATTTCTATTTATGATTTTTTCTCTATTTTGTTCTTCGTATTCTGTCATCATACTACTAAATTCATTTCTTATTGCTGTTTCATATTTTTGTAGTATCTCTATCGATGTTGTTGCTGTTTCGCCGTTTATGTTTTTATTATTTCTTAATGTTTTTATACTTTCTTCTGTTAAATTTAATAACCATAATTTTACTGTTCCTATTAATGTTCTTTCTATGTATCCTGGTACTTCTGTCATTCCTATTTTGTTGTCTATTAATTGTTTCGCTATATATCCTATCCATAATTGGATAACTTTATTTGTGTCTGTTACGCAATCTAGATTTAAGAAGTTATATTGTTCTACTGGTGGACTTGGTGTCCATTTCTCATTATATCGTTTTTTCCATATATTATCCTGTCTATCTGAGTTTTCATAACTTCTTGTATAGTATTTTGGACCTGGTTTAGGGTTTCTTTCTTCTGATGTACTTGGTTTTTCTTCTACTTTACTCATGTTTATTTCTATGTTTCTATCATATTCCATATCTTTTAATAATTCAGTAGATGTTTCACTTGTTTCCGAATTTTGTTCTTCATTTGCTTTATTTATTTCATCTATTTCTAATTCTGGTAAATTATGCTCTTCACTCTCCATCACCATACATAAGGATGGGGAAAAAACATTAATCATCACATCATATAATTACTTTCAAGGCTAAGATTCATGGTTAACAAAGCCACAAGAAATTTATGGGTAAGAATATTTTTTTTAATATTTTGAATTATACTCCTTTCATTTTAATTTATGCGGTACTATTTATTTTTTGAGAGTCAATATGTCTAACCCTTGAAACTAAATTTTATTAGATGAACTCAAGACCAAAAAAATCAAAGTAGTAAATTACTAATCAAATTTAAAATATTTTTTATTTTTGTTCACTTAAAAATTATAAAATTTGATTTTAGGTGTTTAAGGTTGAAAAAAGTATTTAATCTTTTTAGAATAATTAACAATTTTGTATAAATATATTTTTAATTTGTGTTTGTAGGGATGAAGAAGAAAGCTAAGCAAGATATACAAGTAGAAATAATTGAGCAAATTCAGAAGAAGATGATGTAGAGTTTTACAATAAAATTATTATTATAGTAATTTTATCTCTTTTATTTTTCTTTCCTCCTTTCTATATTCCATTTATGTATTATATTTTGAAGAACTTAACAAATATATATTTTTTTTTAATTATAGCTCCCTATTTTCTCTTAAAATTATATTTTAAAAACGTAATGCGACGAAAATAAGATGATAGATAAGGCAAATTAGAAGAGTAAGAAAGAGCAACTTGATAAAAGGACCTTTTTTCTTTTCTTTTATATACTATAATTGTACACACATATCTCATTATGTTAAGTTACTGTTAGTGTTTGTGAATTTTTTATTATAATAGTTTTTTACAACATTTTAAAATGGAGATTATGTACTCGGTTTTTTTTTTTTGTATGCTGAAGTGTATTCCTGATTCCTAAGTTCAATATTACGGTCCAAAAATTTATCGATAGAAGTATTTTAAAGAGCAAAAATTTGTTAACTTCAAGAAAAGACGTTATTCAAGCAATAAATTTAAAAAAATGACAATAAGATAAAATACTTGTATAATTCTTAAGAAAAACTAAAGCAATAAAAATATTATTTGTAGTATTTTTATTTTTGAAAAAAAAAGGTATACAAGGCCATAAATTTATATTTATATAAAACTGAAATAAAATAATACCTCTTTTAAATTTATAATAGAAGACATCTCTTTTAGCTTAGAAATTTGTCATTTGCTCTCATGTTTTAATATAATATTTAATTATTTTTTTCCTCCTACTTTTGGCTTCCTACTATTTTTCTATGTAATTAATGTTACAATTAATTCCTCAATTATCACTATTAATAACTTATTATTTTTTTCCTATTTTGTCACTATAATATTGGTAGTTACAACTCAAACCATGAACATGATTTTGTATTTTAATTATATATTTTTTTGAAGTTTAGAAAATTATTCTCAAAACGATTTAAAAGATGTTGGAGTATATTTCTTCATTGAAGAGATTAAGATAAATTTTGTTACATATAATAAAAGGGAGTTAATACTAAAGTGTGAAAATTCAAGCCATTAAAAACAAAAACTAAGGATCTTGATAATTTATTTTAACATATCTTTTATAATTATTATTTTTAGATTTATTACTCTTAGTGCTTAAAGCATTAGATATGCTTACATACAAAAGCAAAATCATGATTTTTTATTTACAATTTTTTAATTATATTTTTATTTATTTATTGAGTTCTTGATATATTATTTATACATGTTAAGTAAAAATTTTAGCAAAAAAAATATATCGCTTTACATTAAGATTGATAAAATCAAGTATCCTTAAAAGATCATAAATTTTCAAAGGGTAAATCTTTTAAATAAATTATAAAATTAATTGTAAATAATGTAATATATTAAAATATTAAATTTAATTTATTTGAATATGAAAACTAAAAAGAATCTTAACATATTCTTTATATTTGAATATTAATTTTTTTGCATATTTAATAAAATATTTTATTATCGCGCGTAAGCGCGGTCTATTTCACTAGTTTAGTTATAATATAAGATCCGTAGGGAGAGGTTGGGTGGTGGGCCTCCCATATGGGAGAACTGGGATCGAATTCAGCCTTCGTCTGCTGCTCAGTCATGAGCTCGTGGTATGAGGCTTACCTAGTGCGATTTACATCTCCTGTGTGATTTGTGAATTATTGCACAGTAAACTGGTTACCACAAAGTGCTCACCACAGAGTGCTCAACCGAAGGACAGAGACTGTGGCAGAGGTTGTGAGTTTTCCTGAGAATTTCATATATATATATATATATATATATATATATATATATATGGGAAAATTTATGTATAAAATTTGGATCACGTGAACCCGTGGTCATCCGACTAAACTCAATATATTATATGTATAATTTTTAAAATATATCAAGTATTAACTAAAGGAACCAATGATCAAAATGACTAGATGTTTCACCGATTGGAGCGCTGCTATTAATTCTCTTGGTCGAGGGATCAATCCCTTCCAACAGCTTTTTGCCCTTTCTTTTTTCAATTTCAAAGCAGTCTTTTTTTAAAAAATAAAAAATTCTCAAGCTAATAGACCAAACACAGTGTTTAAGTATTAACTAAAGGAATACTAAGAATATCAAACGAAACGTTTCTTTTCTTTATTAAAATTGAAAGCAACTTGCTTTTCTTCAATTCAAAAGCAGAAGCTTGAGCTTTCTTGTTTACTCACAAGCATAGCCACCCAAAACACAGTACTAAGCAAAGGTGAATTTATGTATAAAAATTAGATTATATGAATCTGTGGTCATCTGACTAAACTCGATACATTATGCGTATAATTCTTAAAATATATCTAATATTATTCGAAGACACCCATGGTAAAAAGAAAGGCTCAGTAGTACATTGGTTAAGATCTAATTTTAAGTCCCTTAAGTTATAGGATCAAATCCAATTTACTACTCTTTTAATTTTTTTTTTCCTAATGAAACCTTAGTTGTTTGTCTGTCCCACTTCATTTTTCTTCTTTTTTTTTTCTAAAAGTTTAACACAAAAACAACACTATGCTTAAAAAAATAAGTTTAAAAGTTTTTCCCGTCAAATTCTTATCACTATAAAATTTTATACGTTTATCTTAAAAAGCAATGGTGCACCCGCAATCTTAAAATTCTAAATTTTACTCTGTAAAAACACGCCGCGCGCACACACACACACACACACACATATACTAGCTTCTATAAACGCGCCTCACACGTTATCCCCTGTCAATCATAAAAATATTTTTTAAAACTATTTGAAATTACATAATATTTACTTATGAGGTACAAAAATATTAATTTGATCGTATTCACTTAATACTTCCATTAAAATGTTCTTTTAGTATATGTCCTTTATGTTTTTATCTACTAGTTTAGTGTACGCGCTTTGCGCGTGATTAAAACGTGTACCTTATTTAACAACAAACACTAAGAATAAAATAGGACTTAGCTACGAACTTTGTCACTAAATTGCTCGTAGCTAAGAATATTTTTAATAATTCATTGCTAATTCATTACTAAATTGAATTATCAATGATCAATTTTATTGTTTACCTTTTCATGCATAAGTCATGCTTATTTGTAGTAAAATAACTTAATATATAAAAGAATATTGATATTTTTCATTTGTTATAATCAATATAACAAATATATATATATGATAGTTCATTTAAAATATATTTAATTTTTTACTATTTCATCACAATTTTTATTGGGTAGTTCTTCTTCGGAAAAAATAGAAAAAATAATGCATTATATCAAATACTTTGTACATAAAATTTCTATACAAAAGATATACAAAAATTTCTCATAGAATAAAAATCAACTCTTAGATCATACTAATAAAAAATAAAAGATTAAAAAGAAAACAAATAAAGATTCAAACTCTACAAACCTTATGAACCCAAACACATAAGTATATCCATGATTTGATCGGAGGCCATCAACTTTAACATGCTGGACAGGACATGTAATTTTAAAATAAAAATAAAATAACATTAATAGAAAAAGAGTATTTTACCATAACAAAACGATAAAATAAATTAAACAAATAAATAAATTTTAACCTCAACATTATATTCATAATATAATTGCATGAGTGTAAAGCGACAGACTCCATACGCATGTACCTAAAGAAGCATTACAGAACGAGTGGGAACATTAAAAATTAATAAAATATATATTATAAAATGATAAACTAAGAAGGAAGAAGAATATATTAGAGGGAGAAGAGTTCTTATTTCTTTTGAGGGATTAATTACAATGAAAGAAAACCATTTATTTATAGGAGAAAACTGACTTGAGTCCAAAGTTAGAATTCCTAACTTTTCTCCAAAGAAACAAAATAGACATTCATTATAATATAATAAATAAAAAATATTTATAAAAGTAATTGTTAGTAAACAAAAAGTTATTAAAGTCTGTAAAGGTTTTTTATGTGTACACAAGCAAATTCTCGTATGCTAACAATTGGCCAAAGCAATCATGAATTTTAAAGTAATAAAAGGAGTTCTTTTAGGTATATAATTCAAATAAAGTAAGATTTAGTACCAAAATTTTAGGTATACAATTTAAATAAGGTAATATTTAATAATTATATTTTAATGAATTTTTAATTTTTTAAATATTTGAGAAAAATAGTAAAAAAATGATTTTGTCTAAAGGAAAAACTTTTAATGAAAGGCAAAAAGTTCAAATCACATTATAAGGTCCTTCACACTTTTAATATAGTATAAATATATATTATTTTTATTATTATTATTATTATTATTATAATAATAATAATAATAATAATAATAATAATAATAATAATAATAATAATAATAATAATAATAATAATAATAATAATAATAATAATAATAATAATAAGAGGGAATGGGAGAGGAGCTTGGGGTCAACCAAAAAATTGACCATTTTGCCCCTCTCATTCTCTCTTATTATTAATTAATAAATAATAGTAATGTAAAATTAAATAATAATAATAATAATAATATTATTATATTAGTAATAATAATATAATTAGTCCCTTTTTAAAAATTATTATTATTTTACTATTTCAGCCGAGAAATTGACCACTTTACCTTTTTTCTTTTATAGAATTACATTAATTAAAAGAGTCTTTTTAATAATATATATATTTAAAAATTACTTATAATAACTACTATAAATTATAATAATTAATAATTTAAAATATTTATAACTTAAAATACTTAAAAATTATATAAAAATTTAACTGACTCTCAAAATTTATCGTTACTCAAGAGGGAATGGGAAAGGAGCTTAGGGTCAGCCTTGCCCCTCTCATTCTCCCTTATTACTAATTAACAAATAGTAGTAATAATAAAATTTAAAAATAATAATACTAATAATATTGTATTAGTAATAGTAATATAATTAGTCCCTTTTTAAAAACTATTATTATTTTACTATTTTAGCTGAGAAATTGTAACGACCGAATCCGTCGTTATATTAGAAATTACATTATCACAAAATTTTGGGAATGATTAAAATATGTTTTGTATTAAGCAGGATTGACGTGACAGAAAATTTGTAATTTTGAAATTTGGTCCGGGCTGACATCACTCCGCTATAGCGGTATTTATTCCGCTATAGCGGTAGCGCTATAGCGGATGGCCGTCCGCCATAGCGGAATGACGGGAGACAGTAGCCTCAGAACACAAAATTAATAAAAGACTTCTCCTCCTCAGTTGGAAAACATACGAGGGTTTCTCCAAAAACCCTCCTAAGCTGCTCCAAGGCTTAGGAGCCATGAGGAGGAGGGATTATGGTTGAAAGGACGCGGAACAATGGATTTCGAGATCGTCATCCAGCAGGGAACGCCTTCACGGAGCCAAAAAATACATGGTGCAGTTGCTTGGCGTTCAGGTAGGCTAGGTTTTCTTATCGAGTAGATTGACCTTTTTATATTTTTATACCTATTGTATAGTTGAGAAGGGGAATCCATCCTTAGGCCTTCAGGCATGGAGTCTGGTGGAGTGTGGTGTTGGTTATATGTGAACTAGGTTTTGGTTGGAAAGGATTGTCGTGTTGTCGTGCTCTGGGAAGTACATGTTTATTTAGGTATGAAAAAATGATAGAATTGAGGGACTGGGATATCGGGAAGGTTTGGGGAACCGAAAATGCTCGGGTAACTAAATGGCTAGATAAAAAGGGAAATCCTAGATAAGAATCCGGGAAACTGAATATACTAGTAAAGAATGGTTGAATTGCTAAGGCTAAGGGGCATTTCCCCTATATTGTAGTATCTAAGGAGGAGTTCGGGACTCAATGTATCTACTAAATGTGTGTTAAAAAGGGGGTGAATGGGGGTTTGGTCTTTGGATGGGACCGAAGGTTGAGTTACGTACCCGGGGTAAGCGTAGGTGATGGTTATTTATTTCTAATATGCATTATGTGTTCACGTACTATTTCATAGTAGTGTATGAGTTGCATGTTTAGGGAATGAATTGTGAATGTCTAGTTGTTCGATAATCAGTCTTGTGAAATGAACTTCTTTTGTTTGCTTGTTGGTTTTACAAGTATGTTTGTTCATTAATTGTTATTGATTGGACTTGTTATGACATTAGATTGGCTCGGGTACCACGCCTAGTATGGAAAATTACTAACGGTTGGCTCGGGTACCACACCTGATACGGGTATACTAACGGTTGGATCGGGTACTACACCTGATATGGGAATTCATAATGATTGGCTCGGGTACCACACCTGATACGGGTTATTTTAATTGCATTGTTGAATTCTTTCGATGGTTCCATGAGTGGACCGGGTTGTATTCTTGAATTGTGAATTCTGCATATGGTCCATGAGAGGCTGGGTGATTTTATGTAAATATGAGGTTGGTCTTACGGTAGATCTGGATTACATGTTTAACACTTGGGTGTTGTTAGGGGGATCCCAGGGTGGGTCCGGGCTATGTGGAACAAAAATATTTATTGTTGTCATTGATTATTGATCATGGTTATAAAGTGGATTACATGTAGTTGATAAGCTAGGGGAAAGACTGAGAGTCTGGCATTGTGTGTCTAGCTTGTATTATCATATGGAGATTGTCCAGGGATCCTTGAGAGGTCCGGATTCTTGTGAGTAGTACTATGAGGGTAGTGGGTCTGGATCGACAATACTGGGTTGTTTCTGGGTGTATATCCATAGGGGTTGACTAGAACAACGGAGTGGTAGTCCGGGTCTAGGCTAGAGGTTGGACTAGTGTGGCGTGACTTGGGAAGTCTAAGGTTAAGGTGACTTGGGAAGTGTAAGGTTAAGGTGACTTGGGAAGTCTAAGGTTAAGGTGACTTGGGAAGTCCTAGGAGCCAGGGTGCAGAGTCCCGAGTGAAGGAGTTAGCAATAGAAGGAATAGGAAGGGTTAAGACAGAATCCATAAGTAGATAGGTGTTGATATTGGATCTGGATAAAGGTGAATGTTAGAGGATGGAGCTACACTGGTTAATTTCATGCTTTAACTGATTTTCTATATAATGGTATGAGTGGATTCGGGTCGACCGATGATGCCTACTAGGACGTGTGTTTGTACTGATTCTACTCTTGCTATACCTTTTTGGTATAGTCTGGTTGCAGGGTTGGTGATGTTTCGTAAGTACAAGACAACAACAATTTTCAGCAGCTTCTACTCTTGTTCCATAGTGGGAGCTGTGTCATTTTACTTTTCCTTGTATTATTCTTGTAGTAGCTCTTGTACCTTTTTTAGACTAGGTCCTAGGGAGGGTGATTTAAAGTCGTAAAACTGTATTATTATTTTCTTCTTAAAGGGATTTCCTGAATGAAAGGTTGTAAAGGTTTTCGTGTATCAAAAATGTTTATTTCTTTTTCCGCAGTTACCTGTTGGGGACTGGTGGTAAGGATTCGTCTATCTAGATGCATAGAGTAGGCTTCCGCACGACCTGGTAGTTTGGGTCATGACAGATAGTATCAGAACCTAGGTTACCAGTCTCCCAGTACAAGAGCAAAATGTCAAATAGAGTCTTGCGAATTGGTGTGTTGACGTCCACATCTAATCCTTGGGAGGCTATGAAGCATTCTAGGAAACATCTCTCTTCTTTCATTCCTTTTCTTGCGGTTCATTTACTTGCCTATATGGGTTGAGTCCAATTGGTATATCTTGATTCCAATTGGTATCTCAACAAAGTGAAGGGTATCATTGGACTCCGGTTTCGATAAGACGAGCAAGAAAAGTTGGAATCAAGAAGGTTCCAATTAGTGTCTGGCTTGAGAGGCTGTGGTAAGCATGGATGACCGATTAATTGTTATCCATGGGACGAATAGGGAGTAAATTTATGTGACTTGATTTCGTTGTAGCCTAAGTTGAATTGTTGTGTGTTACAGTGCTTGTATGACATACTTGATTTGTACATGATTAGTCACCTTGCTGTGAAATTGTGGGTCTAAAGGTCATCATAAATTGGAATTGGTATGCTTTGGTTGTGATGGAATGCTATGTGTGCGGAGTTAAAACTTCGTATTTTCTTTCATAAAGGGGGTTATCATTGGTTAAGATGGTAAGGAGATGAAACTTGTGACTGTAGAGAAGCTTCAGTTTCAGAACAGTCGGGACTTGGTTGGGAACCATGGGAACAACGGGGTTATCCCTGCAGGATAGTGGAAATGTGTTGTGGTGAATAATTTGCTTGTGCAATTATTTTATGATTGGTAATGATTGGATGCTAAGTTATGATCTATGCATTGCCAGGAATGGTCTTGGGGATTGTTTAAGACCATGGCGGGATGTACGGGGTTAGATAATGAAAACCGGGAAGGGGGATGAGTACACTTATGGGGAATTTCAAAATTCTGGACTATTAACATTGGGACCGCTATAGCGGAACTGTACCGCTACGGCGATCCCACTATAGAGGGATTTTTATTGCTACAGTGGTACCGCTATGGCAGAGTGACAACTGCTATAGCAGAAGGACGCGGGGCAGAGTGCCTGCCCTGTTTTCCCCTGTTTTTCATTTCATTCTCGGGGCTTTAAAATGCAATAGTAAGCTGTAAATTGCAATATGAAATAAGGAAATCATCCATATAGCTAACATAGTATGCATATAAGGGAAATAAGGTTTGAAACTAGCATCCATGTGAGAAAATTAAGGGGGGAAAAGATGGGAAATATTGTCTAGAACAAGCCCCAAACGGGGGCGAAAACCCAAAAAAAGCAGTAAATGTCTTAACAAAGAGAGGAGGGGAGAGGTCCTAAGCCTCATCGTCACTCAGGAAGGGAAACTCCTACCTGTACTCAGGATCGAGTGTGGGCAGCTCCTAACCCGGGGCGATGCAAGAGAACATAACCTTGACAGTCTTCCACATCCGGGCAAACATGCGGTCCCGGGAGCATCTCTTCTTCTTCTCTTTCTCTAACTCTCTGCGGAGTGCTGCAAAGTTCTGAGCAGAAGCAGGCTGGGCTGTATCTCCAGCGGCAGTGCCCTCCATGAACCTCCGGACCGTGGCCAGAGTCTCCTCAAGCTGGCGGCCGGTGATCGGGGGTTGAGGCTAGGAAGGGGCCGGAGTGTCATCATCATCATCGTTGTCGGCATCCTCGACCTACTGACTGCTTTCTGCTTCATCCACCTTCCTCTTCTTCTTTAAAAAGACCACTTTCATCTGGAGAGGGTCGAATGGGTCATCCATCTCTACCTCCCTATCAGTATGATCCACAGGTACCTCAACTCGCCTGCATAGCTCGGACACTAAACTCGAAAGATAGGGTCCCTTCCTATGACCCCGGTAGAAGTCCTTTCACTCAGAGATGATTTGTTCCCATACATTCATAATGATCCCTTATATAGCACAACAATCACCGGGGCCTGGGCATAAGTCACATCGGTCTTATTACCCGATGGGCAGATTCTTTGGGACACCACATTTAACCACCTCCTAGCATCTGCGGAGAAGTAAGCGCTAGTGATGCCCTCGGGACTGGGCCAGTAGACCTGACACCTGCACTCCTCGTCCACTAAAGTGTCCCTCAACCAAGTCATGTCCCAAAATTGGGCCTTGGCCTCGTATGCTTCATTGGAGATGTGAGGCACTCCTAGCACCTCGTTGATCGTCTAAGAATCCACCGGAACATCTACCCCTCGAATTTAGATGGTAGGGTTGGGCTCGTCCCAACGGATGGTGGGAAGGATGGCATAGAACTCCCGCACCCAGCCTGTCTACGCGGGAGGGGGAGCCAGTAGCAAGGATTCCCAACCAAACTCTCGAATCCTGTGATGGAAGGCAGCTGCTTTTCCATCCATACCTGTCATTTTGCAGCCCCTCTCATAACAAAAGCCCAGCCAGCGATAGTCTCGAAACCTCTCCTGACTAGCATCATCAGGGAACGTCACATAATCAATCACACACGTGATATTGTTCTTTATCCATTAATTTGGTTAACCTGCAATGTAGCCAAGGGTGGGATAGAGCTTGTTTCAGCCTAAGGGACGAGTTAAGGAAAAAGGGGGAAATTTTCTAAGTGCTAGACTGAGGAGACTATTATTTTGCGGTCTTCCATTATAGGGACGATCGTCCACTACGACGGAACTTCCATAGCGGATATTTCTCTGTTATAGCGATTGGATTACGCTATAGCAGTGTTCATCGTCCCAGGAACTCCAAAGGGTGCATCAACGGTGCCTCTTGATCCAAAACTCCATATTTAACAATCCAAGTTAAGATCAATGCTCCTAAAGTGTTTTACTACAGTTTTCTACAAAACTTTGGGCATTATAACCCCTAAATTTCGTCCAAATCACAAGTTTATTCAAGAACAACCCTCCACTTCCTCCACCATTCTTGGCCCATTTTTGGCCAAAAAGTACTTAATCCTTACGCCTAGAACGCCGGGGAGGCATTGTAAATATAAGGGAAGCAACCATGCTTCGGGAAATTCAACAAGAATCCAACCCAAGTTCAAGTTCAAAAAGGCAACTACATTCGTGCAAGGGAGTAGTAGAGGGAGTAGAAGCGATTACTACCTAAAATTTCTGACGTCGGGAGCGGGGTGATCGGGAGAAGAAGGGAGTAATTTGAAAGGAAATAGAGTAGAATGGGGATGAAAACCCGTTTTTCCCCTATTTCAATCTGTTGCCAACTGCTATAGCGATCGGTACTCTGCTGTAGCGGAACCGCTATAACGGGCGTGTTAGTCCATTTTAGAAAAGAAAAGGTTCTCCCGAGTCTTTTCAAATTCTTTTGCTCCAACCTTATCCGAGGCCCCAGATTTCTCAGCTACTTGGGAAGGTACCCGTCATAATTTTTCTCCGTATAGTGAGGGTCCAGGACTAGTTCCCTTCGTCCTATTATATTCAGGATCGTTCAGGGATGAATAATGGATAAATTGGTATCTATTGTAACGGTCAAATCTGTCATTAATTTAAAAATCACGTTATCACAACATTTTGGGAACGATTAAAATATGTTTTGTATTAAGCAGGGTGGACGTGATGGAAAATTTATAATTGTCACGACCCAATTTCTTGGTCATGATGGCACCTACAACCCCCTAGTAGGCGAACCAATCCCCATAGCCAGAACGGTTAGTAATGGGATACCTTCTAACAGTTTAAGCGGAGGAACAAATGAATAAGCGGAAGAAAGGGAACAAGATGAATAAACTGGATAACAGGAGTAATATAAATACAAGCATAAGCTAAACCAACCCAAAAGATCTGGTATCATAGCGTATAAGAGACGAACTTAATCAGGAGTACAACGGTCCAAAAGTAATATATACATGATGTCTCTGAAACTATAAGAGTACAAAATACATCAAGGGTAAACTAAAGTCAAGCTCAGAATGCCAAGAGCTCACCCTCAGCCTGGATGATCCAAAAATAGCACCCCGCATGAGTCTCCGGCGCTCTATCGGCGATGGCCCACACTAGGATCTGCACCAGAAAATACAGAGGGTAGGGTGAGCACCAAATGCAAAGCATAAGGTACCCAGTAGGTATCATAGGCCGACTAGGCACATATAAGGTAAAAGAGCAATGGCAGACAGAATAGAAGTAAACAGTCACAGAAATCAATGAAAAGGTACACAAAAACTAGCCTAGAGGGAAGACAACAGAAGGCAACATATCAAGCTAGCAAGTAAAATATATACACACATGCACATGTGGAAGTCAGAAATAACGCACCTGGGATCTTCGCAAAAATAGTATATATAAGCATAAGTTCTAAAAATGAATGGTATACCGGTAAACTCAAGTATAAAGAATGGGAGAGAAGAATAAAGGTAGACATGCTCAGAAAACAGGAATTAATAACCAGCCAAAACATACCGATCTCAAATCTAGAAGTAATAGCCTAGCGGAGTCCAAGTCCGCACTTATAACCGTAATAGAGAACAAATCCGTAATAAAGTAAAGAGAGTCTACCTACAGTCCCTTGACCGCCCATACAACTGAGTAATGCAATCAAGTGAAAACAAACCCTCCGACATCCCATACTACCGGAGCGTACAATCAGCCAATAATAAAAAAGAGTGGAATCTCAAGCAATGAATGATATGATGCATGATAACCTAAGGGTGAAATAGAACTTCTGTATGTATCTCCTCTGGTGCCGATCGGGCCCAGCAGGCAGGTTCCAGGAAAGGACACAACCCGTATACCTCTACTCCACTGTATACCCATCTCTCCAGAACACTCAGCCCAAAGCCTCAGTCCCGGAGTGGCAAGGTCCATGGGGATCCCGGACCCCATACTATAACTCAGAATCAAAACATGTCCTCCGGAATCGAGTCCGGGTTCAAGCCAGTGGCTAAATCTCAAATATGCATGCCTAGACCCTGTCTAGGACTAAAGAAGTTAAAAGATGTCTCAAATACCCCTCCAAGGGTGCCCAGGCATAATCGGGTCTAAAACAGTAGTAAAATATCTCAGATGCTCGACCCGGCCGAGCCTAAAGTCATTTCAAATCAGTAAGAAAACTCAGCTAGCACTCCGACCCGGTCGAGTCTAGAAATAGTAGCAAAATCATGATAAAATCATATTTTAACCTTCTTTTACCCCAAGAAGATCCACATATCAAGTCAAATCATTCCCAAATCCAATTTCATCGAAAACAGGCCTCCGGGGCCATGCAAGTTTAAGAAAAATAGTCCCAGTAGGCCCGAAGCCAAAACCGTATTAAAATATGGGAAAATCACTTTATATGCATGGGAATGATATGATCAACACACAATAGCCGCCCAGCAGCTCATAACAACCTATCCGCCCTGCACAGGCTCCCGAAGCTACTCAACTAGCATAACCAGCCTAGAAGGATAATTCTATGTCCGGGACTCGCGGAAATTTCCAATGATCCCACTGTCTATGTTCCAGAGTCAACAAGGCCTCACAGGACCACAAGGGTAATAATATCAAGTAATAAGAATACTACACACAACGGAGGAAGGAAATGGGACGGATCGTGGGAAAACGGTCAAGGTCTGTGATACTAACCTAATAACCCAACCCAATGATGCCAACTAGTATAATTTTATCCGATATATGCTAAGTCTAGGAGTTTAAACGCTAGACTACCTGTCGTCCGATGAAAAGCTTGAACCTCTCCGAAAAAGCTCCAAAACAAAATCAAACTCAAACTCAGGCTTGAATAACTTGACGTAGATAATTGATTCTCTTTTGATGATCGAACAAATCGTTAAAATGTCTTCCTCTAAAAAAAAAACTTTAAATATAGGCTTTCCATAACCTGATCAGTAAAGACACAAGGAGCCACCCTATAGCTTCTAAGAAATGGACTTCTGTCCATTGACAAGTTTCATATAGAAGAGCCAATAGGTCTCAAAATCCAATTTCGTCATTAGAACACTTGAAAGAGATGAAATATTCTAATTTACCAACAATCATCATTTTCTTTAAAAGGTATAGAGTAAAAAGTACTGAATTTTAAATTGTGTAATGGATGCCACATATATATACACACCTACATGTACAACACTTAAGAAGGAAGGTTTAGAATTAATTAAAATTATTCAATTAGAAAATTACTAATTCAAAGTGAAATAATGACACCATATATTTACAATAATTGCTGTACATTCCACTTCACTTCTACATGGAAGTGGAGTGGAACCACACAATTAATTCTATTCCACTATGTAAGTACTCGGGTATTGCATAGGTTCGTGGTAAAATAAATATCTTTTTGAATATATCATAATTAATAGAAAATCATTTCAAATAAAACCTACTATATTGTAATAATAATTTTCAACATAACTAAGTTTGCTATCTCCATTAGAAATATTAATAACTTATAAGACTCTTGTAAAATAGATACATACACGAATATATCATAACAAAAGTATCTTTCATAAACATTTAAAATACTTTACGATGGCAATAAAAATAAAACTTATGTCAAACGGGGACACCCTATCCTCGAAAATATTATGATACCTCGAATCAGGATCGACCTTCCCACAAGGTCAGTTGAGGTCATACGATCGCAAATTACTATAGCAGGATTCGATACTCAGCTCCTACAGCTCAACTCTAAAATAGGGAATTGTCCACAAAGAACAAACGAACGGCCAACGCACCAAACCACCGGTCCCAGCAAGTCATAAATGACTTGGAGCCGCTACAGGAAAGCTTTAACAGTGCAAGAAAAGCATGAAGCTTGAACGCGGGAATGACCGAAAGGGTCATTACATCATCCACTACTAAAAGGACTTTCGTCCTCGAAAGTCAGGAACGAAGAAGTACCTGAAGGATCAAATAGTTGCGGATACTGAGCTCGCATATCTCTGTCGGTCTCCTAGGTAGCCTCCTCGACTGGACGATGCCTCCACTGAACTTTCACAATCGGAATCTCCCTAGATCTCAACTTCCTAACATCTCTGGAAAGTATAGCAACCGGCTCCTTAACAAAGGATAAACTCTCATCCAACTGAACCGAATCCCAATGCAACACATGAGACTCATCTGGAATATACCGGCACAACATCAAAACATGAAATATAGGATGTATAGCTGAAAACATCAAAGGCAAGGCTAACTGATAGGCAACACTACCAACCCTCTGGAGAATCTCAAACGGCCCAATGTACTTGGGGCTAAGCTTGCCCCATCGACCAAATCTTATCACACCCTTCATGGGTGACACACAGACGAATAACAAATCACCAACACCGAATTCCAAGGCACGAAGTCTACGATCAGCGTAGCTCGTCTGCCTACTCTGAGCTGCTCGAAGTCTATCCTGGATCACTCTGACTCGGTCTAAGGAAATCCAAAGTAAATCTATACTCTGTGGTCTGGACTCTAACCCATCAAACCAACCAATCGTCAATCTGCAATGCCTACCATACAAAGCCTCAAAAAGTGCCATGCCAATGCTCGAATGGAAGCTATTATTATACACTAACTCAGCCAAAGGCTCAAACTGATCCCAAGAACATCCAAAGTCAAGAACACAGGCCCAAAGTATGTCCTCCAGGACCTGAATGGTCCTCTAGGACTGGCCATCTGTCTGAGGGTGGAAAGCAGTACTAAGCTGAACCTCTGTACCCAAATCTCACTGAATAGCCCTTAAGAACTAAGATGTGAACTGAGTGCCGCGGTCTGAAATGATAGAGGCTGGGACCCCGTGCAATTGAACAATCTCACAAAGGTAGATCTGAGCTAACCTGTTTGCACCGTAAGAAGTTTGAACCGTCAAGATTTTGAACCGTCAAGAAATGCGCTGACTTAGTCAGCCTATCAACAATCACCCAGATAGAATCAAACCTTCAAGAAGTAATAGGCAAATTAACAATGAAATCCATAGTAATCCCTTCCCACTTCCACTCAGGGATGGGATGTCGCTGCATCAAGTCACCCAATCTCATGTGCTCGAACTTCACCTGCTGACAGTTCAAGCACTGAGATACAAACTCTGCTACATCCTGATTCATACCACACCACCAGTAAAACTATCTCAAATCTCTGTACATCTTCGCCATGCCAGGATGAATGGAGTATCTAGAACAATGTGCCTCACGGAGTATCAAATCACCAACCCTCAGAACACAAAGTCAACTATCAAACCTCAGAATACCATCAGAACCCAAAGTAGCCCGGCTGGCCTCACCCCGAACTACCTAATCACGAAGGTCACACAGACTCTGATCCTTAAGCTGTCGGCTTTGAATCTAATCAACTAGAGTAGAACGAACCTCAACACTGGCAAGAAATCTTCTAGGATCTGACAAGTCAAGTCTAACCAATCGGTTAGCCAAGGACTGGATGTCCAAGGCCAACGATTGCTCAGAAACTGAAAGTGAAGCTAGGCTGCCATACTCACTGCCTTCCGACTCAAGGCATCCACTACCACGTTTGCCTTGCCCGGATGGTATAAGATAGTGAAATCATAGTCCTTCAATATCTCAACCCATCTCCTCTGCCTCGAGTTCAGCTCTCGCTGACTCATGATATACTGAAGACTACGGTGATCAGTGAATATCTCATAGTGAACTCCATATAGGTTGTGCCTATAAATCTTGAAGACTACCGTCGCCAACTCTAAGTCATGAGTGGGGTAGTTGTGCTCGTGAACCTTCAGCTATCTCGACGCATATGATATCCCACGACCCTGCTGCATTAATACACAACCCAGACCAACCCCTGAAGCATCACAATATACCGAGAAACTCTGACCCTCAACTGGCAAAGTCAACGCTGGAGCCAAAGTCAACAAGACCTTAAGCCATTGAAAGCTATCCTCACACTGATCCGACCACTGAAATGGGACATCCTTCCTAGTCATCCTAGTCAAAGGTGCTGCTATGGAAGAAAATCCCTCAACGAACCTCTGTAGTACCCAGCTAAACCAACGAAGCTGCGAACTTCGGTAGGAGTAGTAGGTCTAGGCCAATCACGAACCGCAGAAATTTTAATTGGATCAACTCTAATCCCATCCTTAGAAACCACATGTCCTAGGAATGCAACTGACTCAAGCCAAAACTCACACTTTGAGAACTTGGCATAAAGCCGATGATCTCTCAAAGTATGAAGCACAGTCCTCAGGTGCTGCTCATGCTCGTACCTACTTATCGAGTATATCAGAATGTCATCAATGAAGACTATCACGAACATATCCAAGTACGGGCTAAGCACCCTATGCATCAAGTCCATAAAGGTTGCGGGGGCATTAGTCAACCCAAAAGACATCACTAGGAACTCATAGTGGCCATAACGTGTCCTAAGTGCTGTCTTAGAGATGTCCTCCGCCCTAATCCTCAACTGATGGTAGCCAGACCTCAAATCGATCTTCAAAAACACGGCTGAACCCTGAAGCTGATCAAATAAGTCATCAATCCTCGGCATCGGATACCTATTCTTCACTGTCACCTTATTCAACTGCCGATAGTCAATACAAATCCGCCTCGACCCATCCTTCTTCTTCACGAAGAGGATAGGAGCACCCCAAGGTGACACACTCGGTCTAATAAACCCCTTAGCTAACAAGTCCTGTAGCTTCTCCTTAAGCTCTCTCAACTCAGCAGGAGCCATATGGTAGGGAGGAATATAAATGGGCCTGGTGCTCGGCTCTAACTCAATGGAAAAATTAGCATCTCTATCAGGTGGAGGCCTGGCAGGTCGGTAGGAAACACATCTAAGAAGTCTCTAACCACAGGAACAGACTCAGAAGACGAAGGGTCAACACTAGCATCTTGGACATATGCTAGATAAGCTAAACACCCACGGGAAACCAACTTCCTACCTCAAAGACAAGAGATGATCCCAGACAGTGCATGGCAAGAAGAACCCTGCCACACAACCAGGGATACGCCAGGCACGGCTATGGTAACGGTCTTGGCATAATAATCCAAAACCGTGTGGTGAGGGGATAACCAGTCCATGCCTAGTATCATATCAAAATCTAACATATCAAGGATCATCAAATCACCCCAAGTCTCCAAATCACCAACAGATATCACACAGGATCTCACAATCCGATCCACTACTAAAGAATCTCCTATTGGGGTCGAAACAGAAATAGTAACAGAAAATGGCTTACTACCCAACCCCAAACAAGGCAGAAAGTAGGCAGATACATATGAACAAGTGGATCCAGGATCAAATAAAGCCATAGTAGACTGATGGCATATAGAAATCATACCTGTAATCACTACATCCGAGGCCTCTACCTCTGATCTCCCAGGGACCGCATAGAACTGACGATGACCTCCACCTGCTCTATTGCCATCCCTACCACCTGCTCTGCCACGTAGGGAACCACCCCTAGCCTATCCACCACCCCCTCTAGCCGGAGGCTTAACTGCGCATAACGGCTCAGCTGGCTGAACTGTACCCTGATGAGGGCAATCTCTAGAAAAATGACCAATCACACCACAAGTGTAACAAATCCCTAACGACCTACTCGGTCGGGATGAACCAGCAGAACCCGAATGGCCACCACGGCCTGATGGCCCCTCGAAGACTGACCGCTATAGCCCTGATGTGACCCTGCTCAAATTGGGAGCCAGAAGCCTGAAGTGAAGCCTGAACTGGTCGACTGAACTGACCCTGGTGCTTCTGTGACTGATAACCTCGGCCCCACTGGCTTAAACCTCTACCCCCATGCCTGGAACCACTGTAGCCACCCTAATGACGAGGTCTCTTATCTCTGGCTCCTTGATCAGGTCATTGTAAGTCCTCTATAGTACGGGCATAGTCAGCGGTAGCATGAAATGACCGACCGTCGGCAACCAATATCTCAGCTGGCTTCCTAATCTCTGGCCTCAAACCCCATACAAACCTGTGAATCTTGTCTGCCTTGGTAGGAATGATCATAGCTCCAAATGATGCTAACTGATAAAAATAGGTCTCATACTCTGAGACAGTCATAGAATCCTGCATAAGCTGAGTAAACTGCTCCCTGCGATGCTCACGATCACTCTGAGGTAGGATTTTGGCCATAAAGACCTCATAGAACTCAGAACAGGTCAAATGAGGTGATGTCAAAGGCCTGTAAGCAACCTGTGCCCTCCACCATAACTTTGTTGGACCCTCCAACTGATATGAAGTATAACCAACCCCATAAGTCTCAAATAAGCCCAAATGATGCAGCATCTCCTCACAGGTGGTGATAAAGTCATGTGGGTCCAGACCCGACGTACCAACAAATCTCGGTGGTGCTACTCTAAAAAACCTACCCAAGGCCTTCTGCTCCATCTCTGTCATAGTAGGGTGAGGAGCAAGAGGCTGGGCAACCGATGGGACTGGAACAACCTCAGCATGGGGAGCCGCAGTAATAGGCTGCGCTCCTGAATTCTGAACACCCAGGGCTTCCCCTGAGCGGATGTCTGGGATGTCTCAGAAGGACGCTCCCCAATCATACCCAGCAGCTGAACAAGTAAACCCTAAATATTCAAATACTAAGCTGGGGCTGAAGCTGGCACAGAAGCTGGTGCCAGAACTGGTACTGGAGCTGGTGGTACCTGGGCTACCCACGGGTCCACATCCTACTACTCTGGAGAGAACTCTGGCTCTACCTCAACTCTAGCACCTCTAGCAGGTGCCGCTGTTCTGGGGCGTCCACTTCCCCTACCTCTACCCTTGTGACCACCCCAACCCCTAGCTAGAGTCAGAGGTGCAGGGGCAAGAGGCTCTCCTCTACCAAAAGCTGAAGATCTCGTACGAACAATATGCAAAAGAGTGAACCAGAATAAGTGAGATTTCCCAGAACTTTCAAGGTTACTACGCACGAAAGAGAAATAAGAAAGGTCCATTTTCCTAAGATGTCACTATAGCCTCCCGAAGATTGAGTACGGACGTCTCTGCCTCGATCCGCAGGACTCTACTAGACATTAACTCCTATACCAATGACACCGGTGAACCTAAAGCTCTAATACCAAGCTGTCACGACCCAATTTCTAGGTCATGATGGCACCTACAACCCCCTAGTAGATGAACCAATCCCCATAGCCTAGAACGATTAGTAATGGGCTACCTTCTAACAGTTTAAGCAGAAGAACAAATGAATAAGCAGAAGAAAGGGAACAAGATGAATAAACTGGATAACAGGAGTAATATAAATACAAGAAGAAGCTAAACCAACCCAAAAGACCTGGTATCATAGCGTATAAGAGCCGAACTTAATCAGGAGTACAACGGTCCAAAAGTAATATATACATGATGTATCTGAAACTATAAGAGTACAAAATACATCAAGGGTAAACTAAAGTCAAGCTCAGAATGCCAAGAGCTCACCCTCAGCCTGGATGATCCAAAAATAGCACCCCGCACGAGTGTCCGGCGCTTTATCGGCAATGGCCCACACTAGGATCTGCACCAGAAGATGCAGAGGGTAGGGTGAGCACCAAATGCGAAGCATAAGGTACCTAGTAGGTATCATAGGCTGACTGGGCATATATAAGGTAAAAGAGCAATAGCAGACAGAATAGAAGTAAGCAGTCACAGAAATTAACGAAAAGGTAAACAAGAACTAGCCAAGAGGGAAGACAACAGAAGGCAACATATAAGGCTAGCAAGTAAGATATATACACACATGCACAGGTGGAAGTAAGAAATAACGCACCTGAGATCCTCACAAAAATAGTATATATAAGCTTAAGTTCTAAAAATAGATGGTATACCGGTAACCTTAAGTATAAAGAGTGGGAGAGAAGAATAAAGGTAGACATGCTCAGAAAACAAGAATTAATAACCAGCTAAAACATACCGATCTCAAATCTAGAAGTAATAGCCTAGCGGAGTCCAAGTCCGCACTTATAACCGTAATAGAGAACAAATCCGTAATAAAGTAAAGAGAGTCTACCTACAGTCCCTTGACCGCCCATACAACTGAGTAATGCAATCAAGTGAAAACAAACCCTCCGACATCCCATACTACCGAAGCGTATAATCAGTAAACAACAAACAAGAGTAGAATCTCAAACAATGAATGATATGATGCATGATAACCTAAGGGTGAAATAGAACTTTTGTATGTACCTCCTCCGGTGCCTATCGTGCCCAGCAGGCATGTTCCATGAAAGGACACAGCCTGTATACCTCTACTCCACCATATAACCTTCACCTCGGCACACGCAGCCCAAAGCCTCAGGCCCGAAGCGGCAAGGTCCATGGAGGTCCCAGACCCTATACTATAACTCAGAATCAAAATGTGTCCTCCGGAATCGAGTCTGGATTCAAGCAAGTAGCTAAGTCTCAAATATGCATGTGTAGAACCTGTCTAGAACTAAAGCAGTGAAAAGATGTCTCAAAATTCCCTCCAAGGGTTCCCGGGCATAACTGGGTCTAAAATAGTAGTAAAATATCTCAGATGCTCGACCCGGCCGAGCCTAAAATCATTTCAAATCAGTAAGAAAACTTAGCTAGCACTCTGACTCGGTCGAGTCTAGCAATAGTAGCAAAATCATGATAAAACCATATTTTAACCTTCTTTTGCCCCAATAAGATCCACGTATCAAGTCAAATCATTCCCAAATCCAATTTCATAAAAAACGGGCCTCCGGCGCCATGCAAGTTTAAGAAAAATAGTCCCAGTAGGCCCAAAGCCAAAACCATAGTAAAATGTGGGAAAATCTCTTTATATGCATGGGAATGATATGATCAACACACAATAGCCTCCCAGCAGCTCATAACAACCTATCGGCCCTGCACAGGCTCCCGAAGCTACTCAGCAAGCATAACCAGTCTAGAAGGATAATTCTAAGTCCGGGACTCGTGGACATTCCCAATGATCCCAATGTCTATGTTCCAGAGTCAACAAGGCCTCTCAGGACCACAAGGGTAATAATATCAAGTAATAAGAATACTACACATAACGGAGGAAGGAAATGGGATGGATCGTGGGAAAGCGGTCAAGGTCTGTGGTACCAACCTAATAACCCAATCCAAGGATGCCAACTAGTACAATTTTATTCGATATATGCTAGGTCTAGGAGTTTAAACTGTAACCTACCTGTCTTCTGATGACAAGCTTGAACCTCTCCGAAAAAGCTCCGAAATGAAATCAAATTCAAACTCAGGCTTGTATAACTGACGTAGATAATTGATTCTCTTTTGATGATTGGATAAATCGTTAAAATGTCTTTCTCTCAAAAAAAAACTTTAAATATAGGCTTTCCATAACCTGATCAGTAAAGACACAAGGAGCCACCCTATAGCTTCTAAGAAATGGACTTCTGTCCATTGACCAGTTTCATATAGAAGAGCCAATAGGTCTCAAAATCCAATTTCTTCATTAGAACACTTGAAAGAGATGAAATATTCTAATTTACCAATAATCATCATTTTTTTTAAAGGTAAAGAGTAAAAAGTACTGAATTTTAAATTGTGTAATGGATGCCACACATATATATACACCTACATGTACAACACTTAAGAAGGAAGGTTTAGAATTAATTAAAATTATTCAATTAGAAAATTACTAATTCAAAGTGAAATGATGACACCATATATTTACAATAATTGCGGTACATTCCACGTGGAAGTGGAGTGGCACCACACAATTAATTATATTCCACTATGTAAGTACTCGGGTATTGCATAGGTTCGTGGTAAAATAAATATAACTTTTTAAATATATCATAATTAATAGAAAATTATTTTAAATAAAACCTACTATATAATAATAATAATTTTCAACATAACTAAGTTTGCTATCTCCATTAAAACTATTAAGAACTTATAAGACTCTTGTAAAATAGATACATACATGAATATATCATAACAAAAGTATCTTCCATAAATATTTAAAATATTTTAGGAAGACAATAAAAATAAAACTTATGTCAAACGGGGACACCCTATCCTCGAAAATATTACGATACCTCGAATCAGGATCGACCTTCCCACAAGGTCAGTTGAGGTCATACGATCGCAAATTACTATCGCACGATTCGATACTCAGCTCCTACAACTCAAATCTAAAATAGAGAATTGGCTACAAAGAACAAACGAACGACTAGGGCACCGAACCACCAGTCCCAACAAGCCATAAATGACTTGAGGCCGCTACAAAAAATCTCTAACAGTGCAAGAAAAGCATGAAGCATGAACACAAAAATAACCGGAAGGGTCATTACAATAATTTTGAAATTTGGTCCGGGATGACGTCACTCTGCTATAGGGGTATTTATTCCGCTATAGCATATGGCCGTCCGCCATAGCAGAATGACAGGATGCAGTAGCCTCAGAACGCGCAATTAATAAAATACTTTTCCTTCTCAGTTGGAAAACATACGAGGGTTTCTCCAAAAAGCCTCCTAAGTAGATCCAAGGCTTGGGAGCCATGAGGAGGAGGGATTATGGCTGAAAGGTCGCGGAAAAATGGATTTAAGAATCGTCATCCAACAGGGAACGCCTTCACGGAGCCAGAAAATGCATGGTGCAGTTACTTGGCGTCCAAGTAGGCTAGGTTTTCTTATCGAGTAGATTGACCAATTTACATTTTTATACTTATTGTATAGTTGAGAAGGAGAATCCATGCTTAGGCCTTCGGGCACGAAGTCTGGTGGAGTGTGGTGTTGGTCATGTGTGAACAATTTATGGACTGGGATGTCGGAAAGGTTCGGGGAACCGGAAATGCTCGGGTAACTAAATGGCTAGATAAAAAGGGAAATCCTAGATAAGAATTCCGAAAAATGAATATACTAGTAAACAATGGTTGAATTGGTAAGGCTAAGGGGCGTTTCCCCCCATATTGTAGTATCTAAGGAGGAGTTCGAGAATCAATGTATCTACTAAATGTGTGTTAAAAAGGGAGTGAACGGGGGTTTGGTCTTTGGACGGGACCCAAGATTGAGTTACGTACCCAGGGTAAGGGTAGGTGATGGTTATTGATTTGTAATATGCATTATGTGTTCACGTACTATTTTATAGTAGTGTATGAGTTGCATGTTTAGGGAATGAATTGTGAATGTCTAGTTATCCGGTAATCAGTCTTGTGAAATGAACATCTTTTGTTTGCTTGTTGGTTTTACAAGTATGTTTGTTCATTTGTTGTGATTGATTGGACTTGTTATGACATTCGGTTGGCTGGGGTACCACGCCTGGTACGGGTATACTAACGGTTGGCTTGGGTACTACGCTTGGTATGGGAATTCATAATGGTTGGCTCGGGTACTATGCCTGATACGGGAATTCATAATGGTTGGCTCGGGTACCATACCTGCTATGGGTTATTTTAATTGCATTGTTGAATTCTTTCGATGGTTTCATGAGTGGACCGGGTTGTATTCTTGAATTGTGAATTCTACCTATGGTCCATGAGAGGCCGGGTGATTTTATGTAAATGTGAGGTTGGTCTTAGGGTAGACCGGGATTACATGTTTAACACTTGGGTGTTGTTAGGGGGATCCCAGAGTGGGTCCGGGCTATGTGGAACAAAAATATTTATTGTTGTCATTGATTGTTGATCATGGTTATAAAGTGGATTACATGTAGTTGATAAGCTAGGGGAAAGACTGAGAGTCTGGCATTGTGTGACTAGCTTGTATTATCATATGGAGATTGTCCAGGGATCCTTGAGAGGTCCGGATTCTTGTGTAAAAATTATGTAAAAAATATTATAAATCAGAATAATTAACAACTTAAAATATCTAAAACTATATAAAAAATTTGGTTGACTCTCCAAGTGCACTACATAAATTGGGACGGAAAATAACAGATATTATCTGAAAGTTTTGTCAAAAATACTATAAATTACAATAATTAATAATTTAAAATATTTAAAATTTTACAAAAAATTGACTTTTCAAATTCATCAATGTGACTTAAATTGAAATATAAAAAGTAGCATATATTGGGTCCGTACTTGCACGAGCGATTGTATCTAGTATATATATATATATAAAACTACGCATAAACTGTTGGGAAATAACAAAGCACTAACACAGTGCACGATAGGGTAGCAATGGACGAATACTCAAATCAAAATTTTTTTCAATCAATTTGAACCAAGAGAAGAAAAATAAAATCAAGCACAACGATGATAAGGCAACAAGTATATCAACCAAAAGAATATGACAAGGCAAAATAGAATCAGCCACACGAGACATTAAGATTTATGTGAAAAATCCTTCAATGTGAAGAGCAAAAAAATCACGGGACCAAAAGCTCTACTATAATAACTAATAGATACAATAATATTCTCCAAAATTGGACATAAAAAAAGTGTCAAATAACGAGCAACAACAAAACATGATTACACCAAAACTAGAGAAGAAAAGGAGAGGATTCACCCAAAAATGAGCTACTGTTCATGCCCCAAAAATAGAAGCTACAGATTTTTCAAATCCGATCTCCACCATTGAAACTCAGGAACCAGATGTTGAGAATCCCCAGTTCAAATTTGAGCAATATCCAACGGTTAACGAAGTGGCAAACACAGTTGAAAGAAGACTCCTTTAGCAGAAATTTTCTGAAGCAAAAGAACAAAATTTTCTTTTTCTATCAACCTCAATGATGGATTCTGTAATGACCTATTCCATCATTATGGGTGAGTTTTTTGTGCGAAGAATCGGGCTAGAAAACTTCCAGTTTGGAAAGTTAGAAAATTCTGGTTTGGCTAGTCTCAGATGATATCTGAGCAAGGTAAGGTCTAGTGCAATCTGAGAAAGGATTGGGTAAAATGACTAAGGTTGAGCTAGATTTCCTTTAGCTAAGATGTTAAGGAGTCCTTAGGACTTTTCGAAAGTGAATTCGGGTGAGTATAACTCCCAATATCAAACTTGTCGTGAAAGGGTTGGTTTGGAACGTCAAGGTTTGAATGTGTGTTCTAAAATAGGCAAATTTGGGGGATTTTCCAAGGTTTTGTCCCATGTCAACTGCTGTAGCGGTTGACACTGTGCTATAGCGACTACCGCTACTGCAGAGAAATTCCCTCTATAGCAGAAGTCAAGGCGGTCAACACCACTATAGCGAGCGATTTCCGCTACAATGGACCCACTATAGTGGATTAAGGACCGATATGCAGAGTAAGTCACAGTTAATACAAAAAATTCCCCAAAAACATTCAAGATTATTCAAGAATATTTTTGGGAAGGGCAGAGACGATTTGGGCGATTCCATATCAGTTTTCACCAAATTTCTTCCTAAAGGTAAGTATTTATTCCTCTACATTAGTACTTCGATTCCTAGACTTTAGAATCGATAGTTATAGGCTTTGGGGAAGGTTTGACTTGACCTAAGGTAGAAAATCTGGTATAACAAGGAATGTGGGTGTAGAAAGCCTTGGTTTTGTATGTAAACTGTTTATTTCTTGTTTTAACACCATAATTTGCTAATGTGACCATGAAATTGGTAGTTTTAGGCGAAGTATGGGTGGAACGGCCCTAGGTTGGGTGGAACGATCATGGATTTGGCCTGGGGATTAGGATTTGAATATAATCCGAGAATGATTAGGCCATATTGACTGATTCTAGTATTATGTGTGATTGTTTTACACTAAGGGCAAGCGAAAGCTTTGGGAAACGAGAAAGCTCTGGTCCAATAGAGCTTTCAAGCTAATTCGAGGTAGGTGACGGTTGTTGTTTTCCGAAGATGCATTATATGTGCATATTTACTATTACCTTGTATTTTTGTACATTGCATGTTTAGGCAATAAGGAACTTTCTGTAAAATGATATCTTATTGTCAACCCCGCGCAATGAACTCATTTTAATGCTTGTTGGGTCTACAAGTGTGGTTTTATTCATTGTGTCTATGATTGTGTGATATTTATGATTTATCGGTTGATTCGGATACCACACCTGGTACGGGATACTTATCAGTTGGCTCTGATACCATGCCTAGTAAGAGATATCTATCAGTTGGCTCGGGTAACCTGTCTGGTACAAGTTCTATCATGATTGGCTCGGGTACCATGCTTGGTACATATTTGTTTATTCTTTCTTGTGTTGGTTCCATGAGTAAATCGAGTTGATTGTTGTGATGCATGTACTTTATATTGGTCCTTGAGTGGATGGGTTGCTATCTTTAAATGCTGGAATGGTGCTTGTGTAGATCGGGGTTGCATTGTTAAACACCATAGCTGATGTCTTAGGGATCCTTGGGTGGTCCGGGTACTTAAAGGTCAGGTTAAATCTTATTTGAAGATGTTCTTGTGGTGGCTCTGGGACATGTTTTATATGGTTGTTAAGTCTGATTGATGACCGAGAGTCTTAGTTATACTCAATGGCTTGGATTTGCATGTTCTGTCTGGATTTACTGTGTTTTAGTTACTTGTTCATATTTCACATGTTTGGAGCTGGCCGATGATCCTATGAGTGCACTGTTGTTTGTGTACTAATACTGCACTTGATTTTCTTTTATGAGTACAAGGAATATTACGGTGGATGCTACGCGACCTCAGTTGTAGTTCGGATGTTTCCAAAATCCAAGGGTGAGCTACTTCTTTCGAGCTACCATGGGTTCATCTAGTTTACTTCTAGTCCGCTGTTTTGGACTCAAACTTCCTATTTGTTGGGGTTGCATCCTTGTATTCTATACTTAGTAAATTTTTTGATACACGACTTTCAGATTCTAGTGGTAGTTCCACATGATTTTATTTTTGATTGTTTTAGATATAAATTCTTAGTTTTATTCAGTGCAAACTGGATTTAGCTACTTAATTTTGATAAGTGTTGGATTGGTTACTGGTTCGCTCACCGGGTTTTTTGGGTGGGTGCCACTTGTGACGGTTTAGATCATGACAAAGATGGTATCAGAGCCCTAGGTTCGTTGATCTCATTGTACCAAAATAGGTCTAGTAGAGTCTTGTGGAATGGTATAGAGATATCTGTACTTTTCTTCGAGAGGATGAAATAGAGCAAGGGGAGCAGCTCCAACTACAGTACTGGTGGCTAGAGGATGAGGAAGGGGTAGGTGCAGGGGCAGAGGAAGAGCAATACCCACCAGGGGTAGAGCTTAGGCAACAACGAAGCCAAGGACGACGACCCCTCCTCCACCCAGGATCCTGTTGAGGAGGAGGTTGAGGTTGTGCTTGAGAGGGCACATAATATGAGGAGGCATCACCGGTTGGAGGTACAAGTCTTTCCCCTATGTCATTCGAGGTAATTCAGCGGGTGCTGACATTTATGAGCGGGCTGGCAGGTACTGGAGCCACCCCCATTAGGCCAGCGAATCAGGTTCCGGGTTCTCATCCAGCTTTTATTGCAGCTCCTAAGATGGATGAAGCAACGAGTATCGATGCATTCTTTCATTCGGTACTAGGACCAATTATGACCGGGACCGAGAAAGAAATGTTGACCAAGTTCTTAAAGTTGAAACCTCCATCGTTTCATGGTACAGAGAAGGAGGATGCCTTTAAATTTATTCTGGACTGCTATGAAAGGTTGCATTAGTTGGATATTGTACAACAACATGGGGTGGAGTTTGTGACTTTTCAGCTGCAGAGTGATGCCAAGCAGTGGTGGAGGGCTCATGTAGAGTGTCAATCTTCAGCCTTACCTTCGATGACTTGGGCTTAGTTTCATGACCTATGTTTGGAGAAATATGTACCTCGCACTCTGAGAGATCGCAAGAAGGATGAGTTTCTGGCCCTTGAGCAGGACAATATGTCTGTTTTAGTTTATGAGGCTAAGTTTCATGCCTTGTCTGGTTATGCTACCCAACTTTTGGGCACTGAAGAGGAGAGGATTTGCTTGTATGTTAAGGGTCTGAATACAGAGTTGCGGGTCTTATATGTTCATATGACTTCGACAGGAAAGAGCTTTAATGAGGTGACTGATTATATAAAGAAACTAGAAGGGTTCAGACAGGTTGGGCAGGCTAAGGTGTTAGCCAAGAAGTCCTGAAATGATGGTAATTTTAGTGGTTCTTACTCTAGGGTCCTAGTCAGCAAGTCTATTTGACTCGTCCTATCGGTCGTCCCTTCTAACTTCTACAGGTGGTCGTTCAGGGGCCCATCAAAAACTTTCAGCTCTTAGAGGCCAGAGGTCTTCTTATACTTCTACCAGCAGGACCACTCTTGATCGTGGATATTTTCATTGTGGTGATCTGGGAATGCCCTATCAGACAGGTAGGAAATCAGAAGAAGTAGCACACTAAGGATATGGTTTCAGCAGGTGGAGGTGACCATGGTAGGGGGCACCCACAGGGTAGGCAAGGGAATTTTCAGGGAGGCCATGGAAATAAAGGGAATGGTAATATGGGAAGGGGAGTGGTGCAACCAGCAAGAGAGCTTGCTTGGATTGATGACATAACCCATTGTTACGCCTTCCCAGGGAAATCTGAGGCCAAGGCATCGAATGCTGTGATAACAGGTACAATTCTAGTCTGTGACTGAATTACTTCTGTTTTATTTGATCCAGGCTCCACATATTCATATGTATCTGTTAAATTTGCCTTGGGTCTTGATTTGGTTTATGATGTTCTTGATTCCCCTATTCATGTTTCTACCTTGATTAGGGAGTGTGTGGTAGTAACCCCTGTATATTATACCTGATTTGTGGTGTTTGTGGATTTTCATACTTGGGTAGATTTGGTTATCCTGGATATGCTGGATTTTGATGTTATTTTGGGTATGACTTGGCTGTCTCTGTATCATGCTGTGTTGAACTACAATTCTAAGACAGTAACTCTAGAGATTCTGAGTAAGGATAGACTAGACTGGGAAGGTATGTACATGCCTAAGCCGGCTAAGATTATATCCTTTATTCGGGCTAGGAAGCTAGTGGATAAAGGTTGTTCAGCCTTCTTGGCTCATTTTTGGGACGTTAGTGTGGAGTCCCTTTTGATTGAGTTAGTTTTGGTGGTTTTTAAATTTTAGGAGGTATTTCCAATAGATTTTCCCAGCATGCCTCCGGATAGGGATATTGATTTCTGCATAGACTTGGAGCTGGGTATTCGCCAATCTCAATTCCTCTTTATCGTATGGCTCCGAAAGCGTTGAGGGAACTTATGACTCAGCTTCAAGAACTTTTAGATAAGGGATTTATTCATCCCAGTGCTTTACCTTGGAGTGTTTCGGTCTTGTTTGTGAAAAAGAAGGATGGTAGTATGAGGATGTGTATAGACTACATGCAATTGAACAAGGTCATCATTCAAAATAAGTATCCTTTACCTCGCATAAATGACCTTTTTGATCAGCTACATGGTGCTTTGGTGTTTTCTAAGATTGACTTGAGGTCAGGGTACCATCAGCTAAAGATTAGGCCTGAGGATATACCCAAGATGCTGTTCCAGACAAAGTATTGGCACTATGAGTTTCTAGTAATGTCATTTGGGTTGACCAATGTGACAACAACTTTCATAAGTTTAATGTATGGTGTCTTCAAGTCATTTCTAGTTTCCTTTGTAATTGTGTTTATAGACGATATTCTGATTTACTCTAAGAGTAAAGAGGAGCATGCAGAGCATCTTGCATTGTTCTGTGGATATTGAGGCACTAGAAGTTGTATGCCAAGTTTTTGAAGTGTGAATTTTAGTTGTCTTCAGTTGCTTTCTTAGGGCATGTGGTTTCAGAGAAGGGAGTGATGGTGGATCCCTAAAATATCGAGGCAGTGAAGAGTTGGGTCCGACCTAGCTCTGTGATTGAGGTTTGGAGTTTTGTAGGGCTTGCGGGCTACTATCGCAGGTTTTTCAAGAACTTTACTTCCATTCCTACTCACTTGACAAGGTTGACTCAGAAGGAGGTATTTTGTTTGGTCTGACAAGTGTGAGGAGAGCTTCCAAAAGCTTAAGACACTTCTCACTACAGCTTCCATCCTATCATTGCCAGTTGAAGGTAAGCATTTCATTGTATTTTTGATGCTTCACATTCAGGTTTGGGTGCTGTGTTGATGCAGGACATGAATGTTATAGCATATGCTTCAAGGCAATTGAAGTCCCATGAGAAGAATTACCCAACCCATGATTTGGAGTTGGCAGCGGTGGTCGTTGCACTAAAAGATCTGGAAACACTACCTTTATGGTGTCAAGTGTGAAGTTTTCACAAAGCATCACAACCTGCAACATGTGTTTACACAGAAGGAGTTGAATCTGAGACAGAGGAGGTGGATGGAGTTGTTGAAGAATTATGACGTGACCATCCAGTATCATCCAGGTAAGTCCAATGTGGTGGCAGACACATTGAGCCCGAAAACGGTTAGCATGGGCAGTTTGGCTTGTTTGGGGATGTCCAAGCGACCTTTGGTTAGGGAGATTCAGACTCTAGAATCTAAGTTCATGCAGTTGGGAATTTCAGAACAGGGTGGAGTGTTTGCTAGTATTGAGGTTAAACCCACATTTTTGGAGGAAATCAAAGCCAAATAGTTTTAGGATGCACAATTAAACAAGCTTCGAAGCAAGGTGGTGTCCAGGGAGGACCGAGATGCCATGCTGGACGCTGGCGGGGTGTTGTGCTTTAGAGGGCAGATTTGTGTTCCTCGAGTTGATGACTTGATACAGAATGTGTTGATAGAACCTCATGGTTTATGGTACTCGATCTATCCGGGCGTAACGAAGATGTACCGGGACTTGAGGCAACTTTATTGGTTGCCTGAGATGAAAAGGGACATAACTAAATATGTGTCCAAGTTTCAAAATTTTTAGCAGGTGAAGTATGAGCACCAAAGGCCTCCAGGATTGCTTCAAAGAATGCTCATTCCTGAGTGGAAATGGGAAAGGATTTCCATGGACTTCGTGGTGGGTCTTCCTAAGACCTTGGGAAGGTAAAATTCCATTTTGGTCATTGTGGAAAGGCTGACCAAGTCACCTCACTTTGTTCTGGTCAGGGTGGATTATAATTCCCAGCAGTTGGCCAAGATTTATATCAAAGAGATAGTGAGATTACATGGGGTGCCACTTTACATCATTTCAGACAGAGGTACGTAGTTTACTTTCAAGTTCTGGGGAAAGTTGCACGAAGAGTTTGGCACTTAACCCACTTTCAACACAACTTTTCATCCTCAGACAGATGGTCAGTCGGACAGGACAATTCAGGTGTTGGAGGACATGCTGAGAGCATGTGTGATTGATTTTGGGGGATATTAGAATCAATTTTTACCGTTGTGTGAGTTCTCATACAACAAAAATATCACTCCAGTATTGACATGGCACCATTCAAGGCACTGGTTCGAGCACTAGTAAAATAGCTCAAAAAGAGATGGACAACGTTGCTCCTAAAAAGCAACGACAAAAGTGACGCTGTCTGTCACTTTTTCCATTTTTTTAAATTTAAATTTATTTTTTTGTAAAAGTGATGGACAACGTCTCATGTGCCGTCATTTTTTTCGTAGATTTTTGCGCCAATATTTTTTTTATTTTTTTAATGTAAGCGACATACAATGTCACAATTATTAAAAAAAGAAAAAAATATTTTAAAATAATGACGCTGTTCGTCATTTTTGTTTAAATTTTAATTTATTAATATATATATATAAATATAGATTTTAAAACTTAAATTTATATTAATTTTCTTAAAGAAAAGCGACGAACAACGTGGCTTTGTCCATCGCTTTTTGGTCAAAATGTTAGTCAACTCATTATAAAACAAGTAATGGACAAAGCGACGCACAACGTCTCTTTTTTAAAAACAAATACCCAGATCGGGTCTTATTCTCCATTTCTTTCTTCTTCTCTTCTCTCCTTCTCCATAATTCTCTCCACCTCCATAGCAATTCTACCATCGCCGCCTCCATTTTCGAGCACTGCCGCCGCCGCTGCCTCCACCATCTTCCTCCACCACCGCCACTTCCTCCTCCATATTCCTCCATTACCGCCGCTGTCCTCCACCATTGTATAGGTTAGGATTTCTATTTTGATTTTTTTCAATTACTTTAAGTTTTGGTTCCTATCTTAGTTTATTGAATTAATTTTGGCTAAATTATGGACATTGTTATGAACATTGCTAGTTTGTGAACTTGAATTTGATTTTAGGTTGAATATATGAACTTAAATTTGTGAATTTGTGAACTTGAATGTGATTTTAGGTTGAATTTGGAAACTTTGAAGTTGATTTAGGTTCTTGAATTTGTGAACTTGAATTTGATTTAGGTTAAATTTGGGAACTTTGAACTTGAATTAGGTTTCAACATTAGGTTCTTTTTTGTGAACCTTGAATAATGCTTGTTAGTTTAGGTTAGTCTGGTGAACCTTAGTTTAGGTTAATGCTTGCTATTAGTTTTGAATTTAGGTTAAAGTTAGATGTTTTTGCTATTAGTTTTCACTTTAGGTTAGTGTTAGTTTTGAATCTTTAATAGATTGTTATATGAATCTTAGTTTTCGATTAATGTTTAATTATTTTTTTGCTATTAGTTTTGAATTTAGGTAATGTTTAATTTTTTAAGCTATTAGTTATCAATTTAGGTTAATGTTAGTTTATTACATTAATGTTAGTTTGTAAACCATGAATAATGCTTGCTAGTTTAGGTTAGTCTTGTGAACTTTAGTTTAGGTTAGTCTTGTGAACCTTAATTTAGATTAACGCTTGCTATTAGCTTTAAATTTAGGTTAAAGTTAGATGTTTTTGCTATTAGTTTTTCACTTTAGGTTAGTGTTAGTTTTGAATTTGATTTAGGTTGAATTTAGGAAATTTGAACTTGAATTAGATTATTGAATTTGTGAATGTTTTAGTTTAGTTTTGAATTATAATCTTGAATTAATTTTTAACTTTAGGTTCTTGAATTAGGTCCTTGAAGGTAAGTTTTTTTAAGTTAAGTTTGTTAGCTTATATTGTGCATTTTGGGTTATAATCTTGAATTAGTTTTCAACTTTAGGTTCATTTTTGAACTTGAATTAGGTACTTGAATTAGGTTCTTTAATTTGATTATGAATTGGAATTAGGTTCTTAAATTTGACTATAACTTGAATTTGGGAACTTTGAATTTGAATTAGGTTCTTGAATTAGTTTTGGGTTTTGGGTTATAATCTTGAATTAATTTTCAATTTTAGGTTCTTGAAGGTAAATTTTTTTAAGTTAAGTTTGTTAGTTTTGAGTTATAATCTTGAATTAGTTTTCAACTTTAGGTTCTTTTTTGAACATGGATTAGGTTCTTGAATTAGGTACTTGAATTTGATTATAACTTGAATTCGGTAACTTTGAATTTGAATTAGGTTCTTGAATTAGTTTTGGATTTTGGATTATAATCTTGAATTAGTTTTCAACTTTAGGTTCTTAAAGGTAAGTTTTGTCAAGAACCAATTTCTCAAGTCATGATGGCACCTACAACCCCCTTGTAGGCGTGCCAATTCCCATAGCCCAAAACGGTTAGTAATGGGCTACTATCTAACAAGCATGCGAAAGAATTAAAAGTACAAGCAGAAGCAAGAGATAAAGTAAAGAGGTAAGCAACAGGAATATATATAAATATATAGGAAAACTAAACCATCCCACGATCTGGTATCACAGTACAAGAGCCGCTACTACATAAACAAAGTACAAGGGTCCAAAAAGGTATATACATAGGTCTCTGAAATAGAAAAAGAGTATGTAATACAAAAAAGGAGATAAAATCTAAGATCCGACCTTCAGGATCTCACCCTCAGTCTCGGATGATCCAAAAGCACTCCGCACGAGTCTCCACGAGTCAGCGGCGATGGCCCATACTAGGATCTGCACCAAGAAGATGCAGAGTGTAGTATGAGCACCAATTGAAAAGCAACGGGTACCCAGTAGGCATCATAGGCCGACTGAGCGCATATAAGATATAAAAGCAATAAATAGTAGAAGGCAAAGAAAGTAGTCACAGAAGCAACAAGTAAATACACGGAAGCTAGCACAAAATTAGAATACAAGAAGAAAACAATCATACTCGGCTAGCTACTAGAAATATATATTACAGAGCATATGTGAAGGAAAGAAGAACGCACCTGGGGTCCTTGCAATAACAATATATATAAAGGGAGTTTAAGAAATAGGCGGTATACCGGCAACCTCAAGTAAGGGAAGGGAGGAAAGTAAAAAAAATGTAATATGCTTGGAACCCAATTCTACTAGCTAAATCATGCCAATAATACAACTCTCAAAGTAGGAACAAACAGTCAATAACCTAAGTGTAACTATAAAGTGAAACAGAACGATGGTATGATATAGTAATAAATCTACCTATAGTCCCAACGGGCACCCATACATCCGAGGAACATACAAGTGAAAACAAACCCCCGACATGTGTACACTCAACAAACAACAAACAAGGGTGGAATCCTACACAAATGAATGATATGATGCAATGATGTGAAACCAGGTGTAACCGTAGTGTCGTATGTACCTCCTCCGGCGCCTATAGGCCTAGCAGGTAGGATCCATGGAAGAAGGCACCCTTATACCTTAACTTCACCATATACCCCTCCTCTGGCACACTCAGCACGTAGCCCCTGGTCTGAATTGGCAAGGTTCATGGAGGTTCTCGACCATATACTAAATCTCAGAATCTCAATATAATTGTCTAGAGTGTATCCGGATCCAAACAAGTAACCGAAGTCTAAAAAATGCATGCTCGGAGTCTATCTGGGTCTAAATCAGTGAATCAAGTCTCAAAAAACCCAATAAGGGTGCCTGGGTATAACCGAGTCTAAAACAGTAGTAAAACAAGTCTGATGCTCGGCTCGATCAAGTCTAGAATTATCTCAAATTAGTAGTAAAACATATCTAGCACTACGACTCAGCCGAGTCTAGTATAAGTGTGAAAATGGTAATAAAATCCTCATTTAGTCTCTCTTACCCTAAGAAGATCCATAAAATCAGTTCCAAGCCCTTTTATAACCATTTTTTTACCGAAAATGGGCCCTCAGGGTCATGCAAGGTTTAGAAAATCGTATATGACAGGCCAAAGCCAAAACAATAGTAAAACATGCAGAAAATATCTTTATATGCATGATAATGGTATGCCCCAAACACAAACAGTAGCCCAACGACTCACAATCAACCTATCGACCCTGCACAGGCTCCGATTGCTCTACAACATATATAACGAGCTTTATAATCATAATATCGATGTACAGGACTCACGAATATTGCACCTTCTATGGTCTAGAGTCAAATACAAGGCCACACAGGACCACAAGGGTAATACTACCAAATACAATGAATACTACAACGATACAAGTGAAATAAGAGGGACATAAATAACGCAGACAAAATCAGGGAAACCAAGTTAATAAAACCCAACCCAAGGATGATAATTAGTACAATTATAGCCTATATACACAAAGTCTAGTAGGGAGAAGACCGTAAGCTACCTGTCATCCAAAGACAAGCTGCTGGAATGATGATATCTAAGCCCGAACTGCTCTGCGAAGTCCCAAAATGTAGTCACACTATCAAGAAGGTGATCTACGCATTAAAATAAGACTCACGATACCTATATTGCTAAAAGTATAGCCAAGTCAAAATTCAATTCATAAGCGGGCCTATAGGCCCCGCAACTCGAAGTCAGAAACAAAAAATACCATGATGTTCTCCATATTCTTGGGAGTTCATGCTCCTAAATTATGCGGAAATGGACCATCAAAGAAGGCTCAAAGAGCCCATAACCTGAGAGAAATCAAAGAGGAAAAACTATGAAAAATACTGGAAATTAAGAAGGAAACTTACTAATTTTAGAAGCCAAGAACGAGCACAGATCGGATATATATATATAATCCTCCAAGGTTTAGGAAGAACCAGTTGAAAGAATAGAGGTTTTGGAGCTAATAACAATGGAGAAATCGCCTACGGAAGATGGTGGAAAAAGCTGGAAATTTAAAGAAGGGGCCTGCTATATAGTTTCCATGCCCAGGCGCAGGAGCGGCCATGCACAGCGCAGACGGGCTGGCACTGTAGCGGCCACACATCGCAGGCGCGCTGGCACGAGCAGGGGCACTAGCTGCCAAGGCCTGGCAGGCACGTATGTGTGGTACCCAGGCGTAGGCGTGGCCCAGGTGATGCCCTAGCGCCATACCAGCAAGCAGCATATGCTGCAGCCAACTTTGGGAAATTTCAATAGATAGACCTCTGGGAATGCATTCAGGGTCCCGCGAATACGAATGAGCTAAGCTAGTCAACTAAAAATGGCATTCTGGACTCAAAAAAATTGATGAAAATCCCAACGGAGGTCGATATAATAAAAAGTGGGCCCCATGCCCAAAACTAACTTTAAGCCAACTTTCCCAAAATGGAACTCCATGGCCTAAAATGAGTCCGGAAACCTCAAGACCTGAACCAAAGTTCCCTCTAGCCCAAAGTCGACATTCCAAAGCTAATAGCGCTGGCAAAACTTCCATTCGAGGTCGTCTTCTCTGAGTGTTGACCAAAGTCAAACTTCTAAGTTCAACTGGACAGAAAACACAAAAAAGAAACATAAAACAAAACTGAAATCTCCCAGACCCTGATCAAGGGTCCATCTAGACCACATCCATGCTCCGGAGCTAACGAAACTGCCAGAATTTGATTCCAAGCATGTTTCCCAAGAATATTTACTAAAGTAAATAATATCATAAGTTTAAGCTCTAAAACAAGAAAACGGCCATAAAGACCAAACGAATGACCAGAGCACTGAACAACTAGTCCCAGTAAGCCATAAATGACTTGGAGCCACTACAGGCAAGCTCTAACAATACAAAGAAAGCGTAAATGCGAGAATGACCAAAAAGGTCATTACACCATCCAGGCATCCATTACTAAAAAGGACTTTCATCCTTGAAAGTCAAGAACAAGGGAGTACCTGAAGGCTCAAACAACTGCGGATACTGAGCCCGCATCTCTCTCTCGGTCTCCCAAGTAGCCTCTTCAACTAGACAGTGCCTCCACTGAACCTTAACATTGAAATCTCTCTGGATCTCAACCTCATGACATCTCTGGCTAAAATAGAAACTGGCTCCTCAACAAAGGACAAATTCTCATCTAACTAAACTGACTTCCACTTAAACATATGAGACTCATCCAGAACATACTACCTCAATATCGATACATGGAAAACTGGGTGCATAGCTGAAAACATCGGATGCAAAGCTAGCATATTTGCAACAATACCAACTCTTTGAAAGATCTCAAATGGACCAATATACTAGGAGCTAAGCTAGCCCCGCCTACCAAATCTCATCACGCCCTTCATGGGCGATACAAGAAGAAACACCAAGTCACCAACACTGAACTCTAAGGCAAAGCCTACGAGTAGTGTAGCTCTTCTGCCTACTCTTAGCTGCCCAAAGCCTGTCTTGAATCACTCAGACTTGGTCTAAGGAATTACAAATCAAGATCGTACTCTTCTTCATAGACCATCAAACCAAGCATTTGGCGATCTACAATGCCTACCATACAATGCCTCAAAAAGTGTCATGTCAATGCTCGAATGAAAACTGTTATTATAAGCAAACTCTGCCAAAGGCACATACTGATTCCAAGAACCTCCAAAGTCAAGAACACATGCCCATAACATATCCTCTAGGACCTGAATAGTCCTCTCGTACTGGCCATCTGTCTGAGGGTGGAATGTGGTACTAAGCTGGATCTCTGTACCCAAGTCTCGCTGAATAGTCCTCCAGAACTAAGATGTGAACTGAGTGTTGTGGTATAAAATAATAGAAGCTGGGACCCCATACAAATGAACAATCTCATGAAGGTAAATATGAGCCAACCTCTCTGCACTGTAGGTAGAATTGACCGGCAAAAAGTGCACTGACTTAGTCAGCCTATCAACAATTACCCAAATAGAGTCAAACCCTCAAGAAGTACGTGGAAACCAAACTATGAAGTCCATATTAATCCCTTACCACTTCCACTTAGGAAAGAGAAATCACTGCATCAATCCACCAGGTCTTATGTGCTCGAACTTCACCTGCTGATAGTTCAAACACCGAGATACAAACTCTGCTATGTCTCGCTTCATACCACTCCACCAGTAAAGCTGCCTCAAATCCCTATACATCTTGGCTGCTCAAGGATGGATAGAATATCTAGAATAATGTGCCTCATAGAGAATCAATTGAGTAAAATCCCCAACTCTCAGTATACAAAGACGACTATCAAACCTCAGAACACCATCAGAATCTAAAGTAACCCTGCTGGCCTCACCTCAAACAACCAGATCATGAATGACACACAATCGCTGATCCTCAAACTGACAACACTTAATCTGATCAACCAAAGTAGAATGAACCTCAACACTGGCAAGGAATCATCTAGAATCAGACAAGTCAAGCCTAACTAAACGGTTAGCCAAGGACTGGATGTCCAAGGCCAATGGCCGCTCTGAAATTGAAAGTGAAGCTAGCTGCCCATACTCACCGTCTTCCTGCTCAAGGCATCCGCTACCATGTTTGCCTTGCCCGAATGATAAAGAATAGTGAAGTCATAGACCTTCAGTAACTTAATCCATCTACGCTGCCTAGAGTTCAGCTCTCGCTAACTCGTGATGTACTGAAGACTATGGTGATCGGTGAAGATTTCACAATGAACCCCATACAAATATTGCCTCTAAATTATGAGCATGAATACTACCACCGCCAACTCTAAGTCATGAGTGAGGCATTTGCACTTGTGAACCTTCAGCTGTCTTGACGCATATGCTATCACACTATCCTGCTGCATCAATACACAACCAAGACCAACCCCTGAAGTATCATAACACACTAAGAAGCCCTGACCCTCAACTAGCAAAGTCAATAGTGGAGCTGAAGTCAATGATGTGCTCGGATTTCACGACACTTTTGATGCTTAAAACAAAGGATTTTGGGAGTTCTTAAGTGTGTTTTGTTAGATATGATGCTTGTTTGCTACATGTGCAGGGAAAAGTGTTTAAAAGACAAAAATAAATAAAAGTTGCTATTTTTAGGCTAAAAATCATGCCCCACGAGCATGGTATCCACCACGGCCCATGGAAAGGAACATTGAAATGAGATAGCATGGCTTAAAGGAAAAATCCCATCCCACGACCAATTTGGATGGGCATTGGAGTCCCCATGGGTCATCATATTTACCCAAGGAAATGGACCAGAGAAGCTAAAGTAAAGAAGTTAAGTCTAACGTCCTACCATAATGCCTGTGAGAGCCACGATGGGACTTTGCACATGCCCATCAAAATGAGCCAGAGCCGTTGGAGCATCAGATGAGTTAGCCGATGAGTTGCCCATGATGCCCATGGAAACCTTGATGGACCATCAGCCTAGCCCATGGAAATAAGGCAGAGTGATTAATACATAAAGTTCAAAAGATCTGATGGGCACCCATGATGCTTGTGGTACCCACGACAGCCTGGGTGGACTTCCCGTCAAAATTGCCGCATTCTAGCTCTCCTAGTTCTGTTAGGATTTTGTCTTTGTTGTCTATAAATACATTCCCTACAGTTTTATTTCAGTTGTTACATATTGTTAGGAAATTGTTATGCAACTTTGCAACATCATAACACGTTATTGAGATTTTATTCCATACTTTTGAGAATTTAATTCTTGTTCTTGATTATTAAAGTGTTCTTGAGAATTTAAGATTCTGGTTTTCTTTACTTGTACTTGTAAGTTATAATCATAATCTCTTCATCTAAATTTGATTGTTCTCTTACAACTATGAGTAGCTAAATCCACAACTAGGGTTGTGGGAACCATGAAGGATTAACAAAGTAGGCAAAGCACTTAGCAATCCTAGGAAGGTGTTCATGTATGTATTGTTCTTCCGCTCTTTTTGATTTCTTCTTAACAGTTGCACATATTAGAACTTGCCTTATTCCTTCTTGCTTGACCAAAGGGGTAACGAATGGGAAAGGGGATTAAATAATTGAGATTTAAGGCTACCAACCCTCACCTAATTAGCTTAAACTTGCCCGAGGAAAGATAATCTTGGATCACTGGTAAGGCTTCACGAAGTAAACGCCATAGACTGACTAAGTTGTGTGGTGACATTCTTCTATTTTGGTAACCATCCGCTTAGGAGAACCTAACTTACCAACTTGCATGTATAACACTAGACTAGATTACTGGTACGATGCCTTACTACATTATGAACTCATGGGGAACACTGCCCTAGTCGCTTCTCTTATTGATTACAATACTTGAAAACTGTTACTTTGTTACTTGTTCAAATCTTGATTACAAACATCAATTTTACTTTAAAACCCCCCTTTTGGAAAAGAAACGGCTAAGAGCGCGAATAAACATAGTTGATCCTAGTCCTACTATATTCCCTATGGGAACAACCCCAACCTTCGTTGGATTTTATATTAGAACATCGACCGCTTTATACTTTTTTTGGAGGTGTAATTTGAGCGTATCAAATTTTGGCGTTGTTGCCGGGGAATACGATTTAGGATTAAGAGAGATTGTGTTTATTTCACTATTAGTCCTTATTTCTTGATTTTACTTTTTTTGTTATTTTTGTTTTGGTCCACAGGTTTCACACTTGTGTATGCCAGTACAAGGAGTCAAGGCAATCCCTAATTCTATTCGATCCCAAACTCCAACAAACTCTAAGAAATATGGTTAAGGAAGGAGTTTTTGAGACACAAGAACAGGTCATAACTCAGATATTGGCTGAAGAACAGTAAAGCAGGTAGACAAAGAGGTGCAAATTGTGCAAGATACTTAGGTTGCCGTAGACCTAGCAAATCAAAATGCTGCAGTTGAAAATACAAGGCAAGCAAGGCACGAAGCTCCTCGTCAAGACACACTTTCTTAAGATGTGAGAGATGAGGCATCCTGACGTAATGTACCTCAAGATCCAGGTGCACTGAGAAGGCAAAGAGGTCGCCAGATTCAACCACCCTGACACATCCCTCGCTACAATGTTGATGATGATGATGTCAATGATGCAGGGACAACATGCCCCATAGTATTGCCATTACTGCCCAATGGTACAAAGTTTGACATCACTAACACTATGATCCGGCTGCTGAACTTGAAGGGATTATTTGCTGGAAAGCTCATTGATGATGCAAATTTGCACTTGG
Source organism: Jaltomata sinuosa (assembly GCA_003996215.1). Lineage (NCBI taxonomy): Eukaryota > Viridiplantae > Streptophyta > Magnoliopsida > Solanales > Solanaceae > Jaltomata > Jaltomata sinuosa. The sequence continues at coordinate 1,743,614 of QJPP01000712.1, forward strand.
TGAACTTTGTGGGTATCTGTAAGGCATACAACCTTCTAGGGTTAGACCAAGATACTATCAGGTTGCAATTATTCCCATTTTCTTTGGCTGGAGAAGCGATGTTGTGGCTTACTGAGCTTACTGATAGTTCAATATTTACATGAAAAGAACTGAAGAGTCAGTTTCTGGAGAGGTTTTTCCCTCTTTCAAAGATTTTATAGCTCAAACAGGAGATATATAACTTCAAGCAGTTGAACACAGAGGTGCTATATGAGACATGGCTTAGGTTCAATAAAAAAATAAACCATGTGCCGAATCATGGAATCTCTCCAGATAATTTAATGGAGATTTCTATAGAGCACTAAACACAAACACTAAGGCAGTTGCTGATACAATCACGAGGGGATCATTCATGGAAAACACTTTCACAGAAGCTTCTGAGATGCTTGATAGAGTTACAAAGATGAACAAAGCCTGTCATACTAGAGATTCTGAGAGTACAACACAAAATTATGTTGTTGGGAAATCCTTAGACCAGCAGGAGTTGCAGGAGCTTAGACAGGAGGTAGCAGGATTAAAGACAAGTGTAGATCTGATTGCAAAACAAATCCTGAATAATGAAGTAGAAAAGGTTAATGTTGTAGGTTCACAAGGTAAAGAAACAAGACAAGATGGGCCTGATTATGATGAACAAGTTAACTATATGAATGATCAAGTGGTGGATTTCTAGGCCAATGGACAAGAAAATCAAGGTCGGAACAGAGATAAAGATAATAATAGAGACAGAGATGACAACTACAACCGGTCTAGTTATAGAGATAGTAGTAGGGGTAAATATAAAGATGGTGACTGCAACAAGAGTGATGGCTACAAAAATGATAGAAGCAACCTGTATGTCCCTCCTAGTAACCATGAAGCAGCACCTGAACATCCCACTATTAAAGAGATGTTAGCCAAGGTGTTACAAAAGGTAGAGTCTACTGATGGTTACTTGAAACAGATGCATTCTGACATCTCAGGCATGAATTAGAATGTAGAATCACATGCTGTTGCCATAAAGCAGATTGAGACGCAGTTGGGACAAATGTCTACAACTCTGAATCAATATTAAAAGGGTACCTTTTTGAGTGATACAATTCAGAATCCAAAGAATGATAGACATTGCATAACAGTGACTTCTCGAACCAAAAAGAAGACTGTTGAATCTTCTATCCCTATAGTTATTGAGGAGCAAACTGAGCCTAAAAATGATGAAGTTGAAGTCGTGGTTGAGCCTGAGGTTAAGAGTGATGGGGAAAGCCAAATTGTAAAAGAGATAGTTGAGACCAAGAGGAAGGAGAAGGAGGCCAATGAAGTTTTAAAGCCTATGCCTCAACCTCCTGCTCCTTTCCCACAAAGACTAGACAAGAAGACTGAAGAAGAAAAGTATAAAAAAAACATCTCTATGTTAAAACAACTTTTGGTTAATATTTCTTTGGTTAAGGCTCTAGAAAAGATGCCTGGATATGTTAAGTTCATGAAGGACTTGGTGAAGAAGAAGAGAATTGTCAGTTTTGAGCTGGCAGATAATTTACATCATTATAGTGAAATAGCTTCCCGTTCTCTTGTGTAGAAAAGAGAAAATGCTGGAGCTTTCACCATTCCTTGCACAATTGGGGCATTCTATTTTGACAAGGCATTATGTGATATAGGTGCAAGCATCAATCTGATGCCTTTGGCAGTGTTCAAATAGTTAGGCTTGAGAGCCCCCACACCGACGATAATGTGACTATTGATGGAAGATCGCACTGTGAAGAGTCTAGTAGGTATCTTGTATGATGTACTTGTGAAAGTGGATTCCTTTATCTTACCAGAAAATACCATGATTCTAGACTGTAAGGTAGATTTTGAGGTCCCTATCATCTTGGGGTGACCATTCCTTGCTACTGGATGTGCTTTAGTTGACTTGGAGACATGACAAATGAAATTCAGGCTGAATGATAAGGAAGTTACCTTCAACCTGTGCCAATCAATGAAGTACCATGATAACATGCGAGTAGTCTCATTTATTGATGTTGTGAATGAAGGACATTTGTCAGTTCCAGTTAAAGAGCGACTTGGTATAGAATCACTTACAGCTGTGATCATGAATTTTAATGGGGACGACATCGATGAGTATGCTGACATGGTAGAGGCACTTGCTGGTATGAGATCTTACTCTTATTCTCCAAAGAAGCTTGATCTAGACTTGAAGAATAGAGTAAGCCCACCAGCCAGACCATCTATTGTGGAGCCTCTAATCTTGGAGCTCAAGGAATTTCCATCACATTTATGATATATTTTCTTGGGAACCAACAACACTTTACCTGTGATTATCGCAGCTAATTTGAGGCTGTTGTGTCCATATTGAAGAAGTTCAAGAGGGCCATTAGTTGGTCAATTACAGATATTATTGGAATTCCACCAGGTATATACACGCATAAAATTCAGCTTGAGCCAATTTTTTTCCAGTATTGAGCATCAACATAGGTTGAATTAGCCTATGAAAGAAGTGGTCAAGAAAGATTATCAAGTCACTGGATGCAGGTGTAGTGTATCCAATTGTAGAGAGTATGTGGGTGAGTTCGATTCAGTGTATTCCAAAGAAGGGTGGGATCATTAAGGTCCCTAATGCTAAGAACGAGCTTATTTTGATGAGTCCAGTTACAGGCTAGCGTGTTTGCATGGATTACAAAAAGCTGAATGCATGGACTAAGAATGATCCATTTTCGATGCGTTTATGGACCAGATATTAGACCATCTTGCTGGAAGAGGATGGTATTATTTTCTTGATGGTTACTCAGGTTACAATCAGATTTTGGTTGCTCCTGAAGACCAGGAAAAGACCACTTTAACTTGTCCATATGGGATGTTTGCATTCAAAAGGATGCCATTCGGATTGTGTAATGCACCAACAACCTTTCAGATATGTATGATATTGATCTTCTCCGACATGGTGGAGGACACTATTGAGGTTTTCATGGATGACTTCTCTATTGTAGGTGATTTATTTAATGATTGTTTGCCCATATGAGTTGTGTGCTGCAAAGATATGAAGAGTGCAACTTGGTGCTGAACTAGGAAAAGTGCTATTTCATGGTCAAAGAAGGCATTGTGTTGGGTCACCAGATTTCTAAAAAGGGTATTGAGGTTGACAAGGCCAAGATTGATGTGGTTGAAAAATTGCCTCCTCCAATATCAGTAAAGGGTATTCGAAGTTTCTTAGGGCATGCTAGGTTCTATCAAAGGTTCATTAAGAACTTCTCAAAGATTGCACACCCTTTGTGCAAGCTGCTAGAGAAGGATGTGAAGTTTGTGTTTGATGAGGCGTGTCTGAAACCATTCGAGTTTCTAAAATTGCAGTTGACCTTAGCCCCCATTATTGTTTCTCCTGATTAGTCTGATCCATTTGAGGTGATGTGTGATTCTAGTAGAGTAGCACTAGGAGAAGTCCTAGGCCACAAAGGTGAGGAGATTTTTCACTCGATTTACTATGCTAGTAAAGAACGGAACCCTACCCAAAAGAACTATATTGTGACAGAGCAGAGGATGCTAGCTATGGTGTTTGCATCTGAAAAGTTTAGATCTTATTTTCTTGACACCAAGGTGATTGTCCACATAGACCATGCAGCTCTGAGGTATCTTATGGCAAAAAAGGATGCAAAGCGTAGGTAGATTCATTGGGTGCTACTATTGCAAGAATTTGACTTTGAAGTCAAGGATTGAAAAGGTACTGAAAATCAGGTGGCTGATCACTTGTCCAGACTTGAAGATGAGGCAATGTTGCAGCTAAAGATGAACATGTATTGGCTGCTTCCAAAGATTTGATCCCATGGTATGCAGACATTGCTAACTACTTAGCAAGTGATATAGTTCCTCTGGACCTGACTGTCCATCAACGAAAGAAGTTCATGTATGATATGAAGAATATTTTCTGGGAAGAGTCTTATTTGTTCATATGTGGTGACCCATGATTCGTAAATGCATAGCTGAAATAAAGATGGAAGATATACTTGAGGCGTTCCATTCCTCTCCTGTAGGGGGACATCATGGTGGAACCCAAACAGCCCACAAGATTTTCCAATGTGAATACTATTGGCCTACCCTCCACAAGGATGCTCATGAGTACGCAAGGCCCTGTAATCGATGCCAAAGGGAAGGATGCATTTCAAGGAGGCATGAGCTTCCACTCACTCCTATCCTGGTGATTGAATTGTTTGATGTATGAGGAATCAATTTCATGGGTCCTTTTGTGATGTCGAATGGTATAAGGTATATATTTGTTTCTGTTGACTATGTGTCAAAATGGGTGGAGGTGGTAGCACTTCCCAACAATGAAGTCAAGAATGTTACAACATTCTTGAAATGGAATATCTTCTGCAGATTCGGCACACTGCAGGCAATTATCAGTGATGTAATATCTCATTTTGGTAATAAGCTGTCTAGGGCTCTACTTGAGAAATATGGGGTGAGGCACAGTGTGGCGACACCTTATCATCCACAGACAAGTGGTCAAGTAGAGGTCTCCAATCGGGAGATAAAATGCATCCTTGCAAAGACGATGAATGTGCATAGAACATATTGGTCTAGAAAGCTTAATGATGCCCTATGGGCATATCGGACAGCATAAAAGACCCCTATAGGTATGTCACGCTATAAGATTCTATTTGGAAAAGCATGTCATCTTTCGGTGGAGCTTGAGCATAAGGCCATGTGGGCGCTTAAAAAATTGAACTTGGACTGGTGCACCGCATCCTATCAGCGGCTTGTCTAGTTAAATGAACTTGATGAATTTCATCTTAATGCATATGAGAGTTCAACACTATACAAGGAGAATATAAAGATGTACCATGACCGAAAGATTGAGAAGAGAGATTTTCAGTCGGGCGATCTGGTTCTGCTCTATAATTCAAAACTGCACTAGTTTCCAGTCAAGCTTAAGTCTAAATGGATGGGACCATTTCGAGTGGTGAAAGTATCCCAACATGGTGCTATAGAGCTTGAGAACTGTGCCGACAAGCGGTTCAAGGCGAATAGTCAGTGTGTTAATGCCTATTTGGGAGACGCGGAAGAAATTAAGTTGGTTGAAGCTTGGGAACTTGGTGAAGCTTGATTTACCAAGTGACCTGCGTCATGCCGCGATGTTATATTAGGCGCTGCATGGGCGGCAACCCATGAAGGAAACTTGATGAAGTCTGAGTAGTTAAGTGACCTGCGTCATGTCGCGATGTTAAATCAGGCACTGCATAGGAGGCAACCCATAGACTAACATATGTTCCAGTGTGCCGGAGTTGGTGAATTTGAGTAAAGGATAATTCTACAGAAAAAGAGTCCCACTGGCACCTCTGACGGGCATTGCAGGTCCCACACCCATGGGAAATGGGCGCGCACTAAGGAAAATAAAAGAAAATTTCACTGGCCCATTCCCACGGCATGCCAGTTGCAGCTTTGATGGGAGTGGAAAATAAGCGTGCAATAAATAGAACAAGGGTATAAAGCCACTGTACCATTCCCACATCTCGACATGATGGGTCGTTGCAACCCCGATGGGCATGGGAAATTGGGTCTCCAACGACTAGGTAAGTACCTTGTGACGGGACTTTGCATGCCCCACGAGCATCACGATAGCTCATCATCTGGGTCAGTCAAATGGTCAATCATTTTTAAGATTTTTATTTGAGCCGACCTGACCCGACTCAACCCAGACTCCCTTTCCCTTTTACCTGCGATTAAGAACGATTTGACCTCATTTAATTGAGGTCAAACACATTGAAACTCCCTCCACAACTCACGTCTCTCCCCCATGATTCACTCCTATAATTTTATCTCTTCCATAAACCCTATTAACAAGCAAATCTACTCCCTTTAAAAGTTTTCCACTCATAATTCAACATCACAAGGCACTACACACGACACTTTCCGCATAGTCACTCAAAGAGTTCAAAAAATTCTTCAAACAAAATAAGTGAACTTTTAAATTCAATATTTATCACCAATTTATGTTGAGGTGATGATGTCTATTGGTTCATATGTGTGTGAAATATCGTGTATTATGAACCCTAGATTATGAAAGTGTTTATGTGTCTGTGTTGTGGTAGTTGAGTTCTAGGATTTAGAATTGTGGATTTGCTACTGTTGCTCTATAAGGGTGGTTGGGAAGATGGGTATAACATGTGTGAAATTGAGTATGTAAAGTAGAGAAGGGTTGTGGATCACATGAAAGTTTCTGTTGATATGATCCTACGAGCAAGCCCAATGGGATGTCAAGCCATGATGGGCATCAGAGTTAGGCGTAGGAGTGGAACAAGGACTGAAAAAGCCACTATCCTATTCTGACTCCTGACCCTGATGGGATGTTGGACCTCTCACACCTATGGTAATACATCATGGAAGGACAAAAAGTCATTAAAACACCACTATCTCAGCCCGATGCCCCATTTAATAGGGCGTCAGACCTCCTACACCGTGGGAGGTTGAAAATTGCAATATTTTTCTAACTTTTTTGTTTTTTATTTTTGGTTTGGTTTACTAATGTAGTTCACCTGCAGGTACTAAATGGCACCACCAACTCCATTATGTTAAGGGGGAGCCCAAAAAGAAAAAGAAAAAGCTGTCACTACTTGTCTGAAGGATAAATCTAATTTGGAAGGCGAGAAGAGTGATTCAGACAACCACCCCCTCATTCGGCCGCTAAAGAGGAAATTGGTGTTGTCATCTCCATCTCAGTCTGAAGAGGAGGGAGGTGAAGCTCTGGAGAAGGAGAAAACATCAGAGAATACTTTCCCTAGTCTGAAAAAGGGGAAGAATCATCATCAGGATCGGCTAGTTCGGATAAAGAGAGTGACACCGCTCTTCTACCAACAAAGGTAGGACAGGACTCGGCTATTCAAGTTTCTAGTGGAAAAGAAACTGAGTCCGGTTCTGAGGATGGTTCAAAGTCAGGTTCTGACAAAGCTGCTGATGCTGGTTTTGAATCTGATACAGAGAGCCCTACTCCTAAAAAGGAGATAACCCCGCCTACTCCCAAAGCTCCCGGTCACATCAAAAGATATCATGCTCCAGGAAAAGGCAAGGTGGAATGTGAAAGGGTTGAAGAAGCTCTTTGACTATGGGCTTGAGATGATTGAAAAGGGGCACGTTAAACGCCCTATTATGGAAGAATAGAGGATAGACTCCTTCAAGCTTAAAGACTTTCCCAAGATTGAGGAGTACTTCCGACACTACAACCTGGGCTGGACCAGCAAGACACTCCCCAACTATCATCCGACTCTTGTGAGGGAGTTCTATGTGAACTATCAGGTTATCCAAGAAAGCCAGCGCAGAAAGAGTCAGAAAGCGTCAGACCTGCCCGCTCTTGAGAGCATCCCTGTGGGAGGTGTCTTAGTGAATATATCATCCAAAACTATAAAAAAATTTCTCTATGGGCTCGAGTATGTTGCTCCTTCCAACATATCAGAGTATGACCACCGGTATAAAAATGAGAATGAGCAAACTAAGTGGTTGACAAAGGTTATTACAAAAACCGGAACCCAAAGTGGCTCTATCAGGACAAGCCATAGTTCAACAAGGCTTCTTTGACTTTTGAGGCCAAATTCTAGTGGGCTATTGTGTGGTTTTGGCTTATACTGACTGGTGGAGATAATCAACTGACAATCGATAGGGATGTTCTGGTAGCTAGATTTTTATTCAAATACAAGCTCAATATTAGGAAGATCATGGCCAAGGAGATGCGAGATATGGTAACCAAAATTAGCTCTTTATACCTTTTCTTATGCCTCCTAACTGAGCTGTGTAATGATGTGGGTGTCCTAAAATATTCGGGTATTGATAGTGGAGAGCGTGCTACCTGGACCCATCATCCTAAGAGGTCCAAAGATAATAGCAAGACTGTGGGCCTTGGTAGTAATTCCGAATCAGCTGAACCCCACACCATTCATGATGCTTTTGTAGTGCCACCATAAGTTTTGCCCTATCTTACTTGTTTGCCTACTCCTAAGGTTAGCCTGAGTGAGAAAACTCTATCTGCAAGAGAAGAAGCTGTGGTTGATTTGAGATGCCCTCGCAGTACATAGTTATTGACTCCTCGCGAGGTTGACATCTCTATTCCAAAGACTCTTGCAGCTCTTTCTACTTCTGCTGCACCTCTATTGGAGGATCCGACTTTAGTCTATGCCTTTCATCTGGTGAATTTTTTCAATACTGTTCGGACCACCATACAACTACAACAACAGATGAAAAAGAGTTTGCTGAGTAGTTCCAGACAATTATTGATGCTTCTATACAAAGAGCCATAACACCATTTGCTGATGTGCATGGTCGAATAAATTTGATGGAAGAGAGGATCAACGAAAAGCTGGATGAAATGGGTGCAACCAAACTTACAAAGGTGAAGGAGCAAATAGAAGCACTTTGGGTGGATGTTGATGATTTAAAGGTATGCCCGCTCTCTATGTATTCCAGTACTCAAGTAGTCATACCACGGGCTCCACTTGCACCAATGCTTAATTTGTGGGACTATGCCAATCCAGAGCTTCGAAAGAAAGATGTTGATAAGGAAGAAGAGGCACAGGGTAGTCCTTTTGAGCCTAAGAAAAAGAGGAGGAGAAAAGATAAGATGGTTCATGAAGAGGGCAAGGATGCTCCATTGAGCCTAATATCATTGAAGCCAAAGAAGGAAAGGGACGAGAAGAAGAGAAAGAAAGAAAAGCAAAGCTGTGGAAAAAATCCCTAGCCATCCACTAGATTCGAGTTGATGCTATTGATACTGGTGGCTCAGGGAATGGTGTTGCAGGCACCACAAAGGTAATTTCTTTAGACGCCATTGTGGGAGAGACCATTGATGAAGCTACTTGGGTAGCTGATAATGCTTAGAGGACTGCTGAGGCAGCCTCTGTCGGTGAGAAGAATGCGGGCATTGATCCAGGGGGTCTGACTACTACATGATAACTGCACTTAGGCACCATAAATATGCCTCACCTCCCTTATTTTAGATATTTTTAGTGCATTAGGGACAATACACCATTTTTTTTGATAGGGTGGGGGCAACTTGGTCATGTGTATATGTTTTTGTAGAGTTTTTTGGTGAAGTCTGAGTAGTTAAAACACTCACATCATGCCATGATGTTAAATCAGGCGTTGCATGGGAAGCAACTCATGAGGGTATTTACAAGGTACCCGCGTCCTTGTTTTTTTTGCTGTGTTCTTTCCCTAAGAATTTTTAATTTCTATTTAACCAGCATGTTTAGAATAGGATGTGTGTTTGTGAAATAAAAATAGGAACTTAATGAAGTCTGTGGTCTTATTTTGATAATAATTGTGAAAAATGGAGACCCCTCCAAACTTTTTGTGTAATAAGCTTGTTAAGATTTACTTTTATGGATCTGTGATTGACAGCATGTACATGAATTTGATATGTAGCTTAAGATAATGCATGAAATGATAGTTAGCTGATTATTAGTCTTAATTTTGTGCTATGTGTGGGTGAGCTAATTTGTATTCGTTCTTGCTGTATGTGTCAATCTAGAACTTGTTTGGTTAGTCTTGCCTTAGTTGTAAAATAGTTGGTTAGGAGATGATCATAAGCCATTTTTGAATGAATTCCACTTAATCCAAATGACCTACCAAATAAAAAATGATTCCCTTTGATCCCTTAATTTGAGCCTGAACTGATCCTTTTGTGTTGTTAGCATGTCACCTTCTCTATTTCCTGTAACCCTTTGTTTTGGCCCTGGTCCCTTCTTGGATATTTTGCATCTCAACTCAGGATAAATGCCTAAGTTGAGGGTGGCTACTGTAAGGGTAAATAGGAAGATTGGGGTATGAAAAGATCGGGTTAGTGTTGAAAAGGAAGATAACAGGTGTGGTTTGTGTACTACAAAAGAAACAAAAAAGAAAAGAAAAAAAAGAAAAAAAAAAAGAAAAGATAAGAAAAAAGTACAAAAGTATAATAAAAGCCACACCTGAAGCTTGATTAAAGTAAAAAGATAACAAAAAGGGAGAATAAGGGAGGAAAAAAGCATCGTCTAAAAAGTGGAGTATAAAAAGTAAGTGTATTGTCAAGGAGGGCATAGTCACTCGTATCCAAATATACCATACCCGTCCCTGAACCTACATTACAAGCTGAACAAAGTCCTATAATGATGTTAACTCGACTGTTTGAAAGCCAAGGCATAGAAAATAAGGGCAAGCCTACGGTATTGTGCATGTACAGCTTGAACTTCTTTGCGAGAGTGAGTGTATTCCCAATCCCTATTTATTGAATGCAATGTTGTGTGAGCAGGACTTCTTCGCTGTAAGGGCACTAGAGTAGACTGTGATTGCTGTCTTATTGGATAAATGTCTGCTGTGTATGCTAGCTTGTTCATCTATATCATGTTGTCATCCATGGATCCTTTTTGTGTTATCTTGATAACTTGTATGTATGCACTATTTTGAACTTACAAGGAGTGGGTATTGACTCTGTGAACTAAAATGGTTGAACCACTTGGCTGCTGTAGTTCCTAGGTTTCTTTTACTTAAGCATCATTTTAGTTTATTTTTCATTTGTTGCTTGAGGACAAGCAAATATTCTAAGTTAAGGGTGTTGATGTGTCAGGATTTCACGACACTTTCAACGCTTAAAACTAAAGATTTTTGGAGTTCGTATGTGTGTTTTATTAGATATGATGCTCGTTTGCTACATGTGCAGGGAAAAGTGTTTAAAAGACAAAAAGATATAAAAGTTGCTTTTTCTGAGGTAAAAGTCATGGCCCACGGGCATGGGATCCACCATGACCCATGAGAAGGAATGTTGAAATGAGACACCAAGGCTTAAAGGTAAAATCCCATCCTACGACCAATTGGGACGGGCATTGGAGTCACCACGGGCCATCATATTTGCCCCTGGAAATGGACCAGAGAAGCTGAAGTAAAGAAGTTAAGTCTGACATCTTGCCACAATGCCCGTGAGAGCCATGATAGGACATCGCACACGCCCTTCGAAATGAGTCAGATCTACTGGAGCATTAGTTAGTTAACCGATGAGTTGCACATGACACCCATGGAAACCACGATGGCCCATCATCCTAGCCTATGGAAACAAGGTAGAGTGCTTGAGACACAAATTGCAGAAGATTTGACGGGTACCCACGCCATCCGTGGCACCTATGACGGCTCATGGGGCCTGCCCGTCAAAATTGCCGCGTTCAAGCTCTCCCAGTTCTGTTAGGATTTTATCTTTGTTGTCTATAAATACATTCCCTAGAGTTTTATTTTGGTTGTTTCGAATTGTTAGGCAATTGTTATGAAACTTTGAGACATCATAACACGTTGTTAAGATTTTATTCCATACTTTTGAGAATTCAATTCTTGTTCTTGATTATTGAAGTGTTCTTGAGAATTCAAGATTCCAGTTTTCTTTACTTGTACTTGTAAGTTATATTCATGATCTCTTCATCTAAATCTGATTGTTCTCTTGCAACTATGAGTAGATAAATCCACAATTAGGGCTTTGAGAACCATAAAGGACTAACAAAGTAGGAAAAGTACTTAGTAATCCTAGGAAGGTGTTCATGCATGTATTGTTTTTCCTCTCGTTTTGATTGCTTTTTAAAGGTTGCAAACGTTAGAACTCACCTTATTCCTACTTGATTGACCAAAGGGGTAACGAATCAGAAAGGGGATTATACAATGGAGATTTGAGGCTACCAACCCTCACCTAATTAGCTTGAACTTGCCCGGGGAAAGTTAATCTGGGATCACTGGTAAGGGTTAGAAAACCAAATGCTCGTAGACTGACCAAGTTGAATGGCAACATTCTTCTATTTTTGTAACCATCCACTTAGGAGAATCTAAATTACCGATCTTACATGCATAGTACTAGACTAAATTACTAGTAAATTGCCTTACTGCGTTATGAACTCATGGAGAACACTGCCCTAGTCGCTTATCTCATTGATTACAATAATTGAAAACTGTTACTTTGTTACTTGTTCGAATCTTGATTACAAACATCACTTTTACTTTTAAACCCCGCCTTTTGGGAAATATATATATCTAAGAGTGTGAATAGACATAGTTGAACCTAGTCCTACCATATTCCCTGTGTGATCGATCCCAACCTTCGTTGGGTTCTATATTTGAACATCGACCGTTTTATACTTATTTTGGAGGTGTAATTTGGGCGTATTAGTCAATAAGGCCTTAAGCCTCTGAAAAGTTTCCTCGCACTGATCCGAACACTGAAATGGGACATCCTTCCTAGTCAGCCTAGTCAAAGGTGCTGTAATGGAAGAAAACCCCTCAACAAACCTCCTGTAGTACCCTTCTAACCCAACAAAGCTGTGAACCTTGGTCGGAGTAGTAGGTCTCGGTCAATCACGAATGGTTGAAATCTTCCCTAGGTCCACTCTAATCCCATCCTTAGACACCACGTGTCCTAGGAATTCTACTGACTCAAGCCAAAACTCGCACTTTGAGAACTTGGCATAAAGCTGATGATTTCTCAAAGTCTGAAGTACAATCTTCAAGTGTTGCTCATGATCATCTCTATTCCATGAGTATATCAGTATGTCATCAATGAATACTATCACGAACGAGTCCAAATACGAGCTGAGCACCCTATGTGTCAAGTCCATGAAAGTTGTGGGGGCATTATTCAACCCAAAAGACATCACCAGGAGCTCACAGTGGCCATAACGTGTCCTGAATACTGTCTTAGGGATGTCCTCTGCCCTAATCCTCAATTGGTGGTAGCGACCTCAAATCTTCTTTGATAATATGGCTGAACCCTGAAGCTGATCAAACAAGTCATCTATGCATGAAATCGGATACCTATTCTTCACATTCACCTTATTCAATTGCCTATAATCAATACACATCCGCATCGACCCATCCTTTTTCTTCACAAATAGAACCAGAGCACCTCAAGGAAACACACTCGGCCTAATGAAGCCCTTAGCTAACAAGTCCTGGAGCTGATCTTTAAGCTCCCTCAACTCAGCTGGAGCCATACGATACAGAGTAATAGAAATAGCCCTGGTGCCCAGCTCAAACTCAATAGAAAAGTCAAGATCTCTCTCAGGTGGAAGGCCTGGCAGGCCGGTCAGAAACACATCTAGAAAATCTCTAACTACAGAAATCGACTCAGGAGAAGAAGTGTCAACACTAGCATCTTGAACATACTAGATAAGCCAAACACCCGCGAGAAATCAACTTCTTAGCACAATGGCAAGAAATGATCCCAGATGGTGCACAGCTAACAGAACCCTTCCACACAACCAAGGATACGCCAAGCATGGCTATAGTAACAATCTTGGCATAGCAATCCAAAATTGGTCCATGAGGAGATAACCAGTCCATGCCCAGAATAACATCAAAATCTAACATGTCTAATATCAACAAGTCACCCCAAGTCTCTAAGTCACCAATAACAATCATACATGATCTCACAACCCAATCCACTACTAAAGAATCTCCTACTAGGGTCAAAATAGATATAGGCATAGCTTACGACTCTCTACCTAACCCCAAACAGGGCATAAAATAGGCAGATACATATAAACACGTAGATCCAGGATCAAACAAAGCTAAAACTGACTGAAGGCATACAAAAATAGTACCTTTGATCACTGCATCTGAGGACTCCGCCTCCGATCTACCAGGGACTGCATAAAATTAATGCTGACCTCCATCTGACCGATAACCATCCCTACCACCTGCCCTACCACACATGGCACCACCTCTACCCTGAATACCACCTCCTCTAGCCAGTGACTGCACTGCTTTGATAGGCTGAGCCGGTTGAGCGACTGGCTGAACTGTACCCTGCTGGGGGCAATCTCTGGCATAATAACTAAATATACTATACTCATAGCAAGGCCCAGATGGCCCACCCTGTCAAGATGAACTAGCTGCGTTGATGTGGCCACCATGACCTAATGCCCCAAAAGATGTACCCCTCAAAGTATGACCATGGTAACCCTACTAACTACTCTGACCCTTCTCAAACTGAGGCCCACTGGAAGCCTGAATCGATGCCTGAACTAGATGACTAGACTGACCCTGATGCTGCTGTGGCTGATACCCTCGGCCCCACTATCCTGAACCTCTACTACTATAATGGGATACACTATAGCTGTCCTGGTAACATGGCCTCTTATCTCTGGACCCAATATCATGATGGTGCAAATCCTCCATAGTACGGACATGATCATCTATAGCATAGAAGGATCGCCCGCTGGCAACTAGTACCTCAACCATCTGTCTAAGCTCTATCCTTAATCCCCAAACAAAAGTATGGACTCTGTTGGGCTCGGTAGGGATAATCATAGCCCCAAATAGAGATAGCTGGTGAAAGCAAGTCTCATACTCTGATACAGACATAGATCCCTACATAAGTCTAGTGAACTGCTCCCTACGACACGCCCAATCACTCTGTGGCAAAAACTTGGCCATAAGGGCCTCGTAGAACTCAGCAATAAAGGCCTTGTAGAACTCTCTCTAAACCCACTCATGATACAAAGATGGTCTGCAAGCTACTTGGGCCATCCACCATAACTTACCTGGGCCCTCCAATTGATAAGCAATATATCGAACCCCATGATTCTCCAACAACCCCAAATGATGTAGAATCTCCTCATAAGCAGATATGAAGTCATGTGGATCCTGACCAAGAGTACCAAAAAATCTAGATGGTGCCAATCTCAAAAAACTGCCCAGAGCATTCTTCTTCATCTCTACCATAACTAGGCGAGGAGCAAGAGGCTGTGCAACAGAAGGTATCGAAAGAACCTCAGCACGAGGAGACATAGTAGCAGGCTGCACTCCTAAACTCTAAACACCCAGGGCTTCCCCCTGAGTGGATGTCTATGCCACATCTGAAGGCTGACCCTCAATCATACCCAACAACTGAAGAAGTAAACATCAAATAGCTGACAAAAGAGCTGGGGTTGATGCTTTTACAAAAGCTGGTGCAGGCAATGGTGGTACCTGGTCTATCCCCTGGTCCACAGGCTGTTGCTCTGGGACTAACTCAAGCTCAATCTTAATCCTAGTAGCTCTAGCAGGTGCCGCTGCTCAAGCACATCCTCAACCACTACCTCTATGACTACCCCGACCCCTAGCCGGAGTCAGGTGTGTGGGGGTCGAAGGCTCGCCCTCGCTCGCTGCCGAAGACCTTGTACGAGCCATCTAAAAAAGAGTGAACTAGAATAAGTGAGATTCTAGGAAACCATCTAGGATAATACGTATGATATAGAAGCAAGAAAAGATCCATGTTTCCTAAGATACCACTGTAGCCTCCCGAAGATTGAGTATGGACGTCTCCGCGCTGATCTGCAGGACTCTACTTGATATTGGCCTATAACAATGACACCGATGAACCTAGGCTCTAATACCAAGGTGTCATGAACTAATTTCTCAAGTCATGATAGCACCTACAACCCCTTGTAAGCATACTAATTCCCCTAGTCCGGAATGATTAGTAATGGGCTACTATCTAACAAGCATGCAGAAGAAGTAAAGTATAAGCGGAAGCAAGAGATAAAGTAAAGAGGTAATCAATAGTAATATATATGTGTATATATATATAGGAAAACTAAACCATCCCATGACCTGGTATCATAGTACAAGAGCCGCTACTACATAAATAGAATACAAGGGTCCAAAAGAGTATATACATATGTCTCTGAAATAGCAAAAGAGTATGTAATACAAAAAAAGAGATAAAATCTAAGCTCCGAGAGTTGGAGCTCACAGTCTCGGATGATCCAAAAGCACTCTGCATGAGTCTCCACGAGTTAGTGATGATGGGCCATACTAGAACCTGCACTAGGAAGATACAAAGTGTAGTATGAGAATTAATTGCAAAGCAATGGGTATTTAGTAGGCATCATAGGATGAATGAGCACATATATGATATAAAAGTAGTAAATAGCAGAAGGCAAAAAAAGTAGCCACAGAAGCAACGACTAAGTACACGGAAGCTAGCACAGATAGAATACAAGGAGAAAATAATCATACTCGGGTAGCTACTAGAAATATATATCACAGAGCACAGGTGAAGGAAAGAAGAATGCACTTGGGGTCCTTGCAATCACAATATATATAAAGGGAGTTTAAGAAATAGGCAAAATACCAGCAACCTCAAGTAAAAAGGAAGAAAGCAAATAAAATGTAATCATGCTTGGAACCCAATTCTACTAGATAAATCATGCATAAGCAGTCAATAACCCAAGTGTAAGTATAAAGTGAAATAGAATGATGGTAGGATATAGTAATAAATCTACCTATAGTCCCAACGGGCGCCTATACACTCGAGGAACACATACAAGTGAAAACAAACCCCTCGGCATCCCATACTACTAGCGCGTACACTCAACAAATAGCAAACAAGGGTGAAATCATACACAAATGAATGATATGATGCAATGATGTGAAACCAGGTGTAATCATACTGCCGTATGTACCTCCTCCGACGCTTATAGAACCAGCAGGTAGGATCTATGGAAGGACGCACCAGCATACCTCACTGCACCATATACCCTTCCTCCAGCACACTCAATACGTAGCCCCTTTTCCAGATTGGCAAGGTCCATGGAGGTCCTCGATTATATACTAAATATCAGAATCTCAATATAATCTTCCAAAGTGTATCCAAATCCAAACCAGTAACTAAAGTCTCAAAAATGCATACCTGGAGTCTATCCGAGTCTAAATCAATGAATCAAGTGTCAAAAACTCCAATAAAGGTCCCGGGCATAACCGAGTCTAAAAAAGTAGTAAAACAAGTCTGACGCTCAGCTCGACTGAGTCTAGAATCATATCAAATCAATAGTAAAACATATCTAGAACTACGGCTCAGCCGAGTCTATTATAAGTGTGAAAATGGTGATAAAATCCTCATTTAGCAGAAGATCTATAAAATCAGTTCCAAACCCTTTTATAACCATTTTTACCGAAAATGGGCCCTCGAGGCCATGCAAGGTTTAGAGAACCGTATATAGTAGGCCATAGCCAAAAAAATAGTAAAACATGTAGAAAATCTTTTTATATGCATGATAATGGTATACCCCAAACACAAACAGTATCCCAACAACTCACAATCAATCTATTGACCCTAAACAGGCTCCAATCGGTCTACAACATATATAACCAGCTTTATAATCATAATATCGATGTCTGAGACTCACAGACATTTCTAAATAACCCATCTTCTATAGTTCAGTGTCAAATACAAGGCCACATAGGACCACAAGGGTAATACCACTAACTACAATGAATACTACAATAATACGAGTGAAATACGAGGGATAGAAATAAAGCGGACAAGGTCTAGGGTATGAAGTTAATAAAACCCAACCCAAGGATGCTAATTAGTACAATTCTAGCCCATATATGCAAAGTCTAGTAGGGAGAAGATCGTAACCTACCTGTCGTCCGATGGCAAGCTACTAAAACGACAATGCCCAAGACCAAACTACTCTGAGAAGTCCTAAAACATAGTCACACTATCAAGAAGGTAAGTTATGTGTTAAAACAAGACTTATGATATCCATATTGCTGAAAGTATAGTCGGGTTGAAATTCGAGTCACAAGCGGGCTCCTGGGCCCCATAATCCAAAGCCAAAAACAATAAACACCATGATGTTCCCCATATTCTCAGGAGTTCATGCTCCAAATTTAAGCAGAAATGGACCATCAAAGAAGGCTCAAACAGCCAATAAACTGAGAGAAATCAAAGAGGGAAAACTATGGAAATTACCAGAAATTAACAAGGAAACTTACCAATTTTAGAAGCCAAGAACGAGCACAGATCTGAAATATGTAATCCTCCAAGGTTTAGGAAGAATTAGGTGAAATAATGGAGGTTTTAGAGCAAATAACAATGGAGAAATCGCCTAAGGAAGATGGTGGAAAAAGCTCAAATTTAAAGAAGGGGCCAGCTATATAGCTGCCACGCCCAGGTGCAGGAGCGGCCATGCACAACTCAGGTGCACTAGCGCCTAGGCGGGCTGGCATGCATAGGGGGGCTGTATGCCTAGGCCTGGCAGGCACAGAGGCACGGTGCCCAGGTACTGGTGCACTAGCACAGGCGCGGCTCAGGCGCCATACCAGCAAGCAGCAGATGCTGCAACCAACTTTGGGAATTTCAATAGATGGACCTCTGAGAATGCATTCGGGGTCCCACAAACACAAATCAGCAAAGTTATTTGACTAGAAACAACATTTTGGACTCAACGAAATTGATAAAAATCCCAACAGAGATCGATATAATGAAAAGTGGTCCCCACACCCAAAACCAACTTTCCTAAAATGGAACTCCATGACCTAAAACGAGTTTGGAAGCCTCGAGACCCAAACAAAAGGTCCCTCTAGCCCAAAGTTGACATTTCGGAGCTATCACCACTGACGGAATTTTCATCCGAGGCTGTGTTTTCTGAATATTGACCAAAGTCAATCTTCCAAGTTCAACTAGCCAAAAAACACAAAAAGCAACATAAAACAAACTTAAAGCACCCAGACCCCGAACAAGGGTCCATCTAGACCAAAATCCATTCTCCAAAGCTAACAGAACTGTCAAAATTTGATTTCGAGCATGTTTACCAAGAATGTTGACCGAAGTCAATGATATCCTAAGTTTAAGTTCTAAAATAGGGAACGACCATAAAGACCAAATGAACGGCCAGGGCACCAAACCACCAATTTCAGTAAGCCATAAATAACTTGGAACCACTACAGGCAAGCTCTAACAGTACAAAGAAGGTGTAAATGCAGGAATGACCGGAAAGGTCATTACTACTTTTTTTAAGTTAAGTTTGTTAGTTTATATTGTTAGTTTTAGATTATAATCTTGAATTAGTTTTCAACTTTAGGTTCTTTTTTGAACTTGAATTAGGTTCTTAAATTAGGTACTTGAATTAGGTTCTTGAATTTGATTATGAATTTGAAATTAGGTTCTTGAATTTGATTATAACTTGAATTCGGGAACTTTGAATTTGAATTAGGTTCTTGAATTGAATTAGGTACTTGAATTAGGTTCTTAAATTTGATTATGAATTTTGAATTAGGTTCTTGAATTTGAATATAATTTGAATTCGGGAACTTTAAATTTGATTTAGGTTATTGAATTAGTTTTGGATTTTAGGTTATAATCTTGAATTAGTTTTCAACGTTAGGTTCTTGAATTAGGTCCTTGAAGGTAATTTTTTTTAAGTTAAGCTTTTTTAAGTTAAGTTAGTTTATATTGTTGATTTTGGATTATAACCTTTAATTAGTTTTCAACTTTAGGTTCTTTTTTGAACTTGAATTAGGTTCTTGAATTTGATTATGAATTTGGAATTAAGTTCTTGAATTTGATTATAACTTGAATTCGGGAATTTTGAATTTGAATTAGGTTCTTGAATTAGTTTTGAGTTTTGGGTTATAATCTAGAATTAGTTTTCAACTTTAGGTTCTTGAATTAGGTCCTTGAAGGTAAGTTTTTTAAAGTTAAGTTTGTTAGTTTATATTCTTAGTTTTGGGTTATAATATTGAATTAGTTTTCAACTTTAGGTTCTTTTTTGTGAACCTTAGTTAGGTTCTTGAATTAGTTACTTGAATTAGCTTGTTGAATTTGATTAGTTATCAATTTAGTTTAGTGTTAGTTTATTACATTAATGTTAGTTTGTGAACCTTGAATAATCCTTGCTAGTTTAGGTTAGTCTTTTGAACTTTAGTTTAGGTTAGCCTTATGAACCTTAATTTAAGTTAATACTTGCTATTAGGTTCTTGAATTAGGTACTTGAATTAGGTTCTTGAATTATATCCTTGAAGGTATGTTTTTTTAAGTTAAGTTATATTGTTAGTGAATTTGGAAATTTTGAATTAGCTTTTGGTTATGCATATAGATGTCATCAGGTGATGGTGATCGAGGTCGTCCTAGTAAGAGTAGAAAGCCTAAGAAGAGCTCTAGGAGGCCTATAGAGACTGGCAATATTCCAGGCCATCTTTTATCTTCGCCACATATTCACTCTTCTCCACTAGTGTCTATCCCCTATGGCACTGGGAATTCCACTGATTATCATGGTCCTAGACTCACTACTTCTCATCACACTTTCATGCCTACACCCAATATGCCTCCGCCACATGGAAAAAGAACTATTAGATTATTATTTGTTACTCCATCCCCACGTGATTCTTCTTTCCCCCCCCCCCCACCTACCAGGCTTGCGACTTAGAGATAACAACTCTGAGTCCGATGCACATACATCTACTCCCCCATTGACTCAACGTTATACACTTACTCCATTACCTACACCTGAATTTTATGATAAGGAAGAGGAGGTGGAACTGAGACCCGGCGAGGACATGATTGGTAGAGTCATGATTCAACCTGATGGATCATCGTAAGTTTTTTTTCTAAATTGATAAGTTTTTTTTTTCATCTTAATTAATTATTTATGACTTGACATGATTATTATATTCTTTATAGGTGGTATCCCGTGAAATATCCTAGACGTACTCTAAAAGAGGCAGTTAGGAGGCTTTTTCAAGAGCCTTGGCACTCCTGGTAGGAAATTCCAGAATCGATCAAACATGCCATGTTTGATGAGTTTAAGGTATATACAATTTAATTATTATTTTATTAAGTTTAATATTAACTTTTCATAATATACATATACATATATATATCATCTAACACTAGTCATTTCTCTCTTTCAAACAATGTGTACTTGGAAGCGAAAGTACAATAAGATCATTTCCACTGCTTTCGAGAGAAAGGCCAGTTCTAGGTTGTTCTAATGGCTTCAAAGAGTTCAAGATAGTAAAAAGTGTGGATCTTGGCTTCTAAGAATACAGAAGAGTTCAAGGCATTGTTGAACAAGTCAAGAAAGCCAAAAATAGTGTCAAAGGTGGATCGTTGCATACTATGGGTGCAAAGAGCGTAACAGAGATTGAAAGAGAAATGATAAGTAATAATATTAACCTTTTAACTTATATATTTATATAAACTTGATTAAATATTAGTTACTTGATTATGTTAATTTTTTTTTATTTGCAGGAGAAGGAATTGGGATGCCCTATGACTCAGTCTAAGCTCTTTCGAAGATGCCATTTAAGAGGAAAAACAAATGATTTAGATCCAAATGTATGGTTTGAGCAGAGGGCTCAAGATGCCTATGTAAGTTTTAAATTTTAGATATAATTCAAGTACTAACATATATATATATATACATACATATAAATATTTATTATATATATATATATTATAATTTTTATTTTTGTATATGCAGGATGAGTTTGAACGTGTTTTGTCTGAGTACATCCAGACTCAAAAAAGTCAGGGCTTGATGACCCAGCCTACAAAGGAGGAAGCCACTCAAATGTCGACCAAAAAAGTGGCAGGGGGAGACAAAATAGGAGAGTCTATGGTTTAGGCTCTAGGAATGATTTGCAACACATTCAGTCAGGACTGACATGTATTGGATCCTCGCACCAGGATGAGGCAGTTGATGATGTTCAACTTACACATATGTCACAACAGATCACACAGCTTACGCGTGCCTTGATAGAATCTGAGAGAAAATAGGCTGAGGGTGATAAGATATGTCCAAGACCATCGAGTCTCTTAAAGAACAAGTATCTTCCTTTATTGGTCATAGCAGACGTAGTACAAATCATACTCCTTCCTCCTCATCATCAAGTGACGATGTGACTGAGCATATTGAAAATGAGGAGGAGTATGTGGATACTACCCCCCATTAGGATTGACTCTTTTGGTTTATTTCCCTCTACTTCTTGACATTTTGACACTTTATTTTAAGTTATTCAATACTTTGTAGGTCCTTTTGGTGGATCTTCTATGTGTTTTGTCATATTATTAGTTGCTATTTAGTTTCTTGTTAATGTTGTAGTTTTTTTATGAATATTATGGCAGTAATTAGTTCTGGTTTGGGCTGTATTGAATTAGTTTTATAAATAGCAGGTGGTGCATTTTGAAATTGCAAGTTTCTGCATCTAGGAAAAATGCAGAAAGCGATGGACAGGGTCTCTTTTGTCCGTTGCTTTTCTAGAAATTTTAGAACAAATTCCAGAAAAAGTAACGCTATACGTTGCTTTCCTGGAATCTTTTTAAAAAATTCCCAAAAAAAGTGACGCTGTCCGCTGCTTTTTGTTTTTTAATTTTTTTCCAGAAAAAGCGACGCTGTTCGTCGCTTTGTTCTTCAATTTCAAGAACAAAGTGACAGACAACGTCACTTTCTTAAAAAAATTTCACTTTTAGCTTTGCATCGATATCTATCATTTTTAAAGCGACGGTGTCCATCGCTTTGGGAAAAGCGACAAACCACTTTCCCATAGAAGTGAGTCCGTCGCTTTTCCATCGATTTTGGCCAAAAAAGCATCGGACAACATCGCTTTTAGCTGTCACTTTTCAACATTTTTTAGTAGTGGAGGCAGGCGATGTGAAACCTTTGGGCGTTGACTTGGTGAAGGAAGCTCAGGAAAAGATGAGAGGTATTCAATCCAAGTTGCTGGCAGCCCAGAGCAGGCAAAAAATATATGTAGCTTGCAAAGTAAGGGACACGATGTTTTAGGCTGGTGAACAAGTTTTGTCGAAGGTGTCACCAATGAAAGGGATAATGCGGTTTGGCAAGAGGGGCAAGCTTATCCCTCAATATATTAGTCAATTTGATGTTCTCGAGATTGTGGGTCCAGTGACTTATAGGTTAGCACTGCCACCCAGTTTGTCCAGGGTCCATCCAGTTTTTCATGTATCCATACTGAAGAGATACCATATGCATGGGGAGGAAATCATTAAATGGGATTCCGTCATGTTAGACAAGGATCTTTAGTATGAGGATGAGGCGGTTGCTATTCTTGATCGGGATGTACAAAAATTGAGGATGAGGAAAATCAAATTGGTGAAGGTTCAATGAAAGCATTGTTTGGTTGAGGAAGCCACATGAAAAATCAAGAAGGACATGCAGGGACAAGTACCCTCACTTCTTTGAGGATTCAGGTACTACCCCTTTTCATTTTTTAGCTCATCTTTTTCGTGTTTGATCAAACAAGAATGAATGATGGGTAAATTGGTATCTATTGTAACAACCTGTTCCATCGTTATGGGTGAGCTTTTTGTGCAAAGAGTTGGGCCTGAAAACTTCCAGTTTGGAAAGTTGAAAAATTTAAGCTAGGCTAGTCTCGGATGAATTTTGAGCAAGGTGAGGTCTAGGGCAATATGGGAAAGGATTGGATAAAATGACTAAGGTTGAGCTAGATTTCATTTTAGCTAAGATGTTAAGGAGTCCGTAGGACTTTTTAGAAGTGAATTCGGGTGAGTAAAACTCCCGATATCAAACTTGACGTGAAAGAGTTCGTTTGGAACGTCAAGGTTTGAAAGTATGTTGTAAAATAGGTAAATCTAGGGGGTTTTTCGAGGTTCTATACCATGTTAACCACTATAGAGTTTGACACTCCACTACGATGACTACCGGTATAGCAGAGAAATTCCTGTTATAAGGGAAGTCAAGGTGGTCAACACCACTATAGCGGGTGGTTTTCGCTATGGTGGTGCTTCTATAGTGAAGTGGGGACTGCTATAGCAGACTAAGTCATAGTTAATGCAGAAACTTCCCCAAAAATGTTTAGAATTGTTCAAGAATATTTTGGGGAAGGGTAGAGGCAATTTGGGCGATTCCATATCAATTTTCTACCAAATTTCTTCCTAAAGGTAAGTATTTTATTCTTTACTTTAGTACTTCGATTACCAGACCTTAGAATCAATAGTTATAGGCCTTGGGGAAGGTTTGGCTTGACCTAAGATAGAAAATCTGGTATAACAAGGAATGTGGGTGTAGAAAGCCTTGGGTTTTGTATGTAAACTATTTATTTCTTGTTTTAACACCATAATTTGCTAATATGACCATGAAATTGGTAGTTTTAGGCAAATTATGGGTGGAAAGGCCCTAGGTTGGGTAGAATGATCATGGGTTTGGCTTGGAGATTAGGATTTGAATATAATCCGGGAATGATTAGGCCATATTGACTGATTCTAGTATCATGTGTCATTGTTTTAGACCAAGGGTGTAATGACTGGGTCCGTCATTACGGGTAGTATGATCGTTCCAAGTGTTAGAGTTAGAAAACTCTGGGTTTGGGAGTTTAAAATTCTGGGCTAGGCTAGCCTCGACTGGTTTTAGAGCGAGGTGGAGTCTAGGGAAATTTGAGTATGGATTAGACTAGGTTTCTTGGGTTAAGCTGGTTTTTTGTGTAGCCAAGACATAGAGGAGTCTGGGGGACTTTTTGAAATCGAATTTGGGTAAGTAGAACTCCCGAAATCGCATTTGATGTGAAAGGTTTGCTTCAGGTCGTCGGGAGAAACAAGTGTGTTGTGAAATGGCCAAAACTGGTAGATTTTTGGACTTTCTATCCGTGACAAGCGTGACCACGCGCGATAGCAGCCACCGCTATAGTGGTGGAAATTACCGCTATAGTGGCGGTCAACCAGCTTAAAACCACTATAGCGGCAGCCGACCGCTATAGCGGGCTGACGGGTTTTTAATGCAGAAACATTCCCCAAAACATCAGTTTTTCACAAGTTTATTTTGGGAGAAGAGCTAGGCGATTCCAGGCATTTTTCCTCATTCTTCCGTCAAAAATCTTCCCTAAGGTAAGGCTTTCATTCCCCAAACTCTGTAATACGTTTCCTATGCGGTAGAATTGCTAGGAGGGAAATTGGGGAAGGGTTGGAATGACCTAAGGATGGTGGAATTTGGGAAAAAAGGGGATTCCAAGCATGTATGTTCTTGGGTATTGTTAATAGTATGTTATTATGATCATAGGTTGTTAAATTCTCTGTTTTATCCGTAAAAATGATAGAACTAGGAGATTTAACGGTGGAAAGTCCGGAAAAAAGGATGGGATGATCATGGGTGGCCTAGGGTTTGGGGATTTGGTATAGTCCGGGTAATGTTCAGGCCTTGTGTGTTAATTATATGTACTTTGTGTTATTTTTAGACCAAGAATGAGAAAGAGATTCTGGTAAAAAGGACGTGAAACCACGAATCTGGGCCTGCAAGACCGCCAAGAATGCCTCCATGGAGCCAGAACTTCACGGTTGTAGCTGCTTGGTGCCCAGGTAGGCTAGGTTTTCATGAGTAGTTAGACCTGTTTACTTTCCGTACTTGTTGTATAGTAGAAATGGAGAAACTATGTTTTAGGCCTCCGGGCATGGAGTTTGGCAAATTCGAGATTGGTTGTGTTGTTTCTAGGATGTATGGAATGGCTGGTCTTGTGAATGGTATTATGTGTTCAACTTATTCATATTGTCGTGATAAAATGATGGTTTGAGGGACTAGCATGTCGGGAAGGTTCGGGGAACCGAGAAAGTGCTTGGGAGCACGGAAAGCGGGAATAGAAAGCTCCTAGGTGGTGTTTCATGAATGTTTATTGCTTGAGGCTTAGAAGTGGTCTAGCTAAGGTTAGAAAAGGGAAGCGTGTCACATGCTTGTGTGCTTATCTAAAAAGGGAAATCGCTAGTTACATGTTATAATAAAAAGGGTGAATCGAGGAATAGTCTTCGGACGAGATTTAACGGTTCACCGGTTACCTGGAAATGAGGTAGGTAATGGCTTATGATTTTTCGTGAATGTTGTATATTCATGTACTCATGTCAAAGTGATTGTATGCTTTACATTTCTTAGGAAAGTTGTATGAAATGTCTAGGTTCCTGTTTACAGTCTGTGTTGAACGGTGTTTACTTGTTGGTCTTACAAGTTGTGTGTGTTCATCTATTGACTATGGTTATTGACATTCGGTTGGCTCGGGTACAGTGCCTTGTACAGGTTACTATTTGGTTGGCACGGGTACCACGCCTGGTACAGGTTACTAGCTGGTTGGCACGGGTACCATGCCTGGTACAGGTTACTAATTAGTTGGCTCGAGTACCACGCCTGGTACAGGTTACTATTTGGTTGGATCGGGTACCATGCCTGGTACGGGTTCACTTTATTGCATATTACATGTTGACTTTGTATTACATTGATTGTTATTGGTTCGTGTGTGGACCGGGTTATTTTACTAAATGTAATACCTGATATTGGTTCTTTGAGTAGACCGGGTTGTTTATTGAAAAGTGCTATTGTTTGGTGGTCCTTGAGTGGCTGGAAACTATTGTATAATTGCTGAGTTTGGTTTTGGTGTAAGCCAAGTTGTTATATTATGTTATTAGTTTGGTCTTGGTGTAGGCCGGGTTGTTATGTCATGTTATGCATTTGGTCTTGGTGTAGGCCGAGTTGTTATATTATGTTATTAGTTTGGTGTTGGTGTAGGCCGGGTTGTTACATCATATTATGAGTTTGGTTTTGGTGTAGACCAGGTTGTCATGTTAACACCTAGATGTGTTAGGGGGAATCCGGGTGGGTCTGGACTATGTAAAAGAGGTTATGAGTTCATGTTTTATTGTCATTAAGTGTACTAATGACAGTCAAGGATTAATTGTGTTAATAAGCATAATGATGGGTCTTGGGGTAGACCGGGTAGCCTGTTGAACACTTTGGTATGGCTAGAGGATCCTTGGAGGGTCCGAGTTTTGGGATGAGAAAGGGATTTAGTTATAACTCTGTTGTTGTCATTGAATGTGTCAATGGTTACTAGGTGAGTTGCATGTGGTTGGTAAATATAGAGGAAGACAAAGAGTCTGGGCATGGTTATTGGTTAATATAACCAGGTGGTAAAGTTGTCCTAGAGGTCCGGGAAAGTCTGGAAAATGGTAGGTAATACTTGGGTATAATAACGGTTTGGTTGGGCAGCTAGCCGGGTCAAGTCTGAATATTTAGTCAAGGTAGTTGACTGGGGTAAAGGTTAAATGTGACTTGGGAAGTCTACGTGTCAAGGTGACTTGGAAAGTCTACGTGACAAGGTGACTTGGGAAGTCTAGGTGACAAGGTGACTTGGGAAGTCTAGGTGACAAGGTGACTTGGGAAGTTCTAGATGTCAGGGTCAAGGTTAAAGGTGAAGGAGGGAGCTATAATGTTTATTTCATGTCTTTCCCTATTTTCTTATATGATGGTAGGAATGTATTCAGGTTGACTGATGATGCCTGCCAGTACATGTGTTTGTACTGACTCTACTCTTTCTATACCTTTTTGGTATAGTCTGGTTGCAGGTTGGTGATGTTTCATAGGTTCACGGCGATGAGGGTCTCCAACAACTTCTATCTTTGATTCCATGGCGGAAGTTGGGTCTTTTATCTCTTTGTGTCATCTTGTAGAAGATCTTTTACCTGTTTAGACTAGATCCTAGGGAGGGGTTTAAATATTGTAAAGGTTTTTCCGTAATTTCTCATATAGCCTATTTCTGAACAGGATTTGTAAAGGAAAGGATTTCAGTTATGTATAAAAGTGGCTTAATTTAAAGGTTTACTTTAATTCCGCATGTTACTTATTGGATGGGTGGTAAGGATTCATCTATCTAGGTGATTAGAGTAGGCACCCGCACGGCCTGATAGGTTGGCCGTGACAAATGGTATCAGAGCCTAGGTTACCGATCTCCCAGTACAAGAGAAAAAGGTTGAATAGAGTCCCGCGGATTGGTGTGTTGACGTCCACATCTAATCCTTGGGAAGCTATGAAGCATTCTAGGAAACACTTCTCTTCTTTCATTCCTTTTCGTGCGATTTCGTTACTTGCTTGTATAGGTTGAGTCCAATTGGTATCTCAACAAGGTGAAGGATATCGTTGGACTCTGGGTACGACAAACAAGCAAGGGAAATTAGAACCGGGAAGGTTCCAATTGGTATCTGGCCTGGGAGGCTATGTAAAGGATGGATGAATTGGCTAACAGTCATCCATGAAGCGAATGAAAGGTGATGAAACTGGTTTGATTAAGTGTTAGAGCTTGAGACTCGTGATTGCATGCATCACATTATTTGAATGACCGCGATTGTGTGGTGTGTAGTTACTTGAGTTACTTTGAAATTTGTGGTTGGCAAGGAGTCTTAACTTGGTTGTGTGTTAATAATTGAAAGAGTTCTTGTTTTGTAATTCAAGTGGAAAACAGTATGCTAAATACGGGGCATGGTCTTATCATTGGTAAAAAAAATGATAAGGGAAAATGATATATATACTTGTGGGAACTCAGGTTTCAAGTGGTTGGTATGTGAATAAGTATCAGGGACAAGGGCTATTATTGCTTAATAGCGGGAGTTATGGTAAGACATGGATGATCGGCTAATGGTCATCCGTGGGACGAATACAGAGTAAATTAGGTGACTTGATTTCGTTGTAGTCTGAAACCGAATTATTTGTGTGTTACAGTGCTTGTATGATTTCTTGATTGGTATGTGATTGGTTGCCTTACTGTGAAATTGTAGGTCTAAAGGTCATCATCAACTGAATTGGTATGATTTGGTTGGTGATAAAATGCTATGTGTGCAGAGTAAAATTTAATATTACCTTCGAGAAAGGACTCATCATTGGTTAAGATGGTGAGGGAAAAAAGATTTACGACTGTAGGGAAGCTATGGTTTCAGGACAGTCGAGACTTGGTTGGGAACCAAGGGGAAAAGGGGCTATCATTGCTTGATAGCGGGGATTTTGGTAAGGAAAATTTCTTTTGTGATAACTCTTGATCGTGACTTCAGTAAATTTATTCTGACTTAAAGGTTTGTGATTTGGTTTAGTGATAAATTATGGTAGGACCCAATTGGAATGGTTTGCATTTATATTTGGGTATAGACTTATCATTAGTATAGATGGTAAGAGAAAAGGATTGGAAACTGTGACTGTAGGGAAGCTTCGGTTACAAGACAGTCGGGATTTGGTTGGGAACCATGGGAACAAAGGAGTCATTAGTGTGTAATGGCGGGAAGATATTATTGGGAACAATTGTCTAGTGTTAACTCTTTGTGATTGATAAAATTTTATGCTGAATTGTGATGCGTTTGATGCCAGGAATGGTCCTAAGGGTGGTTTACGACCATGGCGGGATTTATAGGACTAGACAATGGTAATCTGGGAAGGGGAAGGATACACTTGCTGGAAATTTTGAATTTTTGGGCTGATACCGTCGGGACCTCCATAGCGGGACTAGACCGCTACTGCGATCCCGCTATAGCGGGATTTTTACCTCCATCGCGGAAGGGCGCGGGGCAGAGTGCCTACCCTTCTTTTCCTTGTTTTCATTTCATTCCTGAGGTATCTAAAGGCAATGGGTACATTATGAGTTGCTATGTGAAGCGACAAAAACATCCAGATAGATAATATAGTATGCATATAAGGTATTTGTCGGGAATTTAGCACCCATGTGCGATAAAAAGGAAAGGGTAGATATGGTAGCCCGGTATGTTAAGAAAATTATGATTGACCATCGGTGGGAATAGTCACTCATGTAGAATTTGATAAATGACCCGTGATTGACTGAGTAGTGTGGGACACCACTCATGGGCTTATATTGTGAGGGAGATTATTGACTTGTGTTAGTACTGATGATCATTAGTGGTGAGGGTGTGCTCGCCATAGCATTGGTTGGGGTGTAAGTACCCGGATAGACTTTTCCCCTAGAACGGTAGTCGCCAAAACCTCAAACTAGGATGAGTTCCAATGGAATCTTTGTTGTTGTATGATTTAGACATATAGTGTCTCGGGGCATAGTGTTGATAGGAATAAGGTGATACTATGATATGTGTGGGGCATAGTACCCCGTAGGAAGCTTCCGGAATGGAGTTTGGGCTAGCAGAACTCCGGGCATAGTGGAAAGGGGATCGCCATGGTGGGATCTAGCCCCCTTGGTAGGGAAAATCTATTTTGTTCATTAGGTGAGTTTCTTTTGCTCCGGTGTTTCGATGAGGCCCCGAATTTCTTAGGCACTCGGGGAGGGGTAATCTAATTATCTTGTGTAGCTCGAAGGAAAGGATTCCTTGACAGAGTGGGAGTGAATTAAATTTTGGTTGAATTGGGTATACCAAGGGATTCGAAAGTTTTGATGGTTTGCGTAAGGTTATATTTACGCTGTCATGGTAAAGCAATAAGATTGAGGGATGGGCTTGTTCTCTCCCTCTGTCGTAGAGATCGTTCGGGGATGAACGATGGGTAAATTGGTATCTGTTGTAACAATTGGGTCCATCGTTACGGGTAGTCCAATTGTGCCAAGTGTTAGACTTAGAAAACTTCGAGTTTGGGAGTTTGAAATTCTGGGCTAGGCTAGCCTCGACCAGTTTTGGAGCGAGGTGGAGTCTAGGGAAATTCGGGTATGGATTGGACTAGGTGTCTTGGGTTAAGCTAGTTTTCCGCATAGCCAAGATATAGAGGAGTCCGAGGAAATTTTCGAAATTGAATTTGGGTAAGTAGAACTCCCAGAATCGCGTTTGACGTGAAAGGGTTGCTTCAGGTCATCGAGAGAAGCAAATGTGTTGTGAATTGGCCAAAACTGGTAGATTTCCAAACATTCTATCCATGACGAGCGCGACCATACGCGATAGCAGCCACCGCTATAGCGGTGGAAATTACCGCTATAGCGGCGGTCAAAGGGCGGTCAAGTCGCTTAAGACTGCTATAGCGGCAGCCGACCATTATAGCGGGACCGCTATAGTGGAGCGGGGACTGCTATAGCGGGCCGATGGGGGTTTTAATGCAGAAATATTCTCCAAAACATCAATTTTTCACAAGTTTGTTTTGGGAGAAGGGCTAGACGACTCCAGGCGTTTTTCCTCATTCTTCTGTCAAAAATCTTCCTAAGGTAAGGCTTTCATTCCCCAAACTCTGTAATACGTTTCCTATGCGATAGAATTGCTAGGAGGGAAATTGGGGAAGGGTTGGAATGACCTAGAGATGGTAGAATTTGGAGAAAGAAGAGGATTCCAAGCATGTATGTTCTTGGGTATTGTTAATAGTATGTTATTATGATCATAGGCTGTTAAATTCTCTGTTTTATCCATAAAAATGATAGAACTAGGAGATTTAACGGTGGAAAACCCAGAAAAAAGAGTGGGATGATCATGGGTGGCCTGGGGTTTGGGGATTTGGTAAAGTTTGGGTAATGTGCAGGCCTTGTGTGTTAATTGTATGTACTGTGTGTTATTTTTAGACCAAGAACGAGAAAAGAATTCCGATAAAAAAGATGTGAAACCACGGATCCGGGCCTGCAAGACCGCCAGGAATGCCTCCACAGAGCCAGAACTGCACAGTAGCAGCTGCTTGGCGCCCAGGTAGGCTAGGTTTTCATGAGTAGTTAGACCTGTTTACTTTCCGTACTTGTTGTATAGTAGAAATGGAGAAACCATATTTTAGGCCTCCGGGCATGAAGTCTGGCGGATTCGGGATTGGTTGTGTTGTTTCTAGGATGTACGGAATGGCTGGTCTTGTGAATGGTATTATGTGTTCAACTTATTCATATTGTCGTGATAAAATGATGGGTTGAGTGACTAGCGTGTCGGGAAGGTTTGGGGAACCGGGGAAGTGCTTGGGAGTACGGGAAACGAGAATAAGAAGCTCCTAGGTGGGGTTTCAGGAATGTTTATTGCTTGAGGCTTAGCTACGGTCTGGCTAAGGTTAGAAAAAGGAAGCGTGTCGCATGCTTGTGTGTTTATCTAAAAAGGGAAATCGCTAGTTACATGTTATAATAAAAAGGGGAAACCGGGGAATAGTCTTTGGATGGGATTTAATGGTTCACCAGTTACCTTGAAATAGGGTAGGTAATGGCTTATGATTTTCCGTGAATGTTGTATATTCATGTACTCATGTCTAAGTGATTGTATGCTTTACATTTCTTAGGAAAATTATGTGGAATGTCTAGGTTCCTGTTTACAGTCTGTGTTGAACGGTGTTTACTTGTTGGTCTTACAAGTTGTGTGCGTTCATCTATTGACTGTGGTTATTGATATTCAGTTGGCTCGGGTACCACGCTTGGTACATGTTACTATTTGGTTGGCACGGGTACCATGCCTGGTATAGGTTACTAATTGGTTGGCTCGGGTACCATGCCTGGTACAGGTTACTATTTGGTTAGATCGGGTACCACGCCTGGTACGGGTTCACTTTATTGCATATTGCATGTTGACTTTGTATACATTGATTGTTATTGTTTCGTGTGTGGACCAGGTTATTTTACTAAATGTAATACCTGATATTGGTTTCGTGAGTGGACCGGGTTGTTTATTGAAAAGTGCTATTGCTTGGTGGTCCTTGAGTGGCCGGGAACTGTTGTATAACTGCTGAGTTTGGTCTTGGTGTAGGCTGGGTTGTTATATTATGTTATTAGTTTGGTCTTGGTGTAGGCCGGGTTGTTATTTCATGTTATGAGTTTAGTCTTGGTGTAGGCCGGGTTGTTATATTATGTAATTAGTTTGGTCTTGGTGTAGGTTTGGTTGTTACATCATGTTATGAGTTTGGTTTTGGTGTAGACCGGTTTGTCATGTTAACACCTAGATGTGTTAGGGGGATCCGGACTATGTAAAAGAGGTTATGAGTTCATGTTTTATTGTCATTAAGTGTACTAATGGCGGTCAAGGATTAATTGTGTTAATAAGCATAAGGATGGGTCTTGGGGTAGACCGGGTAGCCTGTTGAACACTTATGTGTGGCTAGAGGATCCTTGGACGGTCCGGGTTTTGGGATGAGAAAGGGATTTAGATATAACTCTGTTGTTGTCATTGAATGTGTCAATGGTTGCTAGGTGAGTTGCATGTGGTTGAGAAATATAGAGGAATATGAAGAGTCTGGGCGTGGTTATTAGTTAATATAACCAGGTGGTAAAGTTGTCCTAGAGGTCCGAGAAAGTCTGGAAAATGGTAGGTAATACTTGGGTATAATAACAGTTTGGTTGGGCAGCTAGCCGGGTCAAGTCTGAATATTTAGTCAAGGTAGTTGACTAGGGTAAAGGTTAAATGTGACTTGGGAAGTCTACGTGTCAAGGTGACTTGGGAAGTCTACATGACAAGGTGACTTGGGAAGTCTAAGTGACAAGGTGACTTGGGAAGTCCTAGATGTCAGGGTCAAGGTTAAAGGTGAAGGATGGAGCTATAATGTTTATTTCATTTCTCTCCCTGTTTTCTTATATGATGGTAGGAATGGATTCGGGTCGACCGATGATGCCTACCAGTACGTGTGTTTGTACTGACTCTACTCTTGCTATACCTTTTTGGTATAGTCTGGTTGCAGGTTGGTGATGTTTCATAGGTTCACGGCGATGAGGGTCTCCAACAACTTCTGTCTTCGATTCCATAGCGGAAGTTGGGTCTTTTATCTCTTTGTGTCATCTTGTAGAAGCTTTTGTACCTGTTTAGACTAGATCTTAGGGAGGGGTTTAAATATTGTAAAGGTTTTTCCGCAATTTCTCATGTAGCCTATTTTTGAACAGGATTTGTAAAGGAAAGGATTTCAGTTATGTATAAATGTGGCTTAATTTAAAGGTTTACTTTAATTCCACATGTTACCTGTTGGACGGGTGGTAAGGGTTCTTCTATCTAGATGATTAGAGTAGGCGCCCGCACGGCCTGGTAGGTTGGGCCGTGATAAAGGGCAAGCAAAAGCTTCGGAAAATAGGAAGGCTCCATTTCACTAAAGCTTTCAGAATAATTCGAGGTAGGTGATGGTTGTTGTTTTCCCAAGAAGTGTTTAATGTGCATATTATCTATAACCTAGTATTTCTATACATTGCATGATTAGGGAATAAGGAACGTTATATGAAATGATATCTTGTTGTCAATCACGTGCAATGAACTCATTTTAATGCTTGTTGGGTTTACAAGTGTAGTTTTATTCATTGTGTATATGATTGTGTGATATCAGTAATTTATCGGTTGGCTCGGGTACCATGCCTGATACAAGTTTTATCATAGTTGGCTTGGGTACCACGCCTGGTACATGTTTTTTATTCTTTCTTGTATTGGTTCCATGAGTGATCTGGTTTAATTATTGTGATGCATTTACTTCCTATTGGTCATTGAGCGGCCGGGTTGCTGTGTTTAAATGCTGGAATAGTGCTTGTGTAAACTGGGGTTGCATTGTTAAACACCATAGCTAATGTCTTACGAAACCTTGGTGGTCCGGGTACTTAAAGGTCAGGTTAAATCTTATCTAAAGTTATTCTTGTGGGTTCTCTGGGACATGTTTTATGTGGTTATTAAGTCTGATTGATGACTGAGAGTCTTAGTTATACTCATTGTCTTGGATTTCCATGTTCTGTATGGATTTACTAAGTTTTAGTTACTTGTTCATATTTTGTATGTTTGGAGCGGGACGATGATCATACCAGTGCACTGTTGTTTGTGTACTGATACTGCACTTGCTTTTCTTTTGTGAGTACAGTGCATATTCCGGCGGCTGCTACGCGAGCTCAGTTGTAGTTTCAACGTTTCAAGAATCCAAGGGTGAGTTGTTTCTTCCGAGCTACAATGGGTTCATCTAGTTTACTTCTAGCCCACTGTTTCAAACTTAGACTTCCTATTTGTTGGGGATGCCTCCCCGTATTCTAGACTTAGCAGATGTTTTGGTATACGAGTTTCAGATTCTATGGGTAGTTCCACAGGATTTTCTTTTTGATTGTTTTAGATATGAATTCTTAGTTTTATTCAATGCAAACTGGTTTTAGCTGCTTAGTTTTGATAAGTGTTGGCTTGGTTACTGGTTCACTCACCGAGGGTTTTGGGTGGGTGCCACTCGTGGCGGTTTAGGTCGTGACAACTTCTCTCTTAATTTTAACTCTTGTGTGTGTGAAAATAAGATCTAAAAAAGTCTTAAATATTCACCATAATATCAGGATTATACGCAAAAGTGAATTGGTCCAAATTGAGATTTTATTTATCCACATAGAAAGGGAAAAAGACTCATAACCCAATAATTCTCTTCCTCTCGACTATGTGGAGGAGACCGCCATCCCGATGATCATGCGACAATCTTCAAACTTTTCTCTTGGCAAAGCTTGAGTCATCATGTCGGAACCATTATCATCCTTTTAAATCTTATCAACTTCAAGCAACTTAGAATTCAACACATCTCGAATCCAATGGTATCTCACATCAATTTGTTTAGATCGATCATGAAATATAGAATTCTTGTCAAGATGTATAGTAGTTTGACTGTTGTAATAAAGCACATACCTCACTTTGACTGACTCAATAAAGCACATACCTCTCCTGAGAACAACCTAGTTTCTCCAAGAATATCTTCATCCAGAGCAACTCTTTACAAGCTTTAATGACATCAATAAGTTCAGCTTCTACATTAGATAGAGCAATATATTTTTGCAACCTAGATTGCCAAGACACATCTCCCCCTGCAAAAGTAATCAAGTACCCTGAAGTAGACTTGCAAGTATCAATATCACTTGCTATGTTTGAATCAGTATCGACACAAAGAATAGGCTTCCCTATACCAAAACAAAAACTCAGACTAAAGGTGCCACAAAGATATCTCATAATCCACTTCACAATATTCCAATGCTTTCTTCCTGGATCAGAAAGTAAACGGCTAACAATACAAATAACATGAGAAATATCTAGTCTTGTACAAATCATTTCATACATCAAACTACCAACAGTTGAAGCATAAGGAACACTCTTAATATCTTTCTTTTCATCGTCACTGACAAACACTACTTCATGCTCAATTTGAAATGCATATCTAAAGGTGTACTGACAACTTTAGCTTTATCCATGTTGAACCTGCGAAGTACTTTCTGAATGTACTTCTCTTGTGATAACCATAATTTTTGGCCTCTCTATCACAAATAATCTGCATGTCAAGTATCTGCCTTGCTGGTCCTAAGTATTTCAAAGAAAAAGACTTATTTAACTCTTGATTCAACTTCTAAATCTTGCAAGCATTATGACCAATAACAAGCATCTCATCAACATAAAGCAACACAATAAGAAAGTTAGCATCTGAATTTTTTTGCACAAAAATACAATGATCTGAAGAAGTCTTCTTGAAACCCTGATGACTCATTAAAGAACCAAACTTCTTATATCATTGTCTGGGAGCTTGTTTCAAACCATACCAGTTGTTCATCAAATGCAAACATAATTCTGTTTTTCCTTGACTTCAAAATGTTTCGGCTTGTATATAAATTTCTTTATCTAAGTCACCATAGAGAAAAAATAGTTTTAACATCCATTTTCTCAACCTCTATATCTAAACTTGCAGCTAAGCCTAGAACCACACGAATGGATGACATCTTCACAACTAGAGAGAATATCTCATCAAAATCAACTATTTTTTCTAGTTAAATCCCTTCATAACTTATCTAGCCTTATACCGTGGAACTGAATTGCCATCTTCATGTTTCACCCTGAAGATTCACCTATTTTTTAAAGTTTTTTTTATCTTTAGGTAACTTAACCAAATCAAAGGTATGATTATCATGTAAGAATTTAATCTCATCTTTCATAGCATCAAATTACTTTTCTTTTTCATTACTTTCCATGGCCTCATCAAGTCTCTTAGGTTCTCCTCCATCAGTTAATAGTACATACTCATTGGGAGATTAATGAAATAAAGGTATTCTCTCTCTAGTAGATTGTTTGAGAGAACTCTATGGAGCATCAACAACTGCTTGCTGGTCAATGATATCATCTTGCGTTGGAGCATTAACAACATAATACTGGTCATTCTGAATATGATCACCATTTTCATTATCAACCTGATTTTCTTCAGGTGCAATAGTTAAAGGAACTGGATCAGCATAAATTAAACTCTCACTACTATGGGAATCAAACTTCTCAGTTTTATTAAACTTTTCAATTTTTTTGTCTTTAAAGAACACAACATCAAGACTTCTAACAAGTTTCTTCTTAACTGAATCAATAGAAATGATATCCAAATTCATATTGATCATAACCAATGAAGATACACTATCTAGTTTTCACATTCAATCTTGACCTCTCATCTTTGAGAATATGCACAAAGGCTTTACACCCAAACACTCTAAGATGGTCATAAGAAATATTTTTACCAGATCAAACTCTGTCAGGGGCATTACCATTCAAAGAAATAGTAGGAGATAAATTAAAAACATAAACAACAATATTAAGTAGTTTTGCTCAAAAGGAATCTGGCATCTTAGCATCTAAAAGCATACATCTAATACTCTCAACTAGAGTTCTGTTCATCTTCCCTGCTAAACCATTTAACTGAGGGGTCTTTAGAGGAGTTTTTTGATGTCGAATACCCTGATCTCTATAATATCTATCAACAAAACTAATATATTCACCACTATATCTGAGCAGATGCATTTTAATTTCTTCTATGTCTGTCTCTCAACCAAGACCTCAAAACTCTTGAACACATCAAGTACTTGATCCTTGGATTTCAAAGAAAATATTTAGAATTTATGAGAATTATCATCAATAAAAGTCACAAAGTAAAGTGCATCACCATGAGACATTACATTAAAAGGACCACACAAATTAGAATGTACCAACTCCAGCAAATCAATCTTTCTTGAAGGCAGATGACTTTAAAAAGAAACTCTTTTCTGTTTACCGGCTAAGCAATGAACACATTTCTTTAACTTTGCTTGTTCCACTTCAGAAAGCAAATTATTCTCAGCCAAACTATCAATCCTCTTCTCATTCATATAACTCAGTCTTCTGTGCCATAACTCTGATGACATATCATTCTCCACCAAGTTTACTGAGCCTCTAGACATGGAGCCCTGACATATGTACAAGTTAGACAACTTGTCACCTCGAGCCACAACCATTGAACCTCTAGTAAACTTTTACTGGCCACTACCAAGGGTGTTAATATAATCCTCATCATCAAAGTTCCCTACAAAAATCAAATTCAAGTAAACATCTGGAGCATGCTTGACAATACTGAGAACTAATCTCAAACCATTGTTACTATTCAAATAAACTGTCCCAATGCCAAGTACTTTAACCTCATCATTATTGCGCATTTTTCAACATCTCAAAATTACTAGAAGTATAAGAAGAAAATAATTTCTTCTTTGATGTGACATGAGAAGTAGCACTAGAATCCACAAATCAGCTAGACTCACCACAAACAAAATTAATGACATTTCCACCACAAGAAACAAGAAGATCATCATTAGCAACAATAGTAACATGATTTTCATTATCGTCTTCTTTCTTTTTTTGTCTCAGATCTTTTTTGTGCTTGTGATAATATTTCATGATGTGCCCATTCTTATGACAATAGTCACATGTAACATTCTTGTATCTAGACTTTGACTTTCTTCTACTCTATCATTCTGACCTATGAACTTGTTTTCCCCCTATCTTCAGTAACCAAAATATTAGAGTATGAAGCTGAAGAATATGAGACTTGATATCTTTTTCTCATCTCTTCATTTAAGACACCACTCTTAGCATATCCATAGTTACAATACCACTAAGAGCAAAATTAGTTAAAGAAACTCGAATAGTTTTCCAAGAGTCTGACAAAGTATTTAGAAGTTAAAGTCCTTGTATTTCTTCATCAAACTTTACACTCATTCCGGATAGTTGGTCAAGAACACCCTGAAAATTATTTATATGATCAGAAATAAGACTGCCCTCTTTATACCTGATATTCATCAATTGTTTCAGCAGAAACAACTTATTGTTACCAGTCTTCGAAGCATAATGTGTCTCGAGCTTATCCCACAAACTCCTGCCATGTGTCTCATTCACAATATGATTTCTAACATTATCTTCAACTCATTATTTGATATCGCCACAAATCTACAAGTGCTCAAATTTTCAATCCTCATCTGTCATGGACTGAAGTTTATTAGAAGCAAACATAGGCAAATATATTTTCTTGATAAATAAGAGTTCTTTCATTTTTCCTTACCAAGTATGTTAATTAATACCACTCAAGCACACCATTTTGCTCATATTTGCCTCCATCATTCAAATCGACAGTCAATAACAACCAATGCTCTGATACCACTTTGTTGAAAAAAAATAAAGTACTAACAAAGTGCACAACAGAGTAGCAGCAAAATAATACCCAAGTCTAAATTTTTTTCAATCAATTTGAACCAAGAGAAGACAAAAAATATCAAGCACAATGATGATAAGAAGACACATATATCAACCTAAAAAATATGACAAGACAAAATAGAATCAACCACACGAGACACCAAGATTTACGTGAAATATCCTTCAGTGTGAAGAGTAGAAAAATCAGAGGACCAAAAGCTCCACTATAATAACCAAGAGTTACAATAATTTTCTCCAAAATTGGATACAAAACAAGTTCCAAACAACGGGCAACAACGAATAAGATTACACTAAAACTAGAGAAGAAAATGAGAGGATTCACTCAAAAATGAGCTACTATTCACACCTCAAAAACAAAATTCAAAAACCATCAAATCTGATCTTTATCATTGAAATGCAAGAATCGGATGTTGAGAAGCCCCAGTTCAAATTTAATCACGATCCAACGGTTAATGAAGCGGCAAACACAGTTTGAAGCGGACTGCCTAAGCAGAAATTTTCTGAAGCAAAACAATAGATTTTTCTCTCTTTTTCTCGACCCCAAATGATGACTTCTTTCTTGCTTTTCACTCTTGTTTGTCTGAAAATAAGACCTAAAGTCTTAAATATCACCATAAAATATTGGGCTTATGAGTAAAAGTGAATTGGTCCAAATTGGGCTATTATTTATTCACATAGGAATAGAAAAATACCATAACCCAACATAATCAAAGTGATGTGGTACTTCTCTGAGGCCTCTAATTGCATTTATCTTTTTTCAATTTCTGTCGTAATAGTTGCTCGCCTACATTTTGTCATAATAGTTGCCTCTCAAAAGCTTGGCTCAAAACACCAAATCAAAATTTTTAATTAGCAACTCAAAGACACACTCCTATGATACTCCTTGTACTAGTGAACTAGGGAACATGGTTGCGCTTCACGCGAGCGTTATATTAAATATTTTATAATTAATTTTTTTTTGATCAATTTTATATTCGCTATGTTATCTGATCATATCATTATCTCCTTTTTTAATTATATTATGATAATTATTTTAAAATTATGATAGATAACATAACTTATCAAATTTATTAGTATCTATTAAGTGATGGATAGTATATTATTAATGACAGTAGATTTTAATGGCCCTACACACTTTTTAATGGGATACCAATGATGTTTAACCTTTAAACTATAACATATATTCAGATGTAATTTTTTTTTGATGTGTGAGTAATATCTTGCAAAGTGAAGTAACAATAAAATAATAAAAAAATATATCAACATGTCCTGTCATTTGTGTTGAGTTGATCTTGTAGAACTCCTTTTGTACATTTCATTTTTCAATCACCCTTGTTTCTATTTCAAATATGCAATTCACGCTTGTATGATTTTTGCACACATCACATCTATCGGGGCATTTGATTCTTCAGATGCATCTGTATCCAATGATAAATATTTTGTTAGTTGTATAGGAAAACAAAGCAATAAAATAATTAAAGTTGTTATTAATAATTTTTCTTGTCAATTATCCAAACTCATTTGATGTGCAAGTTATGTAATAGTTTTTTCCATTGTAGTAGTCGTGTGTTTGTAATTGTTAGAATTAAATTAAAGAGATGGTTCAACAATAAAATGATAATTATATACAATAAATTATCTGATTGTATCATTATATCATTTTAAAATTATATTATGACAATTATTTTGAAATGATGATAGATAATATAGGTTATCAAATTTATTAGCATCTATTTAACATAATAAATTCTGCAATAATAAGTTTATTTCATTTCTTTTACACGAACCTGCATTTGACTGTAGATTTTGATGACTGTACGTGCTTTTTATTGGAATATCAATGAGTCAAACCTCTAAACTGCAACATATATTCGAATGTAATTCTTTTCGTGAATTTATAAGTAATATCTTTTAAAATAAATAATAATGAAATAATTAAAAGAAAATCAGCATGCCCTGTCATTTTTTGTTGGGTTGATCTTGTAGAACTCCTTTGTATATTTCATTTTTCAATCACTTTTGTTCCTTTTTAAAGCATGCAATTCGCGCTTGTATGATTTTTGCACACATCACATCTATTGGGACATTTGATTCTTCAGTTGCATCTGTATCCAATGATAAATATTTTGTTATTTCTATAGGAGAATAAAATAATAAAATTATTAAAGTTAGCATTAATAATTTACCTTGTCAAATATCCGTCGTAATTTATTGTGCAGGAAATGTAATATTTTTTATCCATTATAGTAGTCCTGTATTAGTAATTGTTAGATTCAAATTTAAAAGATAGATCAACAATAAAATGTTAAATATATACGGTAGCATTGAATATTTTAATAATAAACCTGAATCAACCACTGAGCAACTGATGAATCTGAAGAGAAATGGTGTGTGTTGTTTCTCTATTTTTGATGTGTTATTTATACAAGTTTTCTTGTTGACTTGTTTTGATCTCCATTTAATTCATAATATAATGAATTAATTTTTAAATGAGAAAAATCTGGGCTGAATCAACCACTGAGCAACTGATGAATCTGAAGAGAAATGGTGTGTGTTGTTGCTCTATTTTTGATGTGTTATTTATACAAGTTTTCTTGTTGCCTTGTTTTGATATCCATTTAATTCATAATATAATGAATTAATTTTTAAATGAGAAAATTTTTGTGTAGGGTAAGTGGCATGTTTTTGAAATAGAATAAAAGGATTATTAGAAATTTGTATTGTGATTTAATCATTATTGAAAGATCCGTTATTGATTTGTTATTTGATAGAGTTAATGAAAAAATGTAGAGCAATAGTTTAGGATGGTGTAATTATTTTAAAAATACTCTAAAATTATGTAAAGTTACTAATGTGTAATCATTCATGATTCTGTCGTCATGTTTGTATATATTTCTTTTAACAAATTATTAAGTGATGTACTTTCTTTGTCCTGTAAGTTGTGTTGTTTATCATGTAGGTCTATGTGAAAAATTAAAATAAAAAAATTATGTGAATTGATAGTTTCATATTGTTTAGGTAATTCTACAAATTCTTTAAGTATAATTTTTTTGTACATGTGAGTTATAAAATAACAGGTAGGAGTAATTTATTTTTTAAAACTTATAAGCAATCTTTATTAAATATATACCTTAATGTGATGAATTATTGCAGCGCCTTTTCTCCATAATTCATATAATCAAATCAATAATGATCGATCAATAATAGTTTTGAAGGTTTTATTTTATGGAGAGATTAGTCGTTTCAGTTGTCAGGACTATTCCTTTGCTTTCTTTGTCTATATTTTCAGGTTGTGTTAACTATTGAAAAAAATGCACCTCAAATTGCTCGAAGAAATTGATTTGAGACAACATATACATAGCTATCAACTCAGTATATCCAACTATGATGGTACTTAGGTAAGAAAACTTTAATGAGCCTCTAGGTTATTTTCTTAATTTTCGTGTTTTTTCTGTGTTTCGAGCTTTCCCACAACGGCTATCGGTTATTTATGATTTACCGGACTGACGGTTCAATTCCTGTGTAGTTCATTTGTGTTTTAAGCCCATTTCCTTATTTTGAAACTCTTAAAGCTGGTAGAGTTGACTTTGGTCAATATTCAGAGAAGACGACCTCCGATGGAAATTCCGTTAGTGCTGTTAGCTCTGGAATGTTGACCTTGAGCTAGTGGAACCTTTGGTTTGGGTTCCGAGGCTTCCGGACTCATTTTGAGGTATTAGGTTCCTTTTTGGTAAAAGTTACTATTGGGCATGGGGCTCACTTTTCTATGAAACAATCTCCGTTGAAAATTTATTGATTTCATTAAGTCTAGAATGCAATTTTTGATAGGGTAACATAGTTCATTTGCATCCACGGGACCCTAGATGAATCTCGAGGGTCCATTCGGTGACTTTTTAAGTTGCAAAAAATCTGTTGATTTGCTGGTTGTTGTTGCAGCAGTATCCAACCCTTTGCCTACGCGGGGGGTTGGCTGTGTGCGCGAAAAAGAGGTGCCTGGCATTACATGTCCTTGCCTTCTCTTATGCGTGGCCCTGGCCACCTATGCGTGCCCGCATGCGCGGTAGCCAGCCCGCTTGCGCGCAAGAGGGGCACCGGGTCTTGCCTTCGCTTGCCCTTTGCGTGCGCGTGTGCCAGGCCACCTACGCGAGGCTTCATAATTCAAAATTTCTCAATTGATTTTAAGCTTCAATTGTTGTTTTAAGAGATAGAATTCACCTCCTTTATTCTGGTAAGTTCAACTTCATTCCCCTCCATGATACGCCCAAATTACACCTCTAAAAGGAAGTATAAAGCAGTCGTTGTCAAATATGGAACCTCACTACGGTTAGGGTCGATCCCACGAGGAATATGAAAGAAATACGTCAATAGTTCGATCGTCTTTATTTCAAGAGAGGGTTTATGTATTAAAAGTAAGGATAGAAATTATTAATATTTTAATATTTAACTGTGTTCAAATAATTAAAGGTAACTAGGACTGTGTTTACCATAATTTCATAACTTAGAAGGTATACACAATTAATGATCTATTCTGGTGCTTAACATGCAAGATCGGTAAGTTAGGTTCACCTAAATAGTTGGTCCCTCAGATAGATGAATTTCACCACATGCCGTGGTATGGCTACGGGTGTATGCTTTACTAATCCTTACCCTTGATCCCAGATTAGCTATTCCCAAACAAGGTCAAGCTATTAGATGAGGGTTGGTAGGCTCAAATCTCCGTTGTAAACATCACTTTTCCCATTCGTTACCTCCTTGGTCCGGCAAGTAAGAATAAAACGAGTTCTAACGTTGACCACCGTTAAAAAGCAATCAAAGCGAAGGGAAGAACAATACATGCATAAATACCTTCCTAGAATCATTAACTGTTTAACCTACGTTTGTTAATTTATCATGGTTCTCACAACCCTAGTTATGATATTTAGCTACTCATGCTTGCAAGAATTATATAATAATACATAATAAAAGACTTACTTATATTAACCATGAAAATTACTTCAAAGTAACAAAATATATAATCCAAGAACACAAATAATAATAAAGGAGAAGAATAGAATAAATCAAAATTCTCCGGCATCCACGGCAGTACTTAGCTTTTCCTAGCTTACAAAATTAAAAGTAAAAGAATATATCCATTCTCCCTTAAAAATTATTCTTATGGACTATTTATAAATGTAGAAAAAATCCTCAAATAAGCTAACTGAGCTCAAAACGAATTGGAAAACCAAAATCCAATTTAATTGGGTCAGTGCCGCCGCGTTGCTGCTTTGCTACCGCCTTAAGAATAATTGGCAGAAGCCAATTCCAATTTCGCACAAGTCTTCATCAACTGCCACGTGTCACTTCTCCTCTTTTTCAATTTCAATTTGCTGCTCAATGCTTGCTGCGCGTATATATATATTTAATTTAATCCATTAAGCTGCTTGCTTGATTTTCTTATATGATTTCTCGTTTTTAATTCATTTTTTCTCCAAATTTCTTCAACTTTCCACCATTTTATTGCTACAAATACAAATACCCAATATAAGAATAATTCATAAAATTAATGCTCAAAAACGATAATAAAAAGACTAAATATAAGATAAATAATGACTAAATATATGTATTTTTGGCCTCACATCAACACCCTACACTTAGACTCTTGTTCTTCCTCGAGCAAGCATTAGAGCTCATCTAAGAAAACTAGGAATACCACCACTTTGATTGATACAAACAATTAGGCCATGTAACAAATCACAACATCAAGACACTTCCCGATCATTATGCAAGATATAGAACAAAAACAAACTTCTAACCTCCTAACCTCAAAGATGGACTTTAACTCATCAAATTAAATTTGCTCACCTACTCTATCAAAGATAGCTCATAAAATCACCTATCTATCATGAAACAAGTGCCCTCACAAGAAGAAATCGTCCACACACTCAATTCAAAGAATCGAATAT
The DNA here is from genome assembly GCA_003996215.1 of Jaltomata sinuosa. NCBI lineage: Eukaryota > Viridiplantae > Streptophyta > Magnoliopsida > Solanales > Solanaceae > Jaltomata > Jaltomata sinuosa. The sequence continues at coordinate 1,788,458 of QJPP01000712.1, forward strand.
AAATTAAGGACTTCTAATCAAAGAACAACTCTCGCATTCCCAAAAGAATTCACATGTATGGACAAAGAACCATAGGCTTGCCCATTATATACATCTTCACTAATTAAGCATGCTCGAGTAGAATCAAATAAAACTTTTACGGGTTGTAATATTGGCTAGGGGACGGGTAGGAAACTATATAATAGTGACTTATACTCCCCTCAGCACTTTGCACTTTTTGAACTTCATCACCCATTTTTTTTTTTACTTTTTTTTCAGCTCTCTCTTTAATTATTTTCACTAGTAATTCTCATCATATCAAGAATGCTTTAATCATATTTTTTTTCCAAGATTTTTTTTTCATGTCACATTCTTTCTAAGAGGGCCTTTTCATCACTTTGTAGCTATCATTAGTCACCTTTTCAATCAACCATCTCTTTTCTTCAAATTAATAATTTTATCACAATCCATGCTACAGTGCTTAAGAAATCAGGGTGCAAAACTAGGGATTCGACCAAAGGATCAAGGCAAAAAAAAAAAAAACTGCTATCAAACGAAAGGCTACAGACTCAAAGGGGTAACTAGTGATATAATATCTGAAAAGGCTAAAATTCACAAGACATATCAAAGAAAGCCTATATCATCTTCTAAACAGAGCAATGCCTTTTATTTTGCTTCAATAACATGCAGGGCAAATTCTAGACTAAGATGCAAAATATGGAATATATGCAAGAAATCCTCACCTCACATGGCACAAGCCTCAATCAAGATGGATCAATTCTATTTCTAAGATAGATAAGGTCATAGCAAACTACAAAATAAGAATAAGCTATATACAAAGTCACTACCTAGAGCCTAGATGTCAAAAAATCTGCTATTTTATTTTATATTCAAGCATTCACAGGGAAGTATTGCTCAAACTCGGGCCTAAGTATGCTAGTATCAAACAAGTCAAAAAAGAATCTTTTCTTTTCTCTCCAAAAAAAAAACTATTCCTAAAAATATAAACAAAATCACTCTAATTTTTTTTTTTGCCCGGTTCAAAGGGATCCCCCTCGAAAAAGAACCGAGGCCATAAGAAAAACAAAGGGGTGGATGAAATATGCCACTAACAAAAATTAAAAAAAAGAGAAATAAAATATTTAAAAAATCTTTTTGTATTTTTTTTGTTAAAATAAATAAAATCCTATGACATACTTACCCTTAACTTACAGTTATCGAAAGATTCTCCTCCCCACACTTAAAATCATGCTTTGTCCCCAAAGCAATTTATTGAAGAAGAAGAAGAAAAAGAAGAAGAAGGAGGAGGAGGAGGAGGAGGAGGGTGAGAGATACTCCCTGAGGCCCTCTAGACCCTAGCTAACAACATGTTTTCTCGTAATTTTTCATCAAGGGCCGCGCGATCCCACACTTAAGCTAAACCATATTCTTTAGCTTCAAATTTGGGTACTCAGACTTCCCCTAATCTGCATAAAAACCAAAAAAATAAAAATAAAATAAAAATAGAACACCATAAAAATAAAAATAAGAAGCTATACTACAAATTGGGCTGCCTCCCAATAAGTGCCTGATTTAATGTCGCGGCACGACACCATCAAGTGAATCATTTTTCCTTTCACTTAGAACTTATGAATTGCACCCCTATTTTCTTTTCTAATTTTTTACTATGCTCAAGAGGCAGTGGTATAAATATAAAGGTCCCAAGTAATAGATATAGAATTTTGCATTTTTTGAACCTTAAGTGAGGAATGTAATTCTTCGCTTTTGGCACAATAAATTCAAGAATATAGATACATTTTTCCTCCTCTTTACACTCTTCCAAAAGTTCATATGGCTCGATTAATAACTCACCATCTAAATATAATGTAGAAAAATGATTGGAATAAGGTCCAATGCGTCCTAACTCATGAATTGTATTATTATTTATATCTTCATATTCACACACACTAGAGTCCTTAAAAATAATTTTATCTACTTCCTCACATAACTCTAGTGTACTCTTCTAAACAGTGACAACATCAATAAGAGTATGGTCTAGTAGTTGTTCCTCCAATTTTAGCTCCTCAAGTTGGCTCATAAGCATCTTTTCTTCCTCAAACAACTCATAACTAAATTGTTGGGTGTCAAACGCATCAACCTTTGCACTCAACTCATCATTTAAGTTGTGAATTTTCAAACTGAACTTATCAAACTCATCAATAAACTCTATTTTTTCTTTACAGAGCTATATAAATACAGATATCAAGATCTTATGGATACTCCCAAATAAATCAAATACTTTCGTGCAACGACCCATACCATCAACAACACAAGAATCACAAGAACACCTATCATTCCACACTTTTTCAGATGTCATCTCAAGAAGAGTAGTAAAATAATAATAATCATAAAAATATTTATAAAAAATAAAGAAAAAAAAAATAAAGACTACAAATAAAAATAAACACTAAAGACAATTTCTAAATCGTATTCCCCGGCAACGACGCTAAAATTTGGTATGCCCAAATTACACCTATAAAAGGAAGTATAAAACGATCGTTGTTAAATATAGAACCTAACTGAGGTTAGGGTCGATCCCACGAGGAATATGGAAGAAATATGTCAATAGTGAATATTTAATCGGTCGTCTTTATTTCAAAGGGGGGGTTTATGTATCAAAAGTAAGGATAGAAATTATTAGTAATTTAATATTGAACTGTGTTCAAAGAATTAAAGGTAACTAGGACTGTGTTTACCATGATTTCATAACTTAGAAGGTATACATAATTAATGATCTATTCTGGTGCTTAACATGCAAGATCGGTAAGTTAGATTCACCTAAATAGTTGGTCCCTCAGATAGATGAATTTCACCACACGCCTTGGTTCGGCCGCGGATGCATGCTTTACTAATCCTTACCCTTGATCCCAGATTAGCTATTCCCAAACAAGGTCAAGCTATTAGATGAGGGTTGGTAGCCTCAAATCTCCATTGTAAACATTCCTTTTCCCATTCATTACCTCCTTGGTCCGGCAAGTAAGAATAAGACGAGTTCTAACGTTGGCCACCGTTAAAAAGCAATCAAAGCGAAGGGAAGAACAATACATGCATAAACACCTTCCTAGAATCATTAACTGTTTAACCTACGTTTGTTAATTTATCATAGTTCCCACAACCCTAGTTATGGTATTTAGCTACTCATGCTTGCAAGAATCATAGAATAATACATAATAAAAAAAATACTTATATTAACCATGGAAATTACTTCAAAGTAGCAAAATATATAATCCAAGAACACAAATAAATAATAAAGAAGAAGAATAGAATAAATCAAAATTATCCGACCTCCACGACAGTTCATAGCTTTTCCTAGCTTACAAAATTAAAATTAAAAGAATATATCCGTTTTCCCTTAAAAAATATTCTTATAGACTATTTATATATGTAGAAAAAATCCTCAAATAAGATAACTGAGTCCAAAACAAATTGAAAAACCAAAATCCAATTTAATTGGGTCAGTGCTACCGCGTTGCTGCTTTGCTACTGCCTTAAGAATATTGGCAGAAGCCAATTCCAATTTCGCACAAGTCTTCATCAACTGCCACGTGTCACTTCTCCTCTTTTTCAATTTCAATTTGCTGCTCAATTCTGGCTGCGCGCGCGCGCATATATATATATATATATATATATATTTAATTTAATCCATTAAGCTGTTTACTTGATTTTCTTATATCATTTCTCATTTTTAATTTATTTCTTTTCCAAATTTCTTTAACTTTCCACCATTTTAATCCTACAAATACAAATACCCAATATAAGAATAATTCATAAAATTAATGCTCAAAAACGATAATAAAAAGACTAAATATGAGATAAATGATGACTATATATATATATATATATATTTGGCCTCACATCACTCCCCTATTCCGTCATTTAATTCTAGTTATCTTCCGGTTTAAATTTCATTAAATTCCTTGTTGAAATCCTTTGATCAAGTGGACTTTCTGGGATATTTTGGGCCCCGAAATGAGTTAGAAACTTGCTACGGACATTATTATAATTTTTGTTTTATGTTTTGTCGCGAGAGCCACGAGGGTCATTTTCTGGCTCGATTTCTAGCCCGAATATCTATAGCAATATGGGTATCATTCTTCTTGTTTTGATACATATTTTATGTTTTTGATAGTGTGGAAGCATTCCGAGGCTATTCAAAAGGGGAAGGCACACGAGTGATGGTTCGTGCTTGCAGTTCAGCCCCGAGGTAGGTTATGATTTTTTTATCTTTGACCTGGCTTAGTTAGATTTTATATGTTATGAGTTGCATGAATGTTAGGCTAGGTTTTAGGTTCGAATTAGGATTCAATCATGCTTTTCGCTTATCTTTGGCCATTTTTGGGACTGTAGAATAGCAACATCATATTTATCCTTAGTTTAGGAACTTGTAGATTTACTGTGATTAGCCTAGAATACTTAGAATAATCAAAGGAGGTTTTAGAGGTAGAGTAGGTATTTTTACTTGTTTTCTTGCTTTATTACCATTTTTGCTCGGTTATTACCGTTATTGTGTAATAGTAGGCCTGAGGCCATAGCGTGGATCAGATGGAGTTCCAGGTCAGTTGTCTTGTTTGGAGGGTGTTTTACCCTAGTTGCTTATAAGTATACGATATTCTCTAAATTTGGCATCATATCTCATACTACATTTTACGAAAAATGGTTTGAAAATGAAAGAAATATGGGATTTTTAGTTGAAACTTGAGATTTTCTTCTTAACCACTGGATTTTTTAAAGAAAGGAAAGTACCACTATTTATGCCGGTACGAGAGGCATTTCCGGACCTTTTTTCCATTTACTTTTCTGTTAATGAGCTCTATGCACGATTCTGGGTGGCCCGAGGAGCATATATCTGAGTTTTATTTTATGCATATGCTGATGAGCTCGAGCTTAAATTTCGGGCGCCAAGGGAACCAGATACCATATTTTACTTTTCTTCATTGGCCATATTTTGCATCATATCATCTCACAATGCATTGCATTACGTGTACTTGGAGTGCCTCTGCCTTTATTATCAATATTATCTTCACCGTTAGCTTAGAGTGTTTCATTTTCTGTTGATAACTAAATTTAGTTGGATCCCTGTAGTTAGTTTACTTTCTTGTATCTTGTAATATATATTATCTTTCTGAGCTTGATCGGCCTATGATGCTGTAATGACCTATTCGTCATTATTCTAAAATCACCTTATCACTGCTTTTGGGAACGATTAAAATATGATTTAATTTAAGTGAGGTTGACATGACGAAAATTTTAGATTTTGAAATTCGTCCAGGCTGATGTTACCCCACTGTAGAAGGAATTTTACCATTATAGTGCCACTGCTATAGGGATCAGCCGGCCGCTATAGAGGTATGACAGAGGTAGTAGCTTGAAATGCAATTATTAATTTTTGACTCCTCCGTAGTTGGAAAAGAGACGAGGGTTGATCCACAAACCCTCTTAGGCTTTTGTAAAGCTTGGGGGCTATGGGGAGGGAGATTTTATCTAAAGAAGGGCAAAACCATGGATTCCACGTCTGTTCTCCATTAGGAATTGTATTCACATAGCTAGATTTTACTGTTCAGACCTTTATAGCTGATGCTGGACATCTAGGTTGGCTAGGGTTAATTGAGTAGCTGTAGACCCATATTTTCTTGCGTATTATTATTGTAGAATGACGGGAGGATTCATGCCTAGGCCTACGGGCATGGAGTCTGAAGGGATATTGTATTGTCTGACTGGTTGATTGAATAGGGAATAATGGTATCGGGGCGTTGTGTTTCATTTCGAGTTTGTTTATAATTGTTAAATTGTGTGTGATGGTAGATTTCATGGAACTAGACTATTGGGTAGGTGTGGGGAACCGAGAATGTTATGAACAAATAAGTGGCTGAGTTATAGCGGGCTTCAATAATAGTTCAATTAAAAAGGAATGGAATGAACATGAAGGGTTGGAGCCTCAAGGTTAGGGGATGTTTTCCCTAGACTGTGTGTCTTTAAAGAAGGGTTCTAGAATTGAGGTAGCGACTATATTTGTGTCTAGGGGGTAAACCAAGAATAAGTCCTCGAATAGGTTATGAATGTTGGATCATGAACCAGGTTGTTGGGCAGGTGATGGTTATTGTTTTTCCAAGTGCAATGTGTGTGCATGTAACTGTAGCTAAGTATTGTATGTACATTGCATGCTTTAGGGAATGAAATTATGAATGTCTAAATGTCCGGGTGCCAATTATGTGAAATAAACTTGGTTTTGTTGCTTATTGCTTTACAAGTGTGATTATGTTCATTAATTGTTCACTGTCGGATTGTGTGTGACATTTGATTGGCTCGGGTACCACACCTGGTATGGGATACACATTAGTTGGCTTGGGTACCATGCCTGGTATGGGATACTTATCGGTTGGCTTGGGTACCACGCCTGGTATTTGTTCTATAATAGTTGGCTCAGGTACCACGCCTAGTATAGGTTTAGTTATACTTGTTGATTGTATCTATCAATGGTCCCATAAGTGGACCAGGTTGATTATTAAAACTGTGATTATTTTATATTGGTCCATGAAAGGCCGAGTAGCTGTACTTAAATATGGGGTCTATCCATGTGTAGACCGAGAATTGCATGTCGAATACTGTAGGTATTGTCCTAGGAATCCTTGGGCAGTCTGAGGACTTGTAAATGGTGACATAATACGTGTGGTCATTTTATTGTGTAGTTGGATATACTACAGGTTGTTGAGTTAGAGTGGTTGACCTGAACAAGAGCTGGTAGTCCGGGTCTGGACTTAGCTGTCAGATTGGTGAGATGGGGTGACTTGGGAAGTCCTAGTGTTAAGGGTGACTTGGGAAGTCCTAGTGTTAAGTATGACTTGAGAAGTCCTAGTGTTAAGTGTAAGGAAGTCCTATTGTTAAATGTAACTTGGTAAGTCCTAGTGTTAAGTGTGACTTGGGAAGTCCTAGTGTTAAGTGTAACTTGGGAAGTCCTAGTGGTAAGTGTGACCGGAATGGTTCTAGTGTTAGGTAGTTGGCCAGGATAGAAGGGCGATGAGTCTCTAATTGGTGGAGTTGGCGACTGAACATGGTAGAAAGACTTGGGGTAGAGCGTACATGGTCTTAAGGGTGATGTCATAGTAGTAAGGGAAGATGAGGAAAGACTGGAATCTTGTAACTTATTGCATATTTTCTCTTGATTTCTTATATGATGGTATGCGGTGTATTCGGGTCGATTGATGATGCCTACCATTACAGTTATCTCCAGCAGCTTCTACTCTTCGTTTCCATGAGGGAAGTTGTGTCTTCTTTATACTTTATATTTCCCATTTAGAGATCTTGTACTTGTTTAGACTAGTTCCTAGGGAGAGTTGTATTCAAGTTGTAAAGGTTTTACTGTATTTAAATTTTGTAAGAGTTTTTCTTTTCCAATATTAAAAAGGGTTATTTTCTCATGGTTACTTTGATTTCCACATTACTTGTTAGATCGGGTGGTAAGGGTTCTCCTATCTAGGTTCTTAGAGTAGGTGCTCGCACGACCCGGTATTTGGGTTATGAAAAGATGATATTGGAGCCTAGGTTATCGGTCTCCAAGTACAAGAGCAAATGTCGAATAGAGTTCTACGGATTTGTATGTTGATGTCCACATCTAATATTTGGAAAGCTATTAAGCATTCTAGGAATCGTCTCCTTTATTTCATTCCGTTTGTGCGGATTGTTACTTGCTTGTATGGGTTGAGTCCAATTGGTATCTTTTGATTCCAATTGGTATATCAACGAAGTAAAGGATGTCCTCTGAATCCGGTTGGAATGAAATAAGCAAGAGAAGTTGGAACGGGGAAGGTTCCAATTGGTATCTAGCCTTAGAGGGTGTGGTAAGGCATGAATGATCGACTAATAGTCATCCATGAGGCAAATAAAGGGTATTAGATGTGACTTGATTGTGCTATAGCTTGAAGCTTGCAATTTTGTGCCTTGCATTACTTGTATGACTGTAATTGTGTGGTGTATAATTGCTTAACTTATGGTGAAAAGTTTGGTCCGGGAAGAGTCATAACTTGATGTTGTGTGATTTTGAATTAGTGATAAAGTGTTGTGAGACTTAATAGAAGAAGTGGTATCACATTTAGGTGTGGGCTTACCATTGGTGAAGATGGTATGGGAACAATAGGATTAGGTGACTGTGGGGAGACTCCAGTTTTAGGTCAGTCGGGATTGGTTGGGAACTATAGTAAAAATAGGGACTAGTAGTGTATGATAGCGGAAATGTGTTGTTGTACACCATTCTAGTGTGATTTGTAAGTGTTTCTTATTATAACGTGGTGCTGAATTTGGGACAGTGCATTGCTGTGAATGGTCTTGAGGTTACGTTTAAGTCCATGACATGATGTCAGGGGTTAACATTGATAACCGAGAATAGGAAATGGGTGAACCTTGCTGAAATTTCAAATTTCTGGGTTGTTGCCGTTAGGGCTGCCATAGCGAGACTGTATCACTATGGTGATCTCGCTATAATGGGTATTTTTCTGCTATGGAGTTACTGCTATAGCGGTGTGTCTACCGCTATAGTGTGGAGGGCGGGATAGAATCCCTTCCCTATTTTTCCTTGTTTTTCCTTCCATTTCCGGGGGTCCAAAAGCGATAATTAAGCTGTAAGCTTCTATGTAAAACAAGAAATTAACAATAGAGCTAATAAAGTATGCATATAAGGTCAATATTGTCTAAAAATAGCATTCACGTGCTTAAGACAAAGAAGGAAAATGAAAGGGGAACATCGTCTAGTACGTACCCCAAACGGGGGGAAAACCCAAGAAATAGTAGTGCTAATATAATAGAGGGGAAGGTCCTATCCAGATGCCTCATCACCATTGGGGGCTGCTAGAGCGGGGTCCTCGGCATCACTCAAGAAAGGTAACTTCTGCAGGTCCTCTGGCTCTAGCTGGGGAAGCTCCTGGTCATAGGCAGAACAAGTAAACATGCCTTAATGGTCTTCCACATCCGGTCAAGCATACGATCCCAGGAGCGCCTCTTCTTCTTCTGCTCATCCAACTCCCTGCGGAGTGCTACAATGTCCTGAGCGGAGGGGGAGGCACTGTACATTCGGCAGTAGTACCCTCCATAAATTGCCTGACCGCGTCCAGGTTCTCCTTAAGGTAGCTTCTAGTGATCGGGGGATGGGACTAGGAAGGAGGGGCATAAGTGTCATCATTATCAACAGCACCCTCGGCAGCTTGGCTGCTTGTTGCTTCGTTCACCTTTCTCTTTTTCATTTCCATAAAGGTAACCATTTTCACCCGGAGAGGGTTGAACGGGGCATCCATTTCCACCTCCCTATCGGTCTCATCCTCAGGCACATGGAACCGCCTGCATAACTTAGACTCCAAACCCGAAGGGGCCCTTCTTAGGATCCTGGTAGAAGTCCTTCCACTCAGCTACAATCTGTGCCCCCATATTTAGAAAGATTCCCTGCATAATACAAGCCACCATTAAGACTCGAGGATAAGTTACATTGGTAGTATTGACGAAGGACGGATCCTCCGGGACACTAAGTTCAGCCACCTCCTAGCATCCGCAGAGAAGTAAGTGCTAGTGATGCCCTTAGCACTAGGACAATAGACCTGATCCCTAAACTTCTCCTCCACCAGAGTATCCCTCAGCCATATCATGTCCCACAGTCTAGCCTTGGCTTCGTATGCCTTGTTCGAAATATAAGGCACTCCTAGCACCTCATTGATGGTTCGAGCATCCACTGGGACATCCACTCCTCGGAGGCAGATGGTAGGGTTAGGGTCATCCCAACAAATGGTGGGGAGTATGACATAGAACTCCCTCACCCAACCTGAGCACCCGGGAGGGGGAGCTAACACCAACAAACCCCATTTGAACTCCTAAAGCCTGAGATAGAAGGCGAGTGCCTTCTTACCCACATGTCTCATATTGAAGGCTCTCTCATAACAAAAACCTATCCTCCATTAATCTCGAAATCTCTCCCAACTTACATCATCGGGGAACCTCTCGTAGGGAGGAATGTGTTCTTGGTCGGCATCCACTAACTATGTTTAACTTGCGATATGACAAGGGGTGGGTTTAGAACTCATAAAAGCGTAAGCAAATGTAGTTCAAAAAGGAAAAATGTCTCTTGGCTAGGCCTAGGAGGCTACTATTTTAAAGCCTCCCGCTATAGCGGATGGCCTTCCGCTATAACGTTACCTCTATAGTGGGAATTTCTCCGCTATAGTGGGACCGCTACAATGGTTGGGTTCCTCTATAGCGGTCTTCATTGTCTCAAAGCTTCAAGGGGTGCATCAATGGCGCCCCTTGGCGTAAATCTTCATTTTTATCATTCCAAGTCTAGATCAGTACTCCTAAAGTGCTCTACCACCTTTTTATGCAAAAATTTGGATATTACCCTTAAAATCCACCCAAATCACCACTTTTTATAAAGAACAACCCTTCATCTACCCCACCATTTTGAGCCTATTTTGGTTCAAAAATCACATAATTCTTATGCCCAGAATGCTGTGGAGGCATTGTAAACGTAAGGGAAGCACCCATGCTTCGAGAATTTGCCAAAAATCCAACCTATCTTTAAATTCAAAAACCAACCACAATATTTACTCTTATCCACCATTTTCTACCTTAAATCTATCAATAATTGTGCAATGAAGTAAGGAAATAAGTGGGTACGATAGTTACCTGGATTTTCCAACATCGAGAGCAGAGTGATCGGGAGGAGGGGAGTTGTTTCGGATGGAAATGAGGGAGAATGGGCATGAAACCCATTTCTTACCCCTTTTAAATATTACCAACCGCTATAGCAGTCGGCATGTCACTACAGCGATACCACTATGGCGGTATAATTTCCACTATAGCGGGATGGCAGGTCAGTTTAAGGAGTGCAAAGGTTCCTTTTCGAGTTTTTTGAAATTCTCACTCTAGTATTCTACGAGGCCCCAAATTTCTGGGGAACTCGGAAGAGGTCTGATGAGTTGGTAATCTACCAACTCATTTAGCCTTTAATCATGAATTATTGCTATGTTTTGATAAGATTTAGAAGTTCTTATGGCCTTTATTGACATGAATGCAGGTACTTCTATCCTAAGAGGGAAAACAAGGAATTGGCCTCAAAAGAGCTGAAAAGGAATTGAAGTGTGAAGGATTGAACAAGATGAAGATTCTGTCGAAAGGTGCGAACCTTGTGCAACATGCACAACACGAGGTGCGATCCACACCTCCCAACGTACAAGGCTAAAAAATTATCGGCTGAAGAATCTGTTAAGGGGTGCGGTCACTGTGCGATTGCACACTACCTGGTGCGAACCACACCCCACTTTGCATAAAGCTCCCAAGTTGGCTTAAGTCACTGGACCACTGAAGAGTGTTGTGTGACGTGCACTTCACGACGTGCGAACCGCACGTCGCATCACAGATCCCCTGAAGGGCATTTTTATCCAATTTTGTAAGACGTTTTAGGAATGTTCTTAAACCCAATTCAGGGACAATTTTAGGAAGTTTTTGAATAGTTTTTGAAATAGCTTTGAGTAGTGAGCAAGTTTCTCTCCCAAGGCAAGAAAGAGGGTTTCAATCCATTCTCTAAATCTTCAACCTTGGGCTTGTAAATTTGAACTTGGATATTTGATTCTTGCTACAATTAATGAAAAGGAATTTGAATTTCCCTATGGGCATACTTTCAAACATCAGCTGCAGAGTTCTGAATGCTATATTCGGGCTCTGTGAAGGAGATTACTGATAGAGAATGGGTTTGGAATCCATGGTTTCACCCCTCTTTAGTTGGAACCTCCCCTCTCCATGGCTTCCAAGCTTTGGAGCACCCTAGGAGGGTTTTTGGAGAAACCCTCATCTATTTTCCAACTGAGGAGGAGAAGTCTAAAATAATTGTTGCGTTATCAAGATATTGCCTTTGTCATACTGTTATAGCAGCTGACTGATCACTACAGTGGCATCACTATAGTGGTAGAAATTCTCGCTATAGCAGGGTGACATCAACCTGGATGAATTGCAAAAATCTAAAAATTATGTCATGTCAACCCCACTTAAATTAAAACATATTTTAGTCATTTCCAAAATCCACAATATAGTGATTTTAGAGTAACGACTGGCCAGGTCATTACAACAGATACCAATTTACCCATTGTTCATCCCCGAATGATCCATACACAGAGAGAAAGGTGAAGAACTAATCTGGGATTCCCATAGGCCTACCTGGACTGCGTAATTACGACCCTACGCGAAACATAAAACTTTCCCCTATTTAGTCGTACTCAACACAATTGGGAATAATTTAATCTCGCTCCGTCAAGGAAATCCTTCCTTTGAGCTACATAGAAAAATTTAGAGTAATCTTCCCCGAGTGCCCAAGGAAATCCCGGGCCTCGTAGAACATCGGAGTGAAAGAATTTTCAAATTACTCAAAAAGGGACCTTTTTGCCCCTATAATGGCCTGCCTTTCTGTTATAGTGGAAATTATACTGCCATAGAGGTATCGCTATAGCGAGGGGCTGATCGATATAGAAGTTGGCAACAATTAAAAGGGAAGAGAAATGGGTTTCACGCCCATTCTCCCCCATTTTCATCTGAAAATACTCCCCTCCTCCCGATCACTCTCCTCCCGACATTGGAAAATCCAAGTAACTATCGTACCCACTTACTTCCTTACTTTATTGCATGATTATTGATAGCTTTAAGGTAGAAAATGGTAGGTTATAGAAGATATTGTTGTTGGTTTGAACTTGAAAACTTCATTTGAATTTTTTTCAGATTTCCAAAGCATAGGTGTTCCATTACGTTTACAATGCCTCCACAACATTCTAGGCCTAAGGATTATGGAATTTTTGACTCGAAATGGGTTCTAAATGGTGGGGAAGGTAAAGGGTTGTTCTTGAAGAAAAGTGGTGATTTGGGCACATTTTAGGGGTTATAATGCCCAAATGTTTGCAAAAAATAGTGATATGGCTTTTTAGGAATAGGAATTGGGTAGGTATCCTAGTGGATGAGGAGTTGAGAGAGCAAGTGGTGGAGGTTAGGAGGGTCAACGATAGGTTGATGACAATTAAGCTAGTCCTTGGAGGGTCTACTTTGAACATTATTAGTGCGTACGCACCACAAGCGGGCTTAGATGAGGAGGAGAAGAAACACTTTTGGGAGGTTTTGGATGAGGTAGTGGGAGGTTTGCCTGATACTGAGAAGCTTTTCATTGGAGGGGATTTCAATGGGCACATCGGGGCATCTTCGAGGGGTTATGACGATCTGCATGGAGGCTTTGGTTTCGGGGATAGGAATGAAGGGGGTGCCGCACTCTTGGATTTCGCTAGAGCATTTGGGTTGAGAGTAGCTAACTCTAGTTTCCCGAAGAAGGAGGAGCACTTGGTTACCTTCCGTAGTTCGGTGGCCAAGACTCAGATAGACTTTTTGCTCCTTAGGACAGGTGATAAAGGTCTTTGTAAAGACTGTAAGGTTATCCCAAGTGAGAATCTTTCAACCCAACATAGACTCTTAGTGATGGATTTAGAGATCAAGAAGGAGAAAAAGAAGCGGATTGTGGATGACCGGCCTAGGATTAAATGGGGTAGCCTGACTATGGCCAGTGCACTAGAAATAGGGGAGAAGTTGTTGACTAGGGGGGCTTGGGGGAGTAGTGGGGATGTGGATACTATGTGGGATATGACCGCTAGTTGCATAAGGGAGACGGCTAGAGAAGTGTTGGGCGTCTCGAGAGGTCGTTCTGGCAAGCATCGAGGGGACTGGTGGTGGAATGGAGAAGTAAAAGGAAAGGTGGAGGCAAAAAAGGGGTCATATGCGAAGTTGGTAGAGAGTAAGGATGAGGAGGAGAGGCGAAGGAATAGGGAGGCGTATAAGATTGCTAGGAAGGAGGCTAAGTTAGCGGTAACGGCAGCTAAAACGGCAGCCTTTGAAAGCTTATACGCGGCTTTAGAGGATAAAGGTGGGGATAAGAAGTTATACAGGTTAGCAAAGGCTAGAGAGAGGAGGACTCAGGACCTTGACCAAGTGAAGTGCATCAAGGACGAAGATGGCAAAATACTAGTAGATGAGGTACTCATTAGGAGGAGATGGCAGTCTTACTTCCATGGACTCTTGAATGAAGAGGGGGACAAAAGCTTTGTGCTGGGAGATTTGGCACACTCAGAGAGGCGTCGTGACTATGATTATTGTAGCCGTATAAAGGTTGAAGAGGTTAAGGTTGCGATTTGTAAGATGCGAAGGGGTAGGGCGACGGGGCCAGATGACATTCCCGTTGATTTTTGGAAGAGCTCGGGTGAGACAGGTGTGAAGTGGCTAACCGAGTTGTTTGATGGTATTTTTAGAACGGCAAGGATGCCTGAAGCTTGGAGATGGAGCACGATGATTCCTTTGTACAAGAACAAGGGCGATATTCAGAGTTGCAACAACTATAGGGGTATCAAATTGCTAAGCCACACTATGAAGGTCTGGGAGAGGGTGGTGGAGTTGAGGTTGAGACAGATCGTGCCTATTTCAGAGAACCAGTTCGGCTTTATGCCAGGACGCTCGACTACAAAAGCTATTCATCTCCTTAGAAGACTAGTGGAGCAGTACAGGGAAAGGAAGAAGGACTTGCACATGGTGTTCATCGATCTAGAAAAGCCGTATGATAAAGTCCCTAGGGAGGTTTGGAGGTGCTTGGAGGCTCGAGGTGTACCCATGGCATACACCAGATCAATTAAGGACATGTATGAGGGGGCCAAGACTCGCGTTAGAACTGTGGGAGGAGATTCGAAGCACTTTCCCGTGTTAATGGGGTTGCACCAGGGATCGACCCTTAGCCCATTTCTATTTGCCTTGGTAATGGATGTATTGACGCGGCAAATACAAGGTGAGGTGCCATGGTGCATGTTATTTGCGGATGATGTAGTTTTGGTGGACGAGACTCGCGGAGGAGTTAATGCTAAGTTGGAGGTTTGGAGACAGACCCTCGAGTCGAAGGGGTTTAGGTTGAGCAGGACCAAGACTGAATATATGGAGTGCAAGTTCAGTGAGGCGACTCAGGATGATGACGTAGAAGTGAAGCTGGATACACAGGTCATCCAAAAGAAAGGGAGTTTCAAGTATCTTGGGCCTATTATCCAAGGAAATAGAGAGATTGATGAGGATGTCACCCATCGTATTGGTGTTGGGTGGATGAAATGGAGGCTCGCATCTAGAATCTTGTGCGATAAGAAGGTGCCTACTAAACTTAAAGGCAAATTCTACAGAGTGGTGGTCCGACCAGCTTTGTTGTATGGAGTTGAGTGTTGGCCAGTAAAGAACTCCCATATTAAAAAGATGAAGGTGGCGGAGATGAGGATGTTGTGATGGATGTGCGGGTTTACTAGGAGAGATAGGATTAGGAATAAGGATATCCGAGATAAGGTGGGTGTGGCATCGGTGGAAGATAAGATGCGGGAAGCGAGGTTGAGATGGTTCGGACATGTGAGGAGGAGAGGCACGGATGCTCCAGTGCGGAGGTGTGAGAGGTTGGCTATGGATGGTTACAGGAGAGGACGAGGTAGACCGAAAAAGTATTGGGGAGAGGTGATTCGACAGGACATGGCGCAGTTGCAGCTTACCGAGGACATGACCCTAGATAGAAAGGTGTGGAGGACGCGGATTAGGGTAGAAGAGTAGTAGGTAGAAGTGTGTGTAGGCTAGTAGGTAGGAGTGTTTTTTCCTTATCGTCCCGACTAGTAATCGTAGTGTTACGCTTATAGTTTCTTGTTCTTGGATTCCTCGTGGTAGTATTTTGTGGCAGTGCTCTATTTCTGTCTGTTGTTTGTTACTACATATTACTTCCTATCGTCTCTTGTAGTTTTATCTTGTATTTTTATCATGTATCATTGTTACGTCCTTTTTAGCCTATTTTTAGACTGTTTTGTCTTGAGACGGGGGTCTATCGGAAATAACCTCTCTACCTCACATCTGAGGTAGTGGTATGGACTGCGTACACTCTACCCCCCCAGACCCCACGCTGTGGGAATACACTGGGTATGTTGTTGTTGTTGTTGTTGTGTACTTGGAATGTTTAAAATGAAGATTTGGGTCAAGAGGTGCCATTGTTTCACTTCTTGACTTTTTGGGAGGCCTCGAACGCTATAGCAGGCCTCGACCGCTATAGCAGTCCTACTATAGCGTTACCTCCATAATGGAAGCCAGTCCAGTATAGCGGGAGGTTGCAGACAGTAGCCTCCCAAGCATAGTCAAGATTTGGTCTTTCTTTTTTGAATGATATTTCCTTGCACTTCTTCAAGTTCTAACCCCACCCCTTGCTACATGACATGTTTAACATACGCGATGGATGCTAACCAAGAACACATTCCTCCCTATGAGAGATTCCCTGATGATGCTAGTCAGGAGAGGTTCTAGGACTACCGGTGGATCGATATTTATTATGAAAGGGATTTCAACATGAGGGGTGTGGAAGAGAAGGCAAGCACATTCTATCTCAGGCTCAAGGAGTTCAGCTAGGGTCTGTTGGTGGTAGCTCCCCCTTTCAGGTGATCAGGTTGGGTGAGAAAGTTCTATGCCATCCTCCCCACCATACATTGCGATGACCCTAACCTCACTATCCACCTCCGAGTAGTAGGTGTCCCCGTGGATGCTCGGACTATCAATGAGGTTCTAGGAGTGCCTCATATTTTGAATGAGGTGTACGAAGCCAAGCTTTAGATGTGGAATGGCTGAGAGATGCTCTGGTGGAGGAAGAGTTAAGGGATCAGGTCTACTAGCCTACTGCAGAGGGCATCACTAGTACATACTTCTCAGCTAACATTAGGAGGTGCTGAACTTAGTGTCCCGAAGGATCCGTCTGTCGGGCAATACTACCAACGTGACCTTCCTTTAGGCCTTTGTAGTGGCTTGTGCTATACAGGGTATCCCGCTGAATATGGGGGAACAAATTGTATCTGAGTGGAAGGACTTCTACTGGGTCCCAAGAAGGGCCTCTTCCTTCTAGGTTTGATGTTTGAGTTATGCAGACGGTTTGCGGTGCCTAAGGATGATACTAACAAGGAGGTGGATATGGATGTCTCCTTCAACCCTCTCAGGGTGAAGGTGATTACCTCTACGGGGAAGAAGAAGAGGAAGGTGAATAAAGTGGAGAGTAGCTAGGTTGCCGAGGGTACTGATGATGATGGTTAAGATCTTGCCCCTCCTTCCCAGTCCCAATCTCCAATTAGTGGAAGCTAGCTCGAGGAGGACTTAGTCATGGTCAGGAGGTTCATGGAGGGTACTACTGCCAAAGCTACAGCCCTGACCTCCTCTGCTTAGGACATTGAAACACTCCGCAGGGAGTTCAATGAGGAGAAGAAGAAGAGGCACTCTCGGGACCACATGCTTGCCCGGATGTGGAAGACCATTAAGGTCATGTTCACTTGTTATTTCCCTGATAAAGAGCTTCCCCATCTAGAGATGAAGGACCTGCAAGAGTTTCCCTTTTTGAGTGACACTGAGGCCAAAGGCCCCGCCCCTGCAGCCCCTGATGGTGATGAGGCATCCGACTAGAACCTTCCCCCTTATTATATTAGTACTACTGTTTTTGGGTTTTACCCCCGTTTAGGGTATGTACTAGACAATGTTCCCCTTTCCTCTTTCCTTTTATTTTAAGCACATGGATGCTAGTTTTAAATCATATTGACCTTATATGCATGTTATGTTAGTTCTATTGGTGATTTCCTTGTTTTACATAGCAGCTCGTAGCTTAACTATTGTTTCTAGACACCCCCGTAAATGAAAAACAAAACATGGGAAAATAGGGCAGGGATTGTGTCCCGCCTTCCCCGCTATAGCGGTTGACACGTCGCTACAACGGCTCTTCCATAGTAGATAAATTCCCACTATAACAAGATCATCATAGCAGTAAAGTCCCGCTATGGCGGCCCCGATGGCAGCAGCCGAGAAAATTGAAATTTTCTGCAAAATTCACCCATTCCCCATTCCTGGTTATCAATGTTAACCCCTTAAATCATGCCATGGTATTAAACATAATCTCAAGACCATCTCCAGCAATGCATAGTTCAAAATTTAGCACCACATTATAATAAGGAACATTTACGAAACACACTAGATACTATGTAAAACAACACATTCCAGGTATCATACAATACTAGCCCCCCTTTATCCCACGGTTCCAAACCAATCCCGACAGTCCTGAAATAGAAGTTTCCCTACAGTCATAAGTCTTGTCCCCTTACCATCTTCACCAATGGTAATTCCATTCCTAAATTTTGATACCACTCTCCCAACTAATTCACATAGAAATTATCACTAAATCAAATCACACAAAAATCAAGTTATGACTCCTCCCAAACCAAAATGTTCACAGCAAGGCAAGCAAATTTCTCACTCCACACAATTACAGTCATACAAGTAATGTAAGGCACATAATTTCAACCTTCAACCTTCAACATAAATCAAGTCACATCTATTATTCCTTATCCGCCTTATGGATGACTATTAGTCGATCATCCATGCCTTACCACAGCCTCTAAGGCAAGATACCAATTGAAACCTTCTCGATTCTAACTTTTCTTGCTTGTCTCATTTCAGCCGGAACCAAATGGCACCTTCTAACCTTGTCGACATACCAATTGGAATCAACCCATACAAATAGGCAACAGATCGCACGAAAGGAATGCATAAAGTGGAACAATTTCCTAAGATGCTTCATAGCTTCCCAAAGATTAGATGTGGACGTCAACATACTAATCCGCAGGACTCTATTCCACATTTGCTCTTCTACTGGGAGACCAGTAACCTAGGCTCTGATACCAAATTGTCATGACCCAACTATCGGGCCGTGTAGGCACCTACTCTAAGCATCTAGATAGGAGATCCCTTACCACCTGATCCAACAGGTAATGCGGAAAACCAATAGTAAAACATAAGAAAATAGCCTTTTAATTGCTAGAAAAAAATTACAATTTTAGTACAGTGAAAACCTTTACAATGGAATACAAAACTTCTGAGGAACTAGTCTAAACATGTACAAGAGCTCTAAAGGAGAAATACAAGTATGAAATGAAGACACAACTTCCAACATGGAAACTAAGAGTAGAAGCTACTGGAGATCACCATCGTCCTGTAACTAAGAAAACATCACTGATCCTGCAACCAGACTATACCCCAAAAGGTATAGCAAGAGTAGTATCAATACAAGCAATACGTACTGGTAGGAATCATTGATTGACCCGAATCCACCGCATACCATCATATAAGAAATCAAGAGAAAATATGCAATATAAGTTACAAAATCTAATATTACGCCATCCACCATAGTATCACCGCTAAGAACCTATACGTTCCATCCCAAGCCTTCCTACCCTGCTCCTCTGCCAACTCCAAAATTGGAGACTCTCCACCATTCCATCCTGATAAATACATAACACTATGACTTCCCAAGTTATGACTCCTCCCAAACCAAAATGTTCACAGCAAGGCAAGAAAATTTCTCACTCCACACAATTGCAGTCATACAAGTAATGTAAGGCACATAATTTCAACCTTCAAGCTTCAAAATAAATCAAGTCACATCTATTATTCCTTATCGACCTCATGGATGATTGTTAGTCGATCATCCATGCCTTACCACAACCTCTAAGGCTAGATACCAATTGGAACCTTCCCGATTCCAACTTTGCTTGCTTGTCTCATTTCAGCCGAAGGCAAATGGCACCCTCTGACCTTGTTGAGATACCAATTGGAATCAATCCATACAAATAGGAAACAGACCGCATGAAAAGAATGAATAAAGTGGTACAATTTCCTAAGATGCTTCATAGCTTCCCAAAGATTAGATATGGATGTCAACACACTAATACACAAGACTCTATTCCACATTTTCTCTTGTACTGGGAGAATGGTAATCTAGGCTCTGATTAAAAATTGTCACGACCTAACTATTAGGCCGTTTGGGCACCTACTCTAAGTACCTAGATAGGAGAATCCTTACCATCCAATCCTACAGGTAATGTAGAAAATTAATACTAAAACATAGAAAGTAGCCTTTTTAATGCTGGAAAAAAATTACAACTTTAGTACAGTGAAAACCTTTACAATGGAATACAAAAAATCCAAGGAACTAGTCTAAATAGGTACAAGAGATCTAAAGGAGAAATACAAGTATAAATTGAAGACACAGCTTCCACCATGGTAACTAAGAGTAGAAGCTGCTGGATATCACCATCGTCCTGTACCTAAGAAAACATCACTGATCCTGCAATCAGACTATACCCTAAAAGGTATAGCAAGAGAAGTATCAATACAAGCAACACGTACTGGTAGGCATGATTGGTTAACCCAAATCCACCGTATACCATCATATAAGAAATCAAGAGAAAATATGCAATATGAGTCACAAAAATCCAATCCTACGCATCATCCACCATAGTATCACCGCTAAGAACCTATATGTTCCATCCCAAGCCTTCCTACCCTGCTCCGCTGCCAACTTCAAAATTGGAGACTCTCTACCGTTCCATCCTGGTCAATACATAACACTAGGACTTCCCCAGGTCACACTTAACACTAGGACTTCCCAAGTCACATTTAAAACTAGGACTTCCCAAGTTACACTTAACAGTAAGACTTTCAAAGTCACTCTTAACACTAAGACTTCCCAAGGAACATTTAACACTAAGACTTCCCAAGGAACATTTAACACTAAGACTTCCCAAGTCACATTTAACACCAAGACTTCCCAAGTCACACTTAACACTAAGACTTCCCAAGTCACACTTAACACCAAGACTTCCTAAGTCACACTTACATAAATCTGACAACTAAGTCATGACCTAGACTACCATCCTTTTTTCCAGTCAACCAACCTGACCCTACAACCAGAAGTATGCCCAACAACACAATAATTAGACCATATATATTCATGTTACTATTTAGAAGTACCTGGACCGCCCAAGGATCCTTAGGATAATACCTACTGTGTTCAACCTATAACTTCCATCTCCACAAGGATAGACCCTATATTAAAGTACAACTACCCGGCCCCTCATAGGCTATTGTGCAACAAGAATAATTCAAGAAACAACTTGGTCCACTCATGGAACCATCAATAGAACAATATCAATAAATATAAACAAACCCGTACTACTTATGGTACCCGAGCCAATGAATATAGAACCTGTACCAGGCGTGGTACCCGAGCCAACTAATATATGTAAGCCATACCAGGCATGGTACTTGAGCCAACCGATGTGTATCCTATACCAAGCGTGGTACCTTAGCCAACCGAATGTCATACACAATCCAACAATAACCAATTAATGAACAAAATCATATTTGTAAACAAATAAGCAACAATACAAATTAACTTCACATGATTGATACCCATATATCTAGACATTCATAATTCCATTCCCTTAAACATGCAATGCACATACAATACTAAGCGACAGTTAGATGAACACATATTGCATTTGGGAAAACAACAACCATCACCTACTCGACAAACCTGGTCCATGACCCCAAACTTAATATCCTATCTGAAGATAAATTTCTGGTTTACTCTCTAGAAACAATATAGCCATAAACGAACGAAACAAAATAAAAGAATATATAAAAAAACAAAAATAGATCAAGACACCGACACTCATGCTAAATTCCCCCGCCGCCCTTCTCCCACTTTGTTATTTTAGTAAAAAATAGCTTTTTTGCTTACATCACTTCTTGACCCCTTCTTATTCATCCTATTTCCCTTAATTGAAGTATTCCCAAGAACCCACCATAACCTTGAAACTTATTTACTCACAATATTACTGGTTCCCAAACTTACCCAACTATCTATTCCCACTAGAATTTAGCATCAAACATTAATGAAAATACAAGAACCAGGTCCCATTACATATAATAACATCTTCCCCCTTCAAGCAACCAAACAATCAAATAATATCCCTCCAGACTCTGTGCCCGATGGCCTAGGCATGAATTGTCCCATCATTCTACAATAATGATATACAAGAAAATACCAGTCTGTAGCTACTCAATTAAGCCTAGCGTACCTGGACACCAAGCATCAGCTACAGAGGTCTGAATAGTTTATTATGGCACCATGAAGGAGATTCCTGATAGAGAACAAGCATGGAATCCATGGTTTTGCCTCTCTTTAGCTAGAACTTCCCCTCTCCATTGCTCCCAAGATTTGGAGCAGCCTATAAGGGTTTCTGGAGAAACCCTCATCTGTTTTCCAACTAAGGAGGAGATGTCTAAAATAATTTTTGCCTTATCAAGCTATTACCTCTGTCATACCGCTATAATGGCCGACTAATCGCTACAGTGGTGGTGTTATAGCCATAGAAATTTCCGTTATAGTAGGGTGATATCAACCCAGATGAATATCAAAAATCTAAAAATTCTCTCATGTCAACCCCATTTAAATTAAAACGTACTGTAATTATTTCCAAAATTGGTGATATGGTGATTTTAGAATAATGACTAGACAGGTCATTACAATATCCTATCTGAGATAGGCTATTAGACATTCTTAGGAAATATTCTATCTTGCTTGATTCCTTATTGTGCGTCCTTGAGTTTATCAACTTCTAAGTATCTTTATTTTACTCTTTCTTAGATAGTTCAGACGAGATCAGCAGTCGGTGAAGTTGAGGCCCCCATACCTACTGTTAGAGTGCCAGCTAGGGGATGGGGTAGAGGTTGACCAAGAGGTCGAGGTAAGGGATGGGATGTGGTACCAGCTTGGGCTCAAACCAGGTTAGCATCCCCGGAACCTGATATTGTAGTTGAAGAGGTAAAGTATGAGCTATAGAGTGTGGGGCCAGCGCAGTATCCAGTAGGTTTTGTGGCTACTCCAGTGCTACATGACATTTGGTTCACTTACTTAGGTTCCTTGAAGGTATGTCTCCACTAGCAGCTTTGCCTGGAAGTCTAATTGGCAGGTCAAAGATGAGGCTCAGACTTAAGCTTAGGCAGTGACACAGGGTTTATGAGTACAACTTGCTACTGTGGCTCCCCAATTGGAGGTATTGTCAGCCTCTACAGTTGCTTCACCTATTCCACCTGGGCCTGTTATATCTTTTGAGGAAAAAAAAGATGCTTAGTAGGTTTTTGAGATTTGGTCCTTCATGGTTTTCAAGTGCTCCTAGGGAGTATTCACACGAGTTTCTGACTATTTACTAAGGGAGATTACATAATTTGGGGTTGGTTGAGTCACACAGAGAAGATTACACCATATTTCAGCCGGATAGTCCAACAAAATAATGGTGGAGGTTGTACGTAGCTTGCAGGTCAGCCGGGTCACCTTCGCTTACTTGGGCCCAGATTTCCAGAGCATTTCTGGAGAAGTATGTATCGCATAGCTTGAGAGAGCGATTGATGGATCAGTTCTCTGAGTTGGAGCAGCGCTCTATGTCTATTTCTGAGTATAAGGTTTGCTTCCATTAGTTGGCTAGGCACGCCACTATAATTTTGCCTATCGAGTATGAGAGGGTGCATCACTTTGTCTGAGGATTGACTTTACTGCTTTACTTGGCTACAGAGGGTATATTAGCATCATGCCAGACTTTTCTGGAGGTAGTAGACCATGCTCGCACTATTGAAAGCATACTTTGTGAGGACCAAGGGGGTAGCAATAAGAGGCCCTGCGATCAGGGCAGTTTTAGTAGTTCACAAGCATGAGGTAGAGGCTAATTTTGTAGGGGTCAGCACCAGCAGTGTTTCTAGCCAAGTTGGCCTATTTAGGCAGCATTACAATTTAATAAGGCTTAGAGTAGGCAGGGTATTATTCCAGCTTCTCGAGGTGCTTATTTGGGGTCCACAGGTTGTTGTAGTCAGTCTGATTTAGCCGGGTCTTCACAATGAGGTATGTTTGGTGGGGATGTTTTGAGTGTTGAGAGATAGGCCACTTTGCTAGAGAGTGTCCATGTCTACCGCACTATAAGTGACATGACCAGATGGTTCAGGCCCCCAGGACTCCAGCACCTTCAGCCAAAGGCAGGGAACAAGGTAGTAAGGGTGGTCCCCAGGGTGCTAGAGGTGGTCCTCAGTCTGGTAGATCAGGTGGTAGTAATGGTCGGAGACACATGTATGCAATTTCCAGCCAGACAGAGGCCAAGACTTCAGATGTTGTCATCACATGTATGATCTCAGTTTGTCATCAGTCTACTTCTACTTTGTTTGATCCTGGGCCTACATTCTCCTATGTATATGCTTATCATCCTACTCATCTGGAGTCTGATTGTGAGTCATTTCTTGTGCCCTTGTGTGTAGCTACCCCAGTTGGAAATTCTTTAGTAGTGGATCAGGTGTATCAGGCTTATCTGGTGACTATATTGGGGTATGACACGTGGGTAGACTTGATTGTTTTAGACATGGTTGATTTTGATGTGATCTTAGGCATGGATTGGTTGTATTCCTACCATGTGGTCTTGGATTACTTCGCCAAGACCATTACTCTACGGATGCCTGATATCCCTCTTATAGTATTGAAAGGTGCTGATAGCCATATGCCAAGGAGAGTTATATCTTTCCTGAGCACCCAGTGGTTGGTTGGGAAGGGATTCTTAGCCTATCTTGCCTACGTCCGTGATACTAGTGCCACCACACCTTCACTTGAGTCAGTTCCTGTGTTTTGCTAGTATTTATATGTGTTTCCTTCTGATCTACTGGGTCTTCCTCCTGATCATGATATTGACTTTGTATTGATGTTGAGTCGGGCACCCAACCCATTTCTATTTTGCCATATCGAATGTCACTAGCTGAGTTGAGGGAGCTTAAGGATCAACTCCAAGATCTATTGAGTAGAGAGTTTATCAGGCCTAGTGCGTCTTCGTGCGGTGCTCCAATTCTATTTGTGAAGAAAAAAGATGGGTTTATGCGTATGTGAATTGACTACAGGTAGCTGAATAAGGTGATAGTTAAGAACAGATATCTAATGCCGCATATTGATGATTTATTTGACCAACTATTGGGAGCAGCGGTGTTCTCTAAGATTGATTTGAGGTTCAATTCTCACCAGTTAAGGATTAGGGCTGTGGACATCTTAAAGACTGTATTTAGGACTCGATACGACCATAATGAGTTCCTAGTCATGTCTTTTGGGTTGACTAATGCCCCAACAACTTTTATAGAGTTGATGAATCGTGTCTTCAGAGCCTACTTAGATTCTTTCCTGATTGTGTTTATCGATGACATTAAGATATATTTGTGGAGTAAGGAGGGGCATGAGCAACATCTGGGAGTTGTACTTCAAACCTTGCGAGACCATCAGTTATATGCCAAATTCACTAAGTATGAGTTTTGGCTTGAGTCTGTGGAATTCTTGGGACACGTGGTGTCCAAGGATGAGATTATGGTGGATCTAATAAATATTGCAGTAGTTAGTGATTGGACTAGGCCTAATTCTCCAACCGAGATTTGCAGTTTCATCAAGTTAGCATGTTACTACAGACAGTTTGTAGAGGGGGTTTTTTTCTATAGCAACTTCGTTGACTAGATTGACTTTGAAGAATGTTCCTTTCCAGTGGTCAGATGAGTGTGAGGCAAGCTTTCTGAAGCTTAAGGCTTTATTGACTTTAGCTCTGACTATTACTCTTTTGGTTGAGGGTCAGAGGTTTACAGTGTATTGTGATGCTTTAGGTATTGGTTTGTGTTGTATATTGATGAAGTAGGGTAGGGTTATTACTTATGCTTCCTGTTAGCTGAAGGTTAACGAGAGGAACTACCCCACTCATAACTTGGAGTTAGCAGCGGTAGTCTTCACATTGAAGATTTGGAGGCATTATCTATATGGTGTGCATTGTGAGATCTTCACTGACCATTATAGTCTGCAGTATATTTTTAGCCAGAAGGATCTAAACTTGAGGTAGCCCATGTGGTTGGAGTTACTGAAGGACTATGACATCTCTTTTCTTTATCATCCGAGTAAGGTAAATATGGTAGTGGATGCCTTGAGCGGGAAGGCAGTAAGTATGGGCAACTTGGCTCTCTTAGCAGCAGAGGAGAAACCTTTAGCTTGGGACATCCAGTCCTTGGCTAACAAATTGGTTAGACTTTATATTTCTGAGCTGAGCCATATTCTTGCTTGTGTCGAGGCTAGATCTTCCTTGTTGGAGCAGAATCAGGCACAACAGTTTGATGATGTGAGGTTGAGGATAATTCATGAAAAGGTGTTGAGCAGTAAGTCTAGGAAGGCAACCTTAGATTTAGAGGATGTTGTGAGGATTGAGGGTCATATCTGTGTTCCTAGAGTTGGTGGCCTGGTTAGGTTGATCTTGGAGGAGGCTTATTGTTCTAGGTATTCCATTCATCCCCTGGCAACTAAGATGTATCGTGACTTGAGGAAGCACTACTGGTGGTGTGGAATGAAGAGGAATATACCAGATTTTGTGTCTAGGTGCTTGAACTGTCAGCAGGTGAAGTTTGAGCACCAGAGACCAGATGGTTTGACTCAGAGGCTACCCATTCTGGAGTGGAAATGGGAGCGGATAGTTATGGACTTCATAGTCATTTTGCCATGTACCTTGCATAGATTTGATGCTATTGGGTTATTGTAGATAGGTTGATGAAGTCTGCTAACTTTTTGCCGGTTCAGACTTCCTACAGTTCCGAGAGGTTGGCCCAGATCTACATTCGTGAGATTGTCTATTTGCATGGTGTGCCAATTTCTATCATTTCTGACTGTGGTACTCAGTGTACTTCATATTTCTGGAGGTCTATTCAGAGGGAGTTAGGCACTAGAGTTGAGCTTAGCACCACTTTTTATCTGCAGATTGACAGTCAGTCATAGTGCACTATTCAAGTTCTAGAGGATATATTACAAGCCTATGTTATTAATTTCGAGGGTCAGAGGGACCAGTTCTTAGCCTTGGAAGAGTTCACATATAATAATAGTTACCATTCCAGCATTTAGATGGCTCCATTTGAGGCTTTATATAGTAGGCAGTGCATATCTCCAATGGGTTAGTTTGATGCTTTCGAGGTTAGACCATGGGGTACCGAGTTACTTTGTGATTCTATGCATAGAGTTTGGGTCATTCGGGAGAGGCTTCACACTACCCAGAGTAAGCATAAGAGTTATGTTGACTGGAGAGTTCAGGATTTAGAGTTCATGGTTGGTGATCGTGTGTTCCTTCGGGTGTCTCCCATGAAAGGTGTGATGAGATTTGTGGGGAAGGGTAAGCTTAGTCCTAGGTTTATTAGGCCATTTGATATCCTTCTTTGTATTGGGGAGGTTGCTTATGAGTTGGCCCTGCCTCCTGCTCTTTCCAGTGTTCATCTAGTTTTTCATGTTTCTACGCTGCGGTGGTATATTTCGGATGAGTATCACATGCTTTAGTGGGATTATGTTCAGTTGGATGAGTCTCTAGCCTTTGAGGAGGAGCCTGTTGCTATTTTGGACAGGCAAGTTAGGAAGTTGAGGTCGAAGGAGATTTTGTCCGTTAAGGTTCAGTGGTGGTATCGTCCTATCGAGGAGGTTACTTGGGAGATTGGGAATGACAAACAAACCCGCTATCCTTGCCTTTTTAAGCCTTCAGGTACTATCTTTTCTTTAACTTTCGAGGATGAAAGTCCTTTTAGTAGTGGATATTCTAATGACCCTCTAGGTCATTTTCCACTTTCATGCTTTTACAATGTTTTGAGCTTTCCCTCAACAGCTAAAGGTTTTTTATGACATGCCAGGACTAATGGTTTGGTGCCTGGGCTGTTAGTTAGGTCGTTATGACTATTTCCTAATTTTAGAACTTAAACTTAGTAAATATTTAACTTCGGTCAACATTCTTAGCAATCGCACTCAGAATTGAATTTTGATAGTTTCATTAGCTCTGGAATGGGGATTTTGGTCTAGTAGGATCCTTGGTTGAGGTCCGAGAACCTTCAGTTTGGTTTTATCTTATTTTCTGTGTTTTCAAGGCGGTTTGGCAAGTAGGGTTGAATTTGGTCAACATTCGGAGAAGACGGCCTCGGATGAAAATTCCGTCAGTTCTATTAGCTATGGATGTTGACTTTGGATTGGAGGGACCTTTGGTTTGGGTCCCGAGGATTTTAGAGTTGAATTTGGCCTTTGAGTTCTATTTTGATAAAAGTTAGTTTTGGTCATGGGGCCTACTTTTCATTAAAACGATCTCTATTAGAAGTTTCATCGATTCCATTGAGTTTGGAATGCTAGTTCTGGTAGGGTAGCATGGTTGGTTTGTGTTCACGGGGTTCCAAATTAATCCTGAGGGTCCATCAGGTGATGTTTTAGCCTTAGAGTTTTGCTGGTTGCTGCTGTCTATTACAGACCATTTCATTCATCGCAACTGCGAGGTGGCCATCATGTTCAGGATTGTATAGCTTTTAAACCATTGCAATCGTGAGGGTGGCTTATCGCGACCATGATAAAGGCTGTCTAGGACCCATTCCAGCTTGTTCTACGCGATCGCGTGCCTGGACCATCGCAATCTTGATGGTCTGGCCAGCTTATTCCTCACAATATCATGGGGTCGCTCACGATCGTGATGAAGGACCCTTGGTAGTGATATAAGCTGCCAACTTCAATTTCTTCACCTCAAACACAAATTTCCTCCATTGATAAGCACCCAAGCTCTAATTCTAGCTCAATTATTCATCCATCTTTGTCTGGTAAGTCCCCTTCTATCCCTCTTCTCTTTTTCATTGCTTAATCTCTTTGATCCCATGAAATTCCGTTGGTTTTCCTTTTAAATTCTCCTTGAACTAGTGGGACTTCGGGGCTGTTTTGGGCCCCGAAATGAGTTCTGTTCACGCTCAAATTTTGGGCATGGGCCGTTAACCCATTGCAAACATAATAGTGAATTTTTGTTTTCTGTTTCATTACTCAGGCCCAAGGGTCATTTTTCAACCTGATTTTTGGCTCGAATTTTGTATAGTAATATGGGTGTCATTCTTCTCATCTTGATACCTGGATTATGTTTATGATAGCATGAAAGTTTTCTGTGGCTATTCGAAAGAGGAAGGCACATGAGTGACGGTTCGTGTTTGCAGTTTTGCCCCGAGGTTGGTTACAGTTTACTTTCCTAGACTGAGTTTAGTTGGATTTTATATCATATAAATTAATTGAATATTAGGTTGGATCTTAGGTTAGAAATAGGCTTAAATCATGTAATTTGTATAAATTGGCCATTTCAGATAAAAGTTTAGAATTATTAATTTTTATCCTTAGTTAGGAGCTTGTAGAGCTGTTGTGGTTAGCCTAGAATCCTTAGTATGCTTTTAGGAGGTTTCAAACGTAGAGTAGATGCTTTTAGTTATTTTCCTAGTTTTTTCCATTCTTTTCGCTTTATTTTACCATTGTGTGTAACTTTGGGCTCGAGGCCATAACAAGGATTGGACGGAGTTCCAGGTCAGTTCTATTATTTGGAGGGTGTTTTGCCCTGTTTGCCTTGCTGGTGTGGTATACTATTTGAATTTGGAACTTTTTATACTCATACTGCATTTGCACACCTAGCGGTTCAGAAAGGAAAGGAGATTTTTGGGATTTTTGGTCAGAACTGGGATTTTTCCATGAGTATCATGATTTTTGGATTTTAAAGGAACTATCTTAGTTTTTCTACTGGTTTTGGAAAGGAAATGAAAAGTACCAATTTTATGTCGGTCCTAGGGATGTTCCCGGACCTTTACTCCATTTACTTTTCTATTGATGAGCTCGTGTTTGATTCTGGGCACCCCGATGAGCATATAACCAGGTTTTACTTTTTATGAATTTGTTGATAAGCTCGAGGTTAAATTTTGGGTACCCCGGGGTACCATATATCGAGTTTTTACTTTTACTTTTTATACACTCATGCATGACATCATCCCCCGTTTCAATGCATTTGCTTTTCTGTACTTGGATTGTCTGTTGCCTTGACTATTATTGTCATTACCTTCTTCTATGTTAGCTAGGTTAGTCTTATTTTTAGTCGATAACTAGGTTTAGGTGGATCCCTGTAGTTAGCTTACTTTGCTGTAATTCATATTATATATTATCTTTCTGTGCTTGGTCGACCTATGATACCTACTGGATACCTATTGTTTTGATACGCATACTACATTCTACATCCTTTTTTGATGAAGCACCTAGTACGAGCCACCCTCGAAGACCCTCTTATCATTCGTGTCCAGCCATTGTTTGGATGGAGGCGAGCTTCCGGCGTTTTAGAGACTTTTACTTCTTTCCATCTACTTTTTTATCTATATTTTATATTTTGGATATACAGTACTTGTTGCATAGCTACTCCATACTGTAGGCGCTCTTGTACTGGTGACACCAGGTTAGGAGTTTATTCTTGTGTATATTTTGTCTTCTCAGTCACTTTAGGGCCATTTTTGTATATTTATTACAGTTGGTATGTATCTATACTGTTGGCCCCTATTTCCTTATATTTCTCTCCCTCTTTCCTTACTTAAACTGCTTTAATTTATCTTTCGCAATTGTTGGGTTGGCTTGCCTACCTTGTGGTTAGGTAGGCACCATTATGGTCCAGTTTTAGGTCATGACATTTACGAACTTATCCCTTTTTAAATTCTATCAATTAGAGTTTCAATCATTGAAAATTCTCTATTTGATCAAGTAACTTTCGGGGCTATTTTGGGCCCCAAATTGGTTCATATTCATCCCCAACTTTCCGGCATAGGTTTACGACCTTATTAAATATGGAATTTTGGTTTCTATTTCTATTTTTGTTTTTTAGCCCCGAGTGTAGATTTTTGACCCAATTTCAGGCCTGAATTTTAAAATATCAGTATGGGTATCATTCTTCTCGAATTGATGTGTAGATCATAAATTTGGTAGCGTGGCAGTATTCAGACGCTTCTCGGAAGGAAAAGCTCTAGTTTAGTGGGTTCATGAGTGTATGTTCGACCTCCAGTTAGGTTACGACTTACCTACTTTTAGACTTTGCTTATTTAAGATTTATGTATGATAACTTGCTAGAGGTTTGTGAAATATCATGCCTTGAATAAACCCTAACTAGGTATATATGATCCTTGTAGCATGTTTAAGGGCCTGAAAGTAGAATTATGATTTGGAATCCTTAATTTAGGTAGTTTTTCCTCTTTTAAGACTTGGTTTAGTATGTCTTGTTTCCTTGGGATTGGACTTGATGGCCTTAGCTTAGTTTTGGTTAGCTACTTTCCTTAGGTGGAGTTCCCTCGGGATTTATAGTTGTGTAGCATTTTCGATAAGTACCGACTATAGTATGTTATCTTTCCTTTAGTACGGGGACCTTGGATTTCTTTGTTGCGGTATGGTTTGGATTGGTACCGATCATTGGCTTGGTTATTTACTTTATTGTTTGTGGTTTGCTATTTCTTTTATGGCATATAGATACCTCGACATAAAGCATCATTTTCGGCTTGAAATGGGATTTTTGGATTAGTTTAACTGGATTATGCTTTCTTAAAGGAAAATGGACTATTTAGCCTCAATTCGAGTCTCGGCATGCATATTTACTTATTAAGCCCTAGTTCGAGTCTAGGCACACGTATTTACTTATTAAACCCCGGTTTGAGTCCGACCATGCATATTTACTTACTATTCCCCGATTCGTGTTCGAGCATGCATATTTACTTATTATCCCCCGGTTTGAGTACAGGCAAGCATATTTAATTATTAAGCTCCGGTTTGAGTTGGGGAATGCATATTTACACATTAAGCCCTGGTTCAAGTCCGATCATGCATTATCACTGATTATATTTGGATATTCGATTTGAGTCTGGCATGCATTATCACTTCACTCATCTCTTATAGCATATCATTGCATTCTTCCACATTTATTTACTATTATGTTTAGGTTATTATTAGTATTACTTGTTGTTTGTATCCTCCATGCATATAGGGGCCGGATGGGTTTATTTAATATTGATTGTACCTTCCGGGCTTATGGGGGTCCAGTACGTTTGTAGTTAGATTATTCCTTTATGCTTCCTGAGTTTTTTTCTTTTACTTTCCTTAATTTTCTAGTTTTGACCTGTTACTCTCTTTCTTACCTTTAGTGTATACACTCACCTTATTATACTTGTATCTTATTTGAGCTCAGTTGGCCTATGATGCCTATTTGGTACCGCGTGTTTTGGTACTCATACTATACTTTTGCATCCTTTCCCTGATGCAGACCCTAGTACGAGTTATCATCATTGATACCACCCTCATGTGGAGATTTTGATTGGAGATTTAGGGTGAGATCTTGGTTACCAGAGATGATCCATCTCCTTCTATTTTAGACTAGCCTTATATTGTATTATTGGACACTATTCTGTGTGTGTATATATATATG
Source organism: Jaltomata sinuosa (assembly GCA_003996215.1). NCBI lineage: Eukaryota > Viridiplantae > Streptophyta > Magnoliopsida > Solanales > Solanaceae > Jaltomata > Jaltomata sinuosa. The sequence continues at coordinate 1,820,707 of QJPP01000712.1, forward strand.
TATATATATATACATACTTTGTACCTTTCTAGTACTCCTTATATTGTAGTAGCTCTTGTACTGACTGATAGCAAATCATGGTGGATCTTTTGTATATTTTGTCTTTTCCCTCCCTATATATCTATGTATGTTCAGTTTATTCCCTTTATGATCCCCATTATTTAGTTTTGTTATTCAGTTCTTATCTCTTTCTCTTATTAGCCTATTGTTTATCATTTTGGGCTATTGGTTTGGCTTACCTACTGGTGAGTTATAGTAGGTGTCATCATGACCTAAGTTTTTGGGTCATGACAGCTTGGTATCAGAGCCAGGTTCACTGGTGCCATTGATACAAGAGCAAATATCTATAGAGTCCGGTGGATGAATACGATGACGTTTGTATCTATCTTTAGGAGGCTATAAGGCATTTTTATGAAAACACATTTTTTTTATTCCTTATTATGCATCCTATTCCTAACAGTTCATAGAAATCTCATTTGTTTCACTCTTTCGCAAAATGGTTAGGACGAGGGTTTCAATAGCTCAGGGAGGCCTCCACGCTGATAGTTAGGGATCCAGCTAAGGGAAAAGGTAGAGGTCGACCCCGAGGTTGAGTCTGGGCTCGAGCTACAACACTGGATTGGGACCATGCCAAAGAGCCATCATTAGAGCTAGAGATTGCTTTAGAAATAATGACAGAAGATCTGCCACCTTAGCAGCCAGTGGGGAGGGACCAACCCAGCCTCCTTTCGGACTTGCGCTATATTGGCACTTCAGGCTACTATTGTCCAGTGTTGAGTATATTGGAAGGTATGGAGCACATATCAGCTCAAGGAGCAGATCATGGTATTTAAGGTATAGGAGTGCAGCCTATCAATATGGCTCCATATGTTGAGGTACCACCAGTGCTGTTGGTTGCTCCACCGATGGCAGCCTTACCATCCATGACATTTGAGGAGCAAAAGATGTTGGGTTAATTCCTTAGATTGGCACCACCAAGGTTTTCAGGCACTCCAGAGAGGATACGCATGAGTTCTTTATCAGTTATCAGGAGAGGTTACATAACCTTGACCTTGTTGATTCTCTTGTGGTGTATTACACCACTTTTCAGCTTGACGGTTCAATGAGGCATTGATAAAGGGCGTATATTGAGTGCGGAGCAATTGGGTCCCTTCCTATGACCTGGGCACAATTCTCCAAGGCCTTCATGGGGAAGTATATGCCTCACAACATATGTGAGAGTCTAAGGGATAAGTGTTCGAGGTCACAACAGGGTTCTATAATCGTAGCCGACTATGAGTTGAGGTTTCATGAGGTATCCAAGCACTTTACTATGATTCTACCAATCAAGCATGATAGAATGTGTTGTTTTGTCAGAAGATTGTGTCTTCAGCTTTGTCTAGCTACTGAGATCATGTTATCTTTGGGTTAACCATTCTTAGATGTTGTTTATCACGCCTGCACTATAGAGTGTATTCATTGCGAGGCCTACAGGGGCAGTGATAAAAGGCCTCTCCATTAGGGTAGTTATAGTGGTCCACAATTGTGAGATATGGGCTTTTTTGTAGGGGTTAGCAACAGTAGTACTTTAAGCCTTGTAGGCCCGTGTAGGCCCCACTTTTTCTTTTTAGTGGTAGCCAATCTGGGTATATTGGTTAGAGCTTCAGTCAGTTTTTGTGGGGTTCTTATTCTGGATCTTCATGCCGTGGTGGCCGATCTCAATTGGCAGGTACATTGCAGTAGCACATATATCCTCAAGGTTATTATGAGTGTGGAGAGTTTGGTCACTTTTCTAGAAAGTGTTCTCGACATAGGATGATCAAGCCTTTACCACCGATAACTCAACCTCTCAGAGAAGTGGTGCCACCAACTAGATATGGTGCTCAAGGTAATAGGGGTCCTTGTGGAGGTGATCAACTGAGAAGGACAGGTGGTCATTCAGGTACTTAGTCTGGCGGTGGATGCAGATAGTTAAGCCTAATATGTCTGAGGCAGAGGAATTTGATTCCTTGATCATAGATACAATTTTTTTTATCGTCAGCCAACATCTATCTTATTTTATCCGGGCTCTACTTATTCATATATGTCTTCATACTTTGCTTCTTGGTTAATATTATCTATTGAGCCTTTCCCTATGCCTATGAGGGGAGCTACTCTCATAGGTTATTCTTTAAAAGTGGATCAGGTGCATAGATCTTCTGTGGTGACTATTGGGAGTATGAAACTTAGGCAAACCTTATTGTGCTCTATATAGTATATTTTGATGCTATTCTGGGCATGAACTAGTTATCCACTTATAATCGATCTTGGATTGCTTTGTTGGTATAATTACCTTGTTCATGCCTGCCATACCTCCGGTTGTGTGGTAGGTTTATGATAGTCACGTACTGACAGGGATCATTTCTTATATTCAGACAAGGAGTTTGGTGTTGAAGGGTTTTTTGTCTTATCTTTCTAGTGTCCATGATGTTAGTGCCGACATTCCTTTGTTTAATTCGATTCATGTGGTTCGCGAGTTTGCATATGTCTTTCATATCGACTTATATGTTCTCCTGTCAGAGCTTTATATAGACTTTGCAGTTAATGTCGAGTGGGGCACCCGACCTATTTCTATTCAACCTTATTGCATGGATTCTACTGAGTTGAATGAGCTTAATGTTTAGATTCAGGATCTTCTGGGTAAGGGTTTTGTCAGGTCAAGTGTTTCCCCTTGGGAGCTCTAATTTTGTTTGTGAAGAAAAAAGATGGCACTATGTGTATGCATATTCATTACTGGCAATTAAATAAGGAGACTATTAATAATAAGTATCCAATGTAGCACATTGATGATCTGTTTGACTAGCTTCAGGTTGCAGACATGTTTTCTAAAATATATTTGAGATTTGGTTACCATCAGTTGAGGATTCGGGCAGCGGATAGCCTTCAGGACTCGCTACATCCTTTACGAGTTTCTGGTGATGTCTTTCGGTTGTACAATGCCCCAGCAGCATTTATGGACTTGATGAATCGCGTATTCAAGCCTTACTTAGACTCCTTCATGATAGTATTAATCGATGAAATCCTTGTCTACTCGAGGAAAAGGGAGGTGGACTAGCAACATTTGAGAATTGTGCTCCTAACTTTGAGAGATCAGAGGCTTTATGACATGTTTTTGAAATGCGAGTTCTGTCTTGAGTCTGTAGCATTCTTGGGGAATATGGTGTCCAAGGATGGGATAACGGTAGATTCAACAAAGATTGAAGTAGTTCATGGTTGGGATAAACCCACTTCTCATACCGAGGTTTGCAGTTTTGTTGAGTTAGCCTTTCCTCCAGCTTTTTCTTCCATTCACCCTGTATTTCAATGCTTCAGTGCTAAATTTTGGATGAGTGTCATGTGCTACGGTGGGATTTGATTCAGTTAGATGATTGGTTGAATTTCGAGGATGAGCTGATAGCTATTCTAGCTTGGGATGTTAGACGGTTAAGGTCTAGAGATATTCTGGTGCTTAAGGTTCAGTAGAGACATCGTCCCGTCTAGGAGGCCACCTAGGAGACCAAGCATGTATGCGGACTCAACACCCTCACTTTTTCCATTGTTTAGGTATTCCTTATTTCTTAACTCTTGAGGATGAAAGTCCTTTTAGTAGTGGATGTTGTAATAACCCTCTTGGTCATTTTCTCTGTTTTTGTGCGTTTTCAGCATGCCAAGGTTCCCACAGCGGCTACAAGTCATTTATGACTTGCCCAAGACAGTCAGTTTAGTTTTCGGACAGTTTGTTTATGTTTTAAGAAATTTCTCTCTTTTGGAACTCTTAAAGTTGAAATATTTGACTTTGGTCAACATTCAAAGTAAACGGGTTTGGATGAGAATTTTGTCAGTATCGTTAGCTCCTTCAGGTCCTCGCGATCATGAGGGTCTGACCAATTAACCGTTGCATTCATAAGGTGTAACTCTGTGATCACGATGAAGGGGTCTGACGGGACCCAACCCTTTCCTTCTATGTGATTACGTGGCTAGTAACTGCAGTCCTGATGACTTGACTAGGGGGTCTCGCTATCACGATAGTGGTCCTCGCAATCGCGATAAAGGACCTTAGACAATATATAATCATCCTCCTTCTTATTATTCACCATTCTAACTCAAATTTTCAGTGGGATTTTCACTCACATTGTTCCGGGTAAGTTCCTAACACGTCCCTAGTGAATTCTTGTGATTTTTACGCACTTATCCCTCTATAAATTCCGTCAATATGAGCTTGAATCCTTGAAAATTTTTCATTTGATCAAATAACTTTCGAAGGCGTTTTTGGGTGCAAAATTGGTTCCCATTTGCGCCCAACTTTTTCTCATGGCTTTACGATAATATTAGGAACAAAATTGCAGTTTATATGTCTATTGTCATCGTCGGGTCCCGAGGCTGAATTATTGTACCGATTTTCAATCCGAATTTCAAAATATCGATAGAGGTATCATTCTTCTCGTATTGATGTGTAAATCATTAGTTTGGTAATGTGACAACAGTTTGAGACTTCTCGGATGGTAAAATCTCCAGTTTGGTGGGTTTGTGAGCGCATATTCGACCTCCGGGTAGGTTATGGCTTACCTACTTTTTGACTTTGCTTGTTTAATGTATGTGTATGATAACTTGTTAGTGGTTGATGGGATATCGTGGCTTGAATACACCCAACTAGGTATTTAAGATCCTTGTATATTGTTTAAGGGACTTAGAGTAGAATTACGCTTTGGAATCCTTAGTTTAGGTAGTTGTTCCTCCTTTAAGACATGGTTTAGTATGTGTAGTATCCTTGAGATTAGAGTTCATGGCCTTATCTTAGTTTCAGTTAGTTTCTTAACTTAGGTGGAGTTCCCTAATGATTTATAGTTAGTGTAGCGCTTTTGATAAGTAGCGACTCCAGTATAGTATCTTTCATTTAGTACGGGTACCTTAGATTTCTTAATTGCAGTATGGTTAGCTTTGGTAGCGATCATCGGCTTGGTTATTCACTTTAATTTTTTGTCATGACCTGAGAAATCAGGTCATGATGGAACCTACAATCCCCCGTAGGCGAACCAATATCCGTAGCCCAGAACTGTTAGTAATGAGCTACTAGCTAACTAAGCATGCGAAAGAAGCAGTATAAGTGGAAGCAAGATAAAGAAGTAGAGAAATAGAACAACCAGAATATATATATATAGAAAGCTAAGCCATCCCATGATTTGGTATCACAGTATAAGAGCTGCCACTAAATATACAGAGTACAAGAGGGTACAAAATAGAATATACAACTGTCTCTGAATAATAAAAAGAGTATATGGTACAAAAGAAGAGATAAAAGTTAAGCCCCAGTAGCTAGGAGCTCACCTAAGTCTCGGATGTTAGAGGCACGGCACGAGTCTGCATGCAATCAACGATGATAGCTCGCACTAGGATCTGCACTAGAAGATACAAAAGTGTAGTATAAACACCAATTGCAAAGCAACGGGTACCTAGTAGTCATCATAGGCCGACTGAGCACATATAAGATATAAAACCAATATAAAGCATATAAGAAAGAAGTAGTCACAGAAACAAACAGGCAAAGCACACGGAAACTAGCACATATAGGAGACAGAATGTATACAAACATACCATGCTAGCCACATGAGAAATATATATCACAGAACACAGGTGAAAGGTTTATAGAACACACCTGGATCCTCGCAGCAATAATTTATATATAGAGAGTTTAAGAAATATGGCGGCATACCGGTAACCTCAAATAAAAGGGAAGGAAGGAAGGCAACTAAATATGATCATGCTTGAAATACAACTCACAATATAGGGAAAATCAAACAATAAACCACAAGTAGCTATAATATGAATAGACACTACAATAATAGCGAAGAAACTAATCCTACCTACAGTCCCAATGGGCGCCCATACACCTGAGGAACGCATACAAGTGAAAACAAACCCTCCAGCATCCCATACTACCAGAGTGTACACACAACAAACAGCAAACAAGGGTGGAACCAAACACAAATGAATGATATAAAGTGATATGATGAAACCAGGTAGTACCGTATGCACCTCCTCCGGCACCCATAGGCCCAGCCGGTAGGACCCATGGAAGGCTTCCCCTGTATTCCTCTACTACCCCCTATACCCCTTCTCCAGCACTCTCAGCCCGTAGCCCCTAGTCCTGATTGGAAAGTTCCATGGAGGTCTCCACAACCACATACAACTCTGAAATCACAATAACCGTGCCAAGAATTATCCAGGTCAAAAATCAGTTGGAAAAGTCAAGTCTAGCGCTGCGGCCCAACCGAGCCTAGTATAGAATCAAAAATCAGTATTAAATCATATTTAGTACTCCAGCCTAGACGAGTCTAGAATCACTGAGAAAATCATCTAAAAATCTCTTTTACTCCAAGAAGATCCATAAAAATCAGTTCCAAAATTCTATTATAACCATTTATACTAAAAACAGGCCCTCGAGGCCATGCAAAGTTAGGAAACCAGTGATAATTAGGCCCGCATCCATAGTAGTAGAAAAATCAATGCAGAATTTTTTTTCATGAAAAATATGATATGTTCGAGTACAATCAATAGCCCAACGGCTCACAATAAACCAACCAGCTCTGCACAGGCTTAATCCACTCTATAACACAGATAACCAGCTCATAGTAGTAAATCGATGTACGGGACATAGACATTTCCCTATTTTTCCACTATCTATGGTCCAAAGGCAGAAACAAGGACACACAGGGCTATAAGGGGTGATACTACAAGTAAGATCAAATACTAAAATGAACTTAGAAAGTAAGAACGGATAGGAGGAAAATGGACAAGGTCTGGGGTGCCAACATAGTAAACCCAACCCAAAGATGCTAAATAGTACAATTATAGCCTATATACGCAAAGTCTAAGGTAGGGAAACCGTAATCTACCTGACGTCCAATTAATAGATGCTGGGAAGCAAAACCCAAAACCGAACTACTCTGAGAAGCTCCAAACAACTAACACACTATCAAGAATGAAATCCATGCATTAAAACAAAGCTAATGATGCCTATATTGCTAATAATTTAGCCGGGTCTATATCCGGGTCAAAAGCGAACCTATGGGACTGGCATCCCGAAACAAAACATAAAGGTTACCACAAGGTCCCCAACGTCACCAATAGGGCATACTCAAAAATTGAGCAGGAATGCACAAGGGACGGGCTCAAAATAGCCCTTGAACCTCAAGAGAAAAATTAAGAATCAGTGGATGCAATTACGGAATTTAAAGGATTAGAACTTACAATTTATGATGGAGAATTACAATTTATGATGGAGAAACAATCACGAGCAAGGAAATAATCACCCTTATGATGGAGGTCAATATTCATTTGTGCCTCTACAAATGTAGAAAAATCTCCACAATTAAAGTCGTCGTAAAAGCGACCAATCTGCGCAAAAGCAAAAACCCCCAACTAAATGGACTTTCGCAAATATGGAGGAAAGTCCGCATATGGAGTGCCCAATTGCAAAAGAAGTGGCTGCAAATATAACACAAGGGCCACAAATGCAGACACACGAAAACCAGTAAAACTCAGCAAAAACTCAACTAAGTTCAAATGCTCAGATGAACCCTCGGGATTTAACTAAGGTCCCGCAGACATAAATGAATTATGATACTTAACTAAAAATGGAATTCCAAACCCAATGGAGTTCACAAAATTTCCAATAGAGGTTGATTTAATGAAAAGGTGGGCCCCATGCCCAAAACCAACCTTAAGCCAATTCTTCCAAAACGAAACCCAATGGCCCAAAACAAGTCTGGAAGCCCCGAGACACGAACCAAAGTCCCTCTAACCCAATGTTGACATTCCCAAGCTAATAACACTGATGAAATTTCCATCCAAGAACATCTTCTACGAATGTTAACCAAAGTCAAACCTCAAAGTTTAACTTGCCATAAATCACAGGAAGCAAGATAAATAAAAACCGAATGCTCCAAGACCCCGGCCAAGGGTCCAAGTAGACCAAAATCTACGCTCCAGAGCTAACGAAACTATCAAAATTTAATTTTGAGCATGTTTACCAAAAATGTTGGCCAAAGTCAACAACTTCCTAATTTAAACATCTAAAATAGGAAAATTGTCATAAAGGCCTAATGAATGACCAAGGCACCGAACCACTGGTCCTAGCAAGACATTAATGACTTAGGGTTGCTACAGGAATGCTCTAACAGTATAAAGAAAGTGAACCTCTCAAGTAGCCTCCTCGACTAGATGACTCAAACAACTATGGATACTGAGCCCACATCTCTCTCTCGGTCAGCCTCCTCGGTCGGATGGTGCCTCCGCTGAACATTAACTACCGGAATCTCTCTAGACCTCAATCTCCTGACATCTCTAGCCCGAATAGCTACTGGCTCCTCAAAAAAGGCCAACCTTTCTTCCAACTGCACTGAATCCCATTTTAACATATGTGACTCATCCATAACATATCGCCTTAACATCGATACATAAAAGACTGGGTGCATAGCTGAAAATATCGGAGGCAAGGCTAACTGATAAGCAACACTACCAACCCTCTGAAGAATCTCGAATGACCCAAAATACCTGGGGCTAAGCTTGCCCTGCCTACCGAATCTCATTATGCCCTTCATGGGCGACACTCGAAGAAGCATTAGATCACTAAATCTGAACTCTAAGGCACAAGGTCTACGATTTGTGTAGCTCTTCTGCCTACTCTGGACTGCACAAAGCTTGTCTTGAATTACCCAGACTCTGTCTAAGGAATCATGAAGCATGTCTGTACTCTGCGTCCTGGACTCCAAACCATCAAACTAACCCACTGGCAATCTGCAATGCCTACCATACAATGCCTCAAAACATGCCAAGCCAATACTCGAGTGAAAATTGTTATTATATGTGAACTCTGATAACAACACATACTGATCCCATAAACCTCCAAAGTCAAGAATGTAGGCCCCTAACATGTCCTTCAAAACCTGAATAGTACTCTATGAATGGCCATCTGTCTGGGATGAAATGCGATGCTAAGTTGGAACTCTGTACCCATATCTCGCTAAATAGTCCTCCAAAACTGCAAGGTAAACTGAGTGCCACGGTCTGAAATGATAAAAGCTAGAACCCTATGCAAATGTACCACTATATAGAGATAAATTTGAGCCAACCTCTCTGCACTATAGGAAGAATGAGCTAGCAAGAAGTATGCAGACTTAGTCAGCCTATTAACAATAATCCAAATGTAGTCAAAACCCTGAGAAATACGTGACAACCATGCTATAAAGTCCATACTGATCCCTTCCCACTTCCACTCAGGAATGGGAAGTCTCTGCATCAATCCACCAGGTCTCATGTGCTCGAACCTAACATGTTTACACTTCAAGCACTCAGATACAAACTCCATTATATCTCTCTTCATACCACTCCACCAGTAAAGCTACCTCAAATCTCTATACATCATAGCTAATCCCAGATGGATGGAATACCTGGAATAATATGCCTCACAGAGAATCAACTGAATCAAATCCCCAACTCTTAAAACACAAAGGCGAATATCAAATTTTAGAACACCATCAGAATCTAAAGTAGCCCTGCTGGCGTCACTCCAAACAACCTGATCACAAATATCACATAACCTCTGATCCTCAAACTGACACTGCTGAATATGATCAACCAAAGTAGAATAGACCTCAACACTGGCAAGAACTTTGCTAAGATCTGAAAAGTCAAGCCAAACCAAATGGTTTGCTAAGGACTAGATGTTCAAGGCCAACGGCCGCTCCAAAACTAAAAGAGAAGTTAAGCTGCCCATAATCATTGTCGTTCGACTCAAGGCATCTGCTATGATGTTTGTCTTGCCTAAGTGATACAGAATAATGAAGTCTAAGTCAATCCATCTTTGCTGCCTAGAGTTCAACTCTCGCTGACTTGTTATCTACTGAAGACTACAGTGATCAGTGAAGATCTCGCAGTAAACCCCATACAGATAATGCCTCCAAATCTTGAGCACGAAGACTACCACCGCCAACTCCAAGTCATAAGTGGGGTAGTTATGCTCGTGAACCTTTAGTTGCCTCAACACATAAGCTATGACACGACCCTACTACATCAACACACAACCAAGATTAACTGCTGAAGTATCATAGTACACTAAGAAGCCCTGACCCTCAACTGCAAAGTCAACACCGGAGCTAAAGTCAATAAGGCCTAAAGCCTCTAAAAACTATCCTCACACTTATCCGACCACTGGAATCGAATATCCTTCCTAGTCAGCCTAGTCAAAGATGCTTCTATGGAAGAAAATCCCTCAACAAACTATTTATAATATCCTCTCAACCCAATAAAGTTGCGAACCTTGGTAAGAGTAGTAGGCCTCAGCCAATCACGTACGGCTAAAATCTTCCCCGGGTCTACTCTAATACCATCCCTAGACACCATGTATCCTAGGAATGCTACTGACTCAAGACAAAACTCACACTTTGAGAACTTGGCATAAAGCTAATGATATCTTAATGTCTGGAGTATAATCCTCAAGTGTTGATCATGCTCATCTCTACTTCATGAGTATATCAGTATATCGTCAATGAAAACTATCATGAATGAATCTAAGTACAGTCTGAGAACCCTGTGCATCAAGTCAATGAAAGTTGTGGGGGCACTAGCCAACCCAAAAAATATCACCAGGAACTCATAATGGCTGTAATGCATCATGAATGATGTCTTAGGGATGTCCTCTACCCTAATTCTCAACTGGTGGTAGCCTGACCTTAAATCAATCTTAGAAAACGTAGCTGAACCTTGGAGATGATTAAACAAGTCATCTATACGCGGCATTAGATACCTATTCTTCATAATCACCTTATTCAGCTGCTGATAATTAATACACATCTGCATCGATCCATCTTCCTTCTTCACAAACAGAATTGGAGTACCTTAAGGCAACACACTCGATCTATGAAACCCTTAGATAATAAGTCCTAGAGCTGATCCTTAAGCTCTCTCAACTTAGTTTGAGCCATATGATATGGAGTAATAGAAATGGGCCTGGTACCCAGCTCTAACTCAATAGCAAATTTAATATCATGCTCAGGTGGAAGGCCTGGCAGGTCGGTTAGAAACACATCAATAAGTCTTTAACCATAGGAACCAACTCAGACGAAGAAGTGTCAACGCTAGCATCTCAGACATATGCTAGATAAGACAAACACCCGCACAAAATCAACTTCCTAGCTCAAAGGCAAGAAATGATCCCAGATGGTGCACAACTAATGGAACCCTACCACATAACTCGGGTTACGTCGAGCACTACTATAGTAAGGTCTTGGCATAACAATCCAAAACCGCTTAGTAAGGGGATAACTAGTCTATGCATAGAATCACATCAAAGTCTAAGATGTCTAGAATCAACAAGTCAGCCCAAGTCTCAAGATCACCAACAACTATCAACAGGCTCTAATATTATGATCCACTACTAAAGAATCATCTACTGGGGTAGCAACATATACAAGAACATATAATGGCTCACTAGCCAACCTCAAACAAGGAATAATGTAGGCAGAAACATACAAGCATGTAGAACCAGGATCAAACAATACTAAAGGTGACTGGCAGTATACAAAAAATGTACTTCTGATCACCGCATCTGAGGCCTCTGCCTCTGGTCTACCTGAGACTCCATAGAACTGCCACTGACCTTCACCAAACCAACTGCCATCCCTACCACCTATCCTGCCATACTGGGCGCCACCACCTCTACCCTCAATATTACCTCCTCTAATGGGTGGTTGCAGTAGTCTGAGAGGCTAATCTAGATGTGGAGATAGCTGAACTGGACCCTGTTGGGGGCAATCTCTGGCATAGTGACCCGTAATACCACACCCATAGCATGGACCTAATGGCCCACCATATTAGAACAAACTAGCTGAACTGGTATGGCCACAATGGCATGATGCCCCAGATATTTTACCCCTGGAAGACTGACCACTATAACCATGCTTACCCCTATGACCCTTATCAAACTGAGGCCCACCTGAAGCCTGAAGTGAAGCCTGAATTGGCCAGCTAGACTAATCCTGATGTTGTTATATCTGATAACCTCACCCCACTAGCCTGCACCTCTACCACAAAAATGGGAACCACTGAAACTACCATGATGGTGTGGTCCTTTATATCAGGACCTGAGATCATGACAATGCAAGTCCTCCATAGTATGGACATGATCTGCTATAGCCTAGAATGGTCACCCACTGGCAAGTAGTATCTCGACAGTTTATCAAAGCTCGATCCTTATCCCCTAAATAAATTGATGAACCCTTTCTAGCTCCAAGGAATAATCATAGCCCCAAATAGAGGTAACTAGTAAAAATGGGTCTCATACTCGGATACGAACATATATCCTTGCATCAGTCTAATGAACTACTCTTTACGATGCTCATGGTCGCTCTATGGAAAGAACTTAGCCATAAAAGCCTCACATAACTCTTTCCACGATAGCTGAGGAGACTAAGATAGTCTATAAGCTAGCTGGGCCCTTTACCAAAGCTTAGTTAGGCCCTCGAGCTGATAAGTAGTATAACCGACCCCGTGAGTATCTAACAACCTAAGATGATGAAGCATCTTCTCCCAAGTCAAAATGAAATTATAAGCATCCTGATCAAGATCAATAGAGAACCTCAATGGAGAAATTCTCAGAAACCTGCGCAAAGCCTTCTGATTTTTCTCTGCCATAACTGGGCAAGGAGCAAGACGTTAGGCAATTGTAGGTACTGGAAAACCTCTGCAAGGGGAGCCACAATAGCAGGCTGCGCTCCTGAACTCTGTACACCTAGGGTTTCCCCCTGAGCAGATGTATGTGCCACATCTAAAGGCTGACCCTCAATCATACCCAGTAGTTGTAGAAGCAAACCCCAAATATCTAACGAAAGCACTAGGGATGAGGCTGGTACAGAAGCTGCTATTGGCTCTGGTGGTACCTAGGTTGTCCCCTGGTTTATGGGCTGTTGCTCTGGGACTAACTCGGGCTCAAACTCAGCTTTAGAAAATCTAATTGGTGCCACAGCTTGAGAAAATCCTCAGCTTCTACCTCTATGACCACCTCGTCCCCTAGTTGTAGTCGAGTGTGATAGTGTCAAAGGCTTGCCCTAACCTGCTATTGAAGATCTCATACGAGATATCTGTAGAAGAGTGAACTAGAATAAATAAGATTTCTAGGAAATATCCATGATAAGACGCACGATAGAGAAGTAAGAAAAGACCCATATTTCCTAAAATGCCATTGTATCCTCGCAAAGATTGAGTATGGACCTCTCTGCCCTGATCTGCAGGACTCTACTAGACATTGGCTCCTATACCGATGGCACCAGTGAACCCAGGCTCTGATACCAAGCTGTCACGACCTAATTTTTCATGTCATAATGGCACCTATAACCCCCTGTAGGTGAACCAACCCTCGTAGCTTGAAATGGTTAGTAATGGGTGATAAGTTGGTATTCTACCTACTTATTTAGATCCTAATCTTATACCTTTGCTAGTATAAAGTGGATAAATAGTGCAATTTGACATGAATTTCTTCTATTTTACAGGTTTCTATGTTTTAGAAGTGTTCGGGAAAGATTGGAGTGAAAACAAATCAAAATGGAGCTAAAAGGGACTGCTTAGCACTGACACAATATTGCTCATCATGATCGCGAGAGTGGAGCCATGCGACCGCGATGCACAAGGACAGAGCTAAACCTACGCGACCACAAAGTGAAGCCACGCGACCACGTGAAGGAAAATATTAAAGCTACACGACCGCGAGGTTGAGGATATGCAACTGCATAGAAGGAAATTTCAGAACCTCGCAATCGCGAAGGTAACACACACGACCGCGATGAAGGTTTCATCAGCTGTGGGACAGATTTGGAAATTCCCATTTTTGGAAACCCCAATTCACATAAAACTCTTCCCAACTGAATGGGAACATATATTTTGGCTGGATCTTTGGCTAATCTTTGGAAATCTTGAGCAAGCTTGGGAGCAAGTTCTTCATCCAACACCATAGGAGTAAAGATTTGGAGGAATTTATTGTAAAATCTTTAGTTTCCAATCTTTTACTCTTGTTCTTAATTTCTATTTTATTGGTGTGTTTGTTGACATGAGATTTTGGGTTTGTATTAGAGATAATACTTTTTGGGTTATTGAATTCATATATAGATATTGTTCATGTTTGATTATTTGGGTCTATTGAATCCTCTATGCTTGAAATTATAGTCAATGGTTGCAAACATTGACTTAACTTGCTAATTTGGGTTTTTTCTCTCGAGAGAAATTCTCGAATGCGGGAAGATTCATTAGTGGAGATTTGGGGTTTCCACTCTAGATCAAGGCTAGACATAGCTTGGTTGCCGAAAACTCCCATCTAAGAGTTGGGGTTAGAGATAACCCAACTCACCCAAGTTATTTTGATGGTTTAATACTTACTCATGTTAGTTCAAGAGAAAATACATGAGATATATGCTCAATTGGTTGAGAGACAGTTAGGGCATACCCTTAGCCAAGACTACCTAGGTGTAAACCAGGTGCAAGTCTTGTGAATTGAATTCCCATTCTCAACTCTCCCTTGTTATCCTTGTTTGGTGAAAGCTAGGTGAAAGCCATTGATCAATCTATCTTTTATTTGATTTTTATTTTATTTTTAGTTTGTAGTCTAAAACCCCTCTTTTAGATATATTTTCCCCATTTCCCCTAATTGAACTCTAATAAGTTGCTCTTATTCTTTGTTAGCTCGATTGTGACTACATTGTTCCCTTGGGTACGACCCCTATACTCATTGGGAATTATAAATTTTGTTTTGCTGCACGATCGCCATGTCCTCATAATTGGAGAGCACAATTTGAGCGTTCATCAAAAATGGCGCCTTTGCCAGGGAACAATTTGGTGTATTGAGTTAGTTTAGAATTTGAGTTTACTTACTCTAGTTCAATTTTGTGAATACTTGTTTTTTTTGTTTAGGTTTAGTTAGTTGATTGATTTCATGGCATCTCGAAATGATAGAGGTGTTGGTGGTTGCAACCCTTGCTGTATTGATCCTTGTTGTTATTGTGGAGGACCCCATTGATGTGCCGGGATTCTACGGCATATTTGACGCCTTTAACTAAGAATACTCGCGAGTTTTCAAGCAACTTTTGTGGTTTTTGATGTTTTTATGTTGTATTTGCAGGAAAAGGAGACAAGGATAAAAAGGAAGTGAAAAATACTCAAGCTAAGTAACACGGGTTAGGATTGACGGAGGGCCTGATGGCTCGTCACACAGGTGATTGACCGTCAAGGGAGCCACTAAACCTGGCAGCAGCTAAAGGAGGCACTGGATAGTGGCGACAGTTGGTGTGATGGCCCGTCACACCCGTGACTGACCGTCAACCGAGCCGTCAAGTTAGAGCTCAAGGAGAGCATGCACTGGATAGTGGCGACGGTTGGCGTGACGGCCCGTCACACCCGTGACTGCCCGTCAGCCAAGCCTTCAAGTTAGAGCTAAAGGATAGCATGCACTGGATAGTGGTGCACACCAGTCTTATGGGTGACGGTCCGTCAAGCGACCCGTCAAAGCGAAGCGGGTCTCCAAAAATTCTATTTTTGGACTTTATTTCCTGGACTGCTATAAATACCCAGTGTTAGGGTTATTTTATATTATTCATTAACTAATATTTGTCGGACGTTTTGAATGAGTTTTGGGAGGAGAAAACACGATACAAACTGGTTTTCTTCCTTTTCTTCCATTGTTCTTGGGATTTTCACCATTGGTGGTGGCATTCTACGAAGTTCAAAGTAAAGTATTAATTTTCTATTGTAAGAATTCCTTCTTCTCATATGAATACTAGTATTTCGTTACTTTGCTTTGCTAGCATGAGTAACTCCCCACAACTAGGGTTGTGGGATCCATGGCAAGAGTCACAATGTAGATTCCGGGTAGCGTTGGGTTAAATTTATATGTTATCACATGGTTAATCATTCATTATTTACGTTTTCTAATGGTTGCAAACATTAGAACATACCTAGGTTTGATTTGCTTGAACAAAGAGATTAAAACTGGGAAATTTGATTAACTACGAGGATTCGAGACTACCAACTCTCGTCTTTTGATTAATGCTGTAACTAGATTAATCTACTCGATGTTTAGGATTGAAATAAGAAAGTTCACCTTTTCAAGTTCGAGAGAATTGAAAAGGAAATTCATCTATTTGGTTGAGAAATGTTTAGATGATATCATTAAGTCAATCACATCGTGATATGCATATAGAAAGAACCCAGTTAAGCTTTGAATCGAAATTGTTACGACGCCATGGTGAACACTTCCCTAGTTCATTCTCATATTGATTAATACTCGTTGAAACTCGCAATTAGTTACTTGCATTGTTCAAATATTGATCACAGAAACCCCCCCAATTTACCGGAAACTATTGACTACTAGTCAACTAACTCACTAAGGATTTAATTTGCACTTTATTCCCTGTGGGATCGACCCCAACCTCTGTTGGGTTCTATATTTGACGATGACCGCTTACGCTTCGTAATTGGAGTTGTAATTTGGGCGTATCAAATTTTGGCGCCGTTGCCGGGGAGTACGGTTGTTTATTAAGTCCGGTGTGTTTATTTGACTCTTAGTCATATTTCCTGATTTTACTTTTGTTTGTTGTTTTTGTTTATTACAGGGTACTGAGTTGTGCATGCCAAGTACCCGACGCTCGGGTGAACCAATATTATCCTATGACCCCGAGCTCGCAAGAACACTAAGGCAAACCATGAATGTATAATAGCAGGAGGCAGCAAGGCTTGCTCCAGAACAACAGGCTCAACAGGATCAGCATCACTTGAATGTTGAGGATATAGAGGATGATATTGCATTAGATGGAGTTGGTGCTACGGGCGCCATTGTTCTTCCTCCGCTAGGGCCTGGGGCCAAGTTCAACATTACTAGCACAATGCTCCAGCTGTTGAACTTAAAGGGATTGTTCCGTGGTATGGCTGGTGATGATCCAAACCGACACCTGATGAATTTTGTGGGTATCTGCAAGTCATTTGAATTGCCTGGAGTAAGTCAGACCGCGATCAGACTCAGGTTGTTTCCATTATCTCTGTCTGATGAGGCAGCGTTATGGTTGACAGAGCTAACCCCCGACTCTATCACAACCTGGGGAGAGTTGAAAGGAGCTTTCCTAGAAAGGTTCTTTCCTCCCTCTAGGATGATACAGTTGAGAGATGAAATTAGCAATTTCAGACAACAACCTCATGAGGCTTTACATGAGATGTGGTTGCGGTTCAAGAAGAAGTTGACACAATGCCCGAACCATCAGTTGACCGACAATTTCCTGATGCAGAAATTCTACAGGGCACTAAATTCGGCTACCAAGCCGACACTGGATAATGCAGCAGGTGGAGCGTTTATGGGTCTCACCTTTATCGATGCCACAACTATTTTGGACCGGCTCACTAAAACCAATAGGTCCTGGCATACACGGGACACAGAGATGACTGCTAGCACTCATGCAGTTGGTATATCAGCGGAACAGCGAAGGAAAGAGGAAGAGCGGGATCAAGATATGGCCCATCTGAAAATGCAAATGGACCTACTGACAAAACATTTGTTGTCAGGAGACATGGAAAAAGTGAAAGTTGTGGGTTCCCAAGGTAGAGCAACAGAGTTCGAGTCTAATGAGGAGGAGAACTATTTGGGGGATTTCCAGGCCAATGGCCAGGGAAACCAAGGTCGGAACTATCAGAAGGACAACTACTATGAAAAAGCTGGCTACAAAGATCGTGATCAGGGGAACTGGATGAATAAAACTGATAGAGGTGGGTTGTACATACCACCTGGTAACCGAGAAAGAACTAGCAATGAGACAGGGACGTCTAAGTTATAGAATATGATGGCAAAGATGCTGTTGAAGGTGAAATCTACTGACTCCGGAGTCAAGGAAATGAAATCTGAATTATCATCAATGAGTCAGTTAGTGAATTCTCATTCCACCTCAATCAAGCAGCTAGAGCAACAAATGGGTAAAGTCTCGGCGTCTCTAAATCAAAGGAAAGTTGGGACATTGCCGAGTGACACCATTCAAAACCCGAGAAACGACAGAAATTGTATGGCAATGACCACCAGAAGCGGTAAGACATTATTGGAATCACATCCGGTAATTCAGACTCAGAAAGGTAATGTTGCTGAGGAAGACGAGTTAGTAGATGCTGAAAATATGGTCGATGAGGATGTGAGAGTATCTGTTGAAGAACTCGGTATGGTAGAAGATGCTACTCAAGTTCTCACGGATAAAAACAAGGAAGTTGAAAAATTTCCAACTATGATGCCTCGGCCACCACCTCCTTTCCCACAATGGTTGAAGAAGAAAGTGGAAGATAGCAAGTTCCTGAATTTCATGACCATGCTCAAGAAGATATCAGTGAACATCCCTCTGGTGGATGCGCTTGAACAAATGCCCGGTTATGCCAAGTTCATGAAGGACTTGATCACAAAGAAGAGGTCGGTAAGTTTTGAACCGGAAGACAACCTCCACCATTGTAGCGCTATTTCATCAAGATCGCTAGTCCAAAAGAAAGAAGACCCGGGTGCGTTCACTATTTCTTGGACCATAGGGGAGTTTAACTTTGCAAAACCTCTTTGTAACTTTGGGGCTAGCATAAACTTGATGCCGTTAGCCATCTACCAGCAGTTGGGCTTAGGAGCTCCCAAACCGACGACTATGAGACTGTTGATGGCTGAAATATCGGTTAAACACCCGGTGGGTATTTTGTATGATGTGCTTGTGAAGGTGGGGAAGTTCATATATCCGACAGACTTCGTGATTTTGGACTGCGAAGTGGACTTTGAAGTCCCTATTATTTTGGGATGACCCTTCTTGGCAACCAGAAGAGTATTAGTAGATATGGAGAGCAACGAGTTGACTTTCAGGTTGAACAACGAAGTAGTGAAGTTTAATGTGTTCAAGTCAATGAGGCAACTGAGGGACATAAATGTCGTCTCGGTTATTGATGTTGTTGCCAAATCTGATGTGATTGTTTCTGTTAAAGAGAGACTTGCTGTAGAGACGTTGGCAGCAGTCATGATGAACTTCGATGATGATGACATCGAATATTATGAAGAAATTGTAAAGGCTGTGGTTGGAATGGGGTCATATTGTTACGCCCCAAAGAAATTAGATCTCGATTTAAAGAATATACCGACACCTCCTGCAAGGCCTTCTATTGAGGAAGCGCCAGTATTAGAGTTGAAAGAGTTACCAGGCCATCAAAAGTATGCATTTTTAGGTGACAAAGATACCTTACCTGTAATCATTGCGACAGACCTTGTGCAATCTCAAGTTGAAGCTTTACTATCCACACTAAGGAGACACAAGAGAGCAATCGGCTGGACCATTGCAGATATTATTGGCATCCCACCAGGTATTTGTACTCATAAGATACAGTTAGAAGAAAATTGGTCTCCCACCACCGAGCACCAGCGGAGACTAAATCCGCCAATGCAAGAGGTGGTGAAGAAAGAGATCATCAAATGGCTCGATGCTGGAGTGGTTTACCCAATTTCTGATAGCAAATGGGTAAGCCCAGTGCAATGTGTTCCTAAGAAGGGAGGAATGACTGTGGTAGCAAATGACAAAAATGAGATGATTCCATTAAGACCTGTCACGGGGTGGCGAGTCTGTATGGATTACCGAAAGCTAAACTCCTGGACTCTCCGTGATCATTTCCCCATGCCCTTTATGGATCAGATGCTGGATAGATTAGCTGGCAGGGGTTGGTACTACTTTTTAGATGGATATTCAGGGTACAACCAAATATCTATCGCCCCGGAAGATCAGGAGAAAACCACTTTCACCTGTCCCTATGGTACGTTTGCTTTTAGACGCATGCCCTTTGGTCTTTGCAATGCTCCTGCAACATTCCAAAGATGCATGATGTCTATCTTTTCTGATATGGTGGAGAACACATTGGAAGTCTTCATGGATGACTTTTCAGTAGTGGGTGATTTATTTGACGATTGCTTGACTAATCTGGGTCAAGCATTGCAAAGGTTTGAAGAGTCAAACCTCGTGCTGAATTGGGAGAAATGCCATTTCATGGTGAAAGAAGGAATTGTATTAGGGCACAAAATATCTATGAGAGGTCTAGAGGTGGATAGAGCCAAGATAGAAGTCATCGAGAAACTACCTCCACCCATTTCAGTAAAGGGCATGAGGAGCTTTCTTGGTCATGCCGGTTTATACCGAAGATTTATTAAAGATTTCTCTAAGATTGCTACCCCATTGTGCAGGTTGCTTGAAAAAGAGACTAAGTTTGTATTTGATGCTGAGTGTTTGAGGGCGTTTGAGTGCCTGAAAGAAAAGTTAGTGGATGCTCCTATTATAATTGCCCCGGATTGGTCCAAACCGTTCGAAGTAATGTGCGATGCGAGATGTGTTGCACTTGGAGCTGTTTTGGGACAGAAGCGAGACAAACTTTTTCACCCCATTTATTATGATAGTAAAGCATTGAATGGGGCGTAAAAGAACTACACAGTGACAGAACAAGAGCTGCTGGCTGTTATATACGCTTTTGAGAAATTCAGAGCGTACTTACTTGGTACAAAAATGGTGGTGCACACAGATCATGCAGCCTTGAGGTATTTAATGACCAAAAAGGATGCAAAACCATGACTAATCCGATGGGTGCTATTGTTGCAGGAATTTGACTTTGAAGTCAAAGATCGGAAAGGGTGTGAAAACCAGGTAGCGGATCATCTGTCCAGGCTTGAGAGGGAAGAGAACGTAGTAGATGAACCGAAGATTGATGATGCATTCCCGGATGAGCAGGTGATGGATGCGTCACTTGATATGGTGCCTTGGTATGCTGATTTCGAAAATTATGTGGTGAGTGACATGATCCCGGAAGATTTGAACTTCCACCAGAAAAAGAAATTTCTCCATGATGCAAGTAAGTTTTTCTGGGATGAGCCATATTTATTCCAGTTGTGTGCTGACAACATAGTGAGGAGATGTGTACCAGAAGTGGAAACGACAAGCATCTTGCAAGCTTGTCATTCATCCCCAGTTGGAGGACATCATGCGGGTAATCGAACCGCCCGAAAAATCTTACAGTGTGGTTATTATTGGCCGACAATCCAGAAAGATTCATATAAATTTGCCAAGTTCTGTGATCAATGCCAACGAAGAGGAGCAATCTCTCGCCGATAAGAGTTGCCCATGTCCACTATTTTGGAGGTTGAGTTATTCGACGTATGGGGAATAGATTACATGGGCCCTTTTGACAGCTCTTATGGGAACCGTTACATCTTGGTAGCGGTGGATTATGTCTCAAAGTGGGTAGAGGCGGTTGCTTTGGCCGATAACGAAGGGAGAAGTGTGGTGGCGTTTCTAAAAAGAAACATCTTTGCTCGGTTTGGCACCCTTCGCACAATCATAAGTGATGGAGGTTCACATTTTTGCAATAAGGTGTTCCGGGCTGCTTTAGCAAAATATGGGGTGAAGCAACACAAGGTAGCCATACCTTATCACCCCCAAACCAGTGGGCAAGTCGAAGTGTCGAATCGTGAAATGAAATAGATATTGGCAAAGTCTGTGAATGTGAACCAGCGAGATTGGGCAAGAAAGCTGGATGACGCACTCTGGGCGTACTGAACAGCGTTTAAGACGCCAATAGGTATGTCTCCTTACCAATTTGTTTTTGGTAAAGCTTGTCACTTACCCGTGGAACTTGAGCACAAAGCCCTTTGGGCGCTCAAAAGGTTAAATCTCAGTTGGAGAGAGGCATCGGAACTAAGGTTGGAACAATTGAATGAGATGGACGAGTTCCGATTGCGAGCATATGAGAGATCCGCTCTCGACAAGGAACGAATGAAGCTATACCATGACAGAAAAATTGAGAAAAGGGATTTCAAGGTTGGGGACTTGGTATTGTTGTTCAACTCCAGGTTCAAATTATTTCCTGGGAAACTCAAATCCAAATGGTCCGGACCATTCAAAGTACACCAAGTGTTTCCATCCGGTGTGGTTGAACTTGAAAATAAGGATGGTGAGTTGTTCAAAGCCAATAGGCAGAGGGTAAAGCAATATCTGGGCCTCCCGGAGGAGGTACATGTTCTGTCTCTGGTGTATCTTGATGAAGTCTGAGTAATCAAGACACCCGCGTCGTGCTGCGTCATGCCGCGACGTTAAATCAGGCGCTTTATGGGAGGCAACCCATGAATTGTTGTTGTATCATGATCTTAGAAAAATTTGATTTGTTAGAATTGGTTAATTTGTGCGTTGAGTGTGCAGGTACAAAAAGGTGGAAGTAACAGCATGTTCTGTCTATGAGTGACGGTTCCTGTTGGTGGGTCGTCAACTATACGACGGACCGTCACAGCTTTGGTGGACCGTCATTCCAGGCCGTCACCAAGGCACTCACAAGGGCTCACTGTTTATATATGACGCACCAAGTGATGGACCGCCAGATTGTTGACGGACCGTCACTTCGGCCACCACATCAGGTAAGTTTTAAATCTTTTGGTGCCCCGACCCAAAACCAACCCGACCCGCCTGAATATATTAAATCATCTTCATCATCTTCCCACTCATATTCTACTCTCAAGCTCCAACCCTCCATTAAAACAAAGATCCTCTCTTCCCCAAGCAAATCCCACATCCCCATCGACTTCCACCATTCGTCCAAAACTTAAAAACCAACAATTCCCCGTCGAAGAATAGGGTTGTCCATCGGTTCTTGTAAATCATAAAGGAATAGAAGTTTTCTTCTCACTAACAAAATCAAGGTATGATTCTAAACTCTTCCTCGTTGGGATTATTTGAGTAGCATTATTAAGAAATACCGGAGGAAATTGTTGGGTTTGTATATGTGTGAAATGGTGATAATGTAAATGTTGTTGGGTATGAATGTTGTTGTTGTTTGAAATTGTAAAACTTGACATGGGTGAAGTCTTGAGTAACCCATGAGATTAAATACATGATAGGTGGTGACTTTGTGAAACCAAATCCCACAAAGAATGGGAAAACCCCGAATAGAGCACAAGGTGTTCGAGGAAATGCCTCAAATAAAGTAAAACACGCTGTCTTAAAGTGACGGTTGGCATGACGGCCCGTCACACATGTGACTGCCCGTCATCCAAACCGTCAATAATAAACAGTTCACTGTCTTAAAGTGACGGCCGGTGTGACGGTCCGTCACCCATGTGACTGACCGTCACCCAAACCGTCACTCCGAGACAGTGGCGATAGTTGAGTGCTTTCCTGTTCTCATGTGTTTGAATTTGTTCACGTGCAAGTACATGGCCCCCAAACAACAACCACCTCAAGGTCAAGCAAAAAAGAGGAAAGAAAGAACCTCTACCACTCGGACCCTAATAGATGAATCGAGTAGCGAAGAAGAAGCAGTTGAAGCCCCGACTTACCAGACTAGGCTATCCAAACGAAGAAACACCCAAGTCTCCCAGTCTGAAGAGGAGAGTGGGTCATCTAGCAGTAGGTCGGGGAGTGATAGTGGATCTGAAGAAAGTGGTAACTCCAGCCCCAGTCTGGAGGATGTAAGAGGTACTGAAACCACCAAAAATGCAGGGAAGGAACCCATGGATAGAGAATCGATCCGGTGGGCATTTGAGGGTGCTCGAAAGCACTATCTTGACGGTCTTACCAAAACAATGTCGAGGAGCCACAAAAGACCTATAGCTGAAGAAGTGCAAATTATTATCACGGATCTACCAGAATACCCAGTTTTTCAGACACAGTTTCAGAGGTACTATCTTGAGTGGATGAGCACACCTCCGGGATTCTATTATCCAGAACTGGTCCGGGAATTCTTTGCCAACTATTTGGCACTGTTGGAGAGAAAATGTGAGAAAGGAAAAGGGTTTAAATCAGCACCAAGGCAGGACGGGTTCCGGTTCGAGGTAAACAAGCAGACATCTCCCGAGAGATGATTAACAGAGTCCTCTTCGGTCCTGAATACCTTCCTCCACCTTATATGCCAGAGTTTCATGACAAAATTACCAACATATACTCGCAGAGACCATGGTTAGCACGGACATTGACTGATGGCTCACCATCTTGGCTAACTCAGAGGGGACAGATATCGAAGCAATCACTAAGCTTCGTAGCAAAGTTTTGGTGGGCTGTTGTGCGGTACATGCTATTTCCAACAGGTGGAGACGCTAATTTGGATGAGGGAAGAGCCATACTTGTAGCAAGTTTGATAGCCGGGTACGTCATCAACTTCGGAATGATAATTGTAGATGAGATGCGGACCAGGGCCATAAAAACTACTTCTTCTTTGCCATTCCCGTGTCTGGTTACTGAGTTATGCAGGCGTGCAGAGGTGCCGATATTGGACGGTATTGATGAGCAAGTGACAGCGTCATCCACGCAAAATATTGACAAATCAAAGGATGACACTAAGTTTGACATGAGGATTCATAAGCCTCAGATCTTCGAGGAACCAACCACAACCATCTCCGAGGCAACCGACACTCCATCAGGCACAGAGATGCCACTTGCAGTGTTTGATCAGAAGACTTCACAAATAATGAGAGCTACTGTCGAAAGCTCTGGCACTGCAGCAAGGCCTCCTCTACCACCGGAATATCACATGAATCCCCGAAATTTTGCTAAAATGGTGCAGAAACAGAAACAGATGGATAAACAAATTGCCGCTTGGACGGACTTGTTCAAACCCACCATTGATGAAGCAATACGGAAGGCTCTGAAGCTATTTGAGGGGATGCGTGCAAGGGTCGATGCGATGGAAACCCGGATGGAGGCAAGGCTAAACAAAATGAGCATCCCGGACCTGGCAAGATTTGATGTGGAACTGAGGAAGATAAAAAATGATATCATCGTCCTCAAGCAAGAAAAAGCGCTTTATGATGAGACTGCAGAGTTCGTGGACTTGGACGAAGAAACCACGATAGTGGATTTGATGGGTCGGCCACTGAAAATTAGTGAACCCCAAGCAGGTGAAAGTGGGGTAAAGAAGTCAAAGAAGAAAAAGCACAAAAAGATGTCAGCTGAGGAGGAAGAGTTAGAGGCTGCGAAGCAGTGGTCGGTAGTAGATGAGCAGCTGCGACAGGAAAGAGTGTGTGCCCAAGCAGGTGGGGCATCATCCAGTGCAGTACCGGAGTCTGGAGAGACTCCAGATGTTGATGAGCTGCGTACGGAAACCTAGGTTTCCCAGGTACCCCTATGCCTTTGTTCTGAATATCTGTTTCCTTGAGCATTGAGGACACTGCTAAATTCTTTTGTTAAGGGTAGGGGTATTACCACCAGAGGTTTTTGTTGCCGTGTTTCTTTTCCTCCGGTGTGCTATCTAGTAGAACCGACATGTTTGGTTGTCGTTTAAATTTTGGTTGTGTTGTGATGTCTATAGCAAGCATGGCTTTTTGAAAGTTGAACTAAAAGGAGCCCCCTCTGAATAAGTTGATTTTGTACTTATGTTTGAAACGATTGACTGTTCTGGATCCTTTAATGTCATTGTGTGGTTGTGATTGTAATAATTATGCTTAAGCCGAGCTGATGTCTTGATAGTTGGTAGTGGTATGGTTTCTTGGTGCCAAGTGTGTGTGAGCTTATTGTTATAAACTCTTACTCTGTGCATGCATCTAGAACTTGCCCGGTCTATTTTGTTAATCTTGAAGTTGGTTGCTTAGGAAAGGATCACAAGCCTTTTTTGTGTGGAGTCCACTTAGCCTATAAGACCGTCCAAATACAAATAATCCTTTTGATCCCTGTTTGAGCCATAATTGACCCTATTCTTTCAATAACCTGTCACCGTTTCTTTTTAACTTTGAATCCCTATTTTGGCCCTGGTCCTTCCTTGGACATCGTGCACCTCAACTCAGGCAATCAACCTAAGTTGAGGGTGGCTACTATAGAGGTAAATGATAAGAAAAATAGGATGGATAAGATTGGTTGTGGATAGAATGAAAATTTCGAGTGTGTGCCTAAGAAAAGAAAGAAAAAGAAACGAAAAAGAGATGAAAAAAAAGAATTGTCAAAAGAAAGAGGCCGCACCTGTAGCTAGAAAGAAGGAAATAAAAAGGTGAATAAGGATGGACGAAGTAAAGTTAAGTGGAAATAGTAGGTCGGTGATTCCAAGGAGGGCTTAGTCACTAACCCTTAAATGTATCCTACCTGCACCCAAAGCCTCATTACAAGCCAAAACAAGTCCTTTTGTGATCCTGAGCGGCTTTTTGAAAAACTGAAATAGGATAGCAAGGGAAAGCTTATGGCATCGCATGCTCATTGTTTGAAATCGTTTATGAGTGTGAGCGCCTTACCTAGTCCCAAATCTTGTGTGTGGGACTTCTTTGTGGTGAGGGCAGCGAGATTTCTGTATCATCTATTGACTGTTGGGATAGCTGTTGTGTGTGTATGTAGAATATTCTATCATATCAGAATGACATGTTTGGATCCTGGCAAGTTAGCGTTTCATATATTTTTATACTACCGGGGGGGAGTGATTTAAATTTAATAGACTGTTGAGTGGCCATGATTTGCTAAAGATATGTGTTTGTATTCTTAGTTGAGTCGTCATTTTGTTTTTGTTGTCATGTTGCTTGAGGACAAGCGAACATTTTAAGTTGAGGGTGTTGATGTGCCGGGATTCTACGACACATTTGATGCCTTTAACTAAGAATACTCGCGAGTTTTCAAGCAACTTTTGTGGTTTTTGATATTTTTATGTTGTATTTGCAGGAAATGGAGACAAGGATAAAAAGGAAGTGAAAAATACTCAAGCTAAGTAACACGGGTTAGGCTTGACGGAGGGCCTGACGGCTCGTCACACAGGTGACTGACCGTCAGGGGAGCCACCGAACCTGGCAGCAGCTAAAGGAGGCACTGGATAGTGGCGACGGTTGGCGTGACGGCCCGTGACTGACCGTCATCCAAGCCATCAAGTTAGAGCTCAAGGAGAGCATGCACTGGATAGTGGCGACGGTTGGCGTGACGGCCCGTCACACCTGTGACTTCCCATCAGCCAAGCCGTCAAGTTAGAGCTAAAGGATAGCATGCACTGGATAGTGGCGACAACCAGTCTCATGGGTGACGGTCCGTCAAGCGACCCGTCAACGCGAAGCGGGACTCTAAAAATTATATTTTTGGACTTTATTTCCTGGACTGCTATAAATACCCAGTGTTAGGGTTATTTTATATTATTCATTAACTAATATTTGTCAGACGTTTTGAACGAGTTTTGGGAGGAGAAAACACGATACAAACTCGTTTTCTTTCTTTTCTTCCATTGTTCTTGGGATTTTCACCATTGGTGCTGGCATTCTACGAAGTTCAAAGTAAAGTATTAATTTTCTATTGTAAGAATTCCTTCTTCTCATATGAATACTAGTATTTCGTTACTTTACTTTGCTAGCATGAGTGGCTAAACTCCCCACAACTAGGGTTGTGGGATCCATGGCAAGAGTCACAATGTAGATTCCGGGTAGCGTTGGGTTAAATTTATATGTTGTCACGTGGTTAATCATTCATTATTTATGTTTTCTAATGGTTGCAAACATTAGAACATACCTAGGTTTGATTTGTTTGAACAAAGAGATTAAAACCGGGAAATTTGATTAACTACGAGGATTCGAGACTACCAACTCTCGTCTTATGATTAATGCTGTAACTAGATTAATCTACTCGATGTTTAGGATTGAAATAAGAAAGTTCACCTTTTCAAGTTCGAGAGAATTGAAAAGGAAATTCATCTATTTGGTTGAGAAACGTTTAGATGATATCATTAAGTCAATCACATCGTGATATGCATATAGAAAGAACCCAGTTAAGCTTTGAATCGAAATTGTTACGACGCCATGGTGAACACTTCCCTAGTTCATTCTCATATTGATTAATACTCGTTGAAACTCGCAATTAGTTACTTGCATTGTTCAAATATTGATCACAGAAACCCCCCAATTTGTCGGAAACTATTGACAACTAGTCAACTAACTCACTAACGATTTAATTTGCACTTTATTCCATGTGGGATCGACCCCAACTTCTGTTGGATTCTATATTTGACGACGATCGCTTACGCTTCATAATTGGAGTTGTAATTTGGGCGTATCACCCATCTTCGGTGGAAATGTAAGATTGGCCCTAGGAGAGGGAGGTATTCACCTTTATGTTCCTCTGATGGGAGAAATTGCTATTTGTGTGGTGGTCGTGATGGATATTAGAGCAATTGTCCTAATGACCATCCTCCTCCCCCCTCTTATGCTAACCATGTTGCTAGTGGTGCTTGTGATCTTAATAGGAACCATGAATTAGCAAGAGAAGAAGGCATATGGGCTAAGCTACAAACCCTCCTAACCTCACTAGAAACCCAAGAGGAGGGTATTAAATCCATAAAGCAAGGTTTGGTGGAGATGAGAATGAAGGAAGGTGAGGAGATAAATCATGCCGAACAATCCACGGTGGATTTTTCCATGCCTTTTGCTCAAGTTGATGAAGAATACACCTACCCAAAAAGCCTATATTCCATGGTTCAAACTCTCTTAGCCAAGCAAGATATAACGGAGGAGGGTGCAATCCATAAATCAAGGCATTGTGGATGCAAGGGCTAAAGAAGAAGAGGAGAAAAATCGTTCCACACAACTCATGGTAGATTTATTTACTCCTTTCGGTCAAATTGATGAAAAAAACCTCCAAGCCAATCAAATGAAAATGTATCGAACATCAAGCTAAATTAAATTCACTTTAGGGACAATGATGAAGATTTGCAAAACATAGAATGGCCCAAAAGTGAATTCGTCCGTACCAGTAGTGCTTGAACCCTAACAAGAGGAGAAATTTGTATTGGGTGAGGTTGTGAGCCTAGAATGGGTGTTAAACCAAGATCACCAACTTGTGGCCTATGGGGAACAACAAGAGAGAATGCTACTAATGTTCGAGGTAGTGTTGAAAAGGCATTCTAAGAGAAGTCAAAAGGAGAGGATGCTTGAAATCGCTATTCAAAATTTGGACATCGATTTGAATGCTCGTGTTGACACATGCACAATTGTGGGTAGTAGTTTTGAGTTACTCCCTATCGAAGAGAACACACATAGGAGGCTCATAGCTTGAAGATGTTGTGGGAACCAACTAATCCATACAAGGATCACGATGCCGAAAACAAACGAATGATACTAGAGTTACAACAGTTCATCGTGAAAGACTCTAGTTCATTCGAAAGTGAGGATGCTATAAATGAGACAAGTTTGAAGGTGGAGACGCCTAAATGTTCCTCCAACCACTTGTCAACCTTGAGTTTGGTTGAATGGATGAGAGTTGAAGTAATCAAGCTTTTGGAAGACCTTGAAAGGAGGATGTGTCAAAGTTTGTCTAGTTTTAAATTGTCATGAACAGAAACCAAGGAGACCTTTCTCACTTGAAGGCTAAAATTTGCAAAATGCGACACCTATAAAATGGCCTTCTCATGTTCACATCTTCACCTCATGACTTTCACCGGAAGCTCAATTCAAATTTGGGTCGAAGGTTCAAAGCTTCCAAGTGGAGATCTCAATGGTGAGGTAGCCGGTGTTGCGCCGCGATGTTAAATTGTGCGCTTGATGGGAGGCAACCCATTGCCTTTATGCTTTACTTCACTTTTTGCTTCCTTTTTGGTGTGTTTTTAGGTGCCCAAGGGAATGAGAAGAGAAACCAAGTGTTGAGAAGCACCGAAAATACCTCTGAAAAATGTGCTTTTCGCACCTGGAAGAGTGCTCCTCGCACATGCCATCGCACAAGCAACCAGTGCACTGATCAAAAACACTGGCATGTGCAAACATGGTGCATTTTTCACCTCACAAAGTGCCCGTCACACCCAGCATTGCACGACAAAATAGTGCATTATGCAAAAAAAATTCAGAAATTCAGTGGAAGCTAAAGCATCGCGATCGCAATGACTGATCATCACGATCGCGATGAGGTAAATTTCTATGACTCATCGCACCCGCATAACCACTTTGCAATTGTGGGGAGTTGAGTTACTTTAACTCATCACGATCGCGTGTCAAAGCCACGCGATCGTGAGGCACCAAACAGTCTCCAGGTATTAAAGTTCAAATAAGCCATTTCAAAAGCAAAATTTTGCTTTGAAACTTGGCTTCTTTTCTCTTCCAAAGGCAAGAATAAAAATCCACCATCAACTTTAATTTCATAAGCATCCTGGCAACTCCTTAGGTATGATCTCTGCTTTCTCTTCTTCAATCTACCCTCATTGTGTTAAAGTAAGTGCTTCAAACACCCAAGTGGGTGTCAATCTTTGCTTTCTTCATAATGTGTAAAATTGGATGTTGGGTATGAAATTGTGGGTAAAATCTACTGGGGGGTTATAAATCTATTGGTTTACTGATTTTTGGGGTAAAAAGTGATGCCCATGTGGTGTAAAAATGGTGTTCAAAAGGGTGCAGAGCACCTGTTCAATGAAATGTTTGAACAAAAAATTTTTGGGCAAGAAGATGATTATCGCGATCGCGATGCTAAATCCTGCGATGACGATGACCAACTTCACTGAGTTTCACGATCGCAATGTCACATTCCGCGATCGTGATGACTAAGCTTTCAAAAAAATATATATTTTGTCCTCGCGATCGCGATGAAAAGGTTTGCGATCGCGATGACTAGTTTTTACTACCCCAAAAATAGCAACTCTGCTCAGCTTAGTTCAAAATCATTTTAGATTGTTTCTTTGGCCTAATCTTGTCCAAATACATTGCTTTGCATGCCAATATTGTTGTTTGACAATTTTATTCCTTGTGTTGGTACTTTAAGCTTGAAAATGACCAAATTTGAACATGAAAATGCCAACCAAGTGGCCGACGAAGAGTACTTTGACCAAGGAACCTTCGTCTCCCTCAAGTGTTCCCAACTTTATGACCGTCTCTTAATGAATCCAATCATAAGGGAGCGAGGTATCGTGTTGGATGGATTGGAGGAGAAATGGGCTGACTTCTATAGGAAGTTGATTGACAGTGGGTGGATTTGCTTCGCTACTGAACCTATCAAGGCAAAATTTGTCTTGGTCCGAGAGTTCTATGCCAATGCGGCTGAGACAGACTTTGCCAATAACTTGATGGTGCATGTGCGGGACAAATTGGTTCGCTTTGATCCGGAGTTGATCAATGGATATTACAACCTCCCGAATGTCGACAATGCCATCTACAAAGCCCGAGCTACAGAAATGGGGACCAATTGGTTTGTGGAGCACCTACATGATGGAACAGTCCCTCAATGGATAAAGTTGAATAAAATAATCGAGTCATCAGTTTAACCTCGAAGCCCACACTTGGATTTCGATAATTTATGCTCGAGTTATGCCATCCAAGAATGAATCTGATGTGACCACTGACAAAGCAAAGGTGATTTATGCTCTAATAAAGAGACTCTCGGTAAATGTGGGGCAATTGATTGTGCATGAAATTCAACAATTATTACTTGGAGGTAACAAGAGTTTGCTTTTTCCTTCGTTGATCACATACTTGTGCTACCAAGCCGGGGTTGCCAAGAGGGATGAAGAGAATGAGAGTAAGCCCGAGAAAATTATCCACCCTTTGAATAAGAGAGGCCTTATGCAAGAATCAAAGAAGAGGAAGATAGATGTGGATTCACCTTCATTTGGTCTATTTTCCAAGTCCAGCGAGGCACGTGAGTCAGCCACTACTGCTCAGACTATTGGTCCTCTCTGAATTAGGCCTCTCACACTCTGCCACATCTCCAGCCAGGTCTATTGCATGGATGCCCATCTTCATCAGATTGTAGCAGGCTTACCTTCGGGTCTGGGTGAGACTTCCACCGCACCAGCATCAGGGCCGCCACCCTATACTACTCTTATTGGCCCTACACTAGCTAGTGTAGTGATCCAGCAACAACACATTAAGGAGAGGTTGGCTAAGGTGGAAAGGCGATAGAAAAAGTAGAGGGACCATGATAGAATACAAAGCAAGTTCCTCACGAAGATGATGAGCACTCTGAGGAAGCTATGTGGTTCTGATGCCGAGGAGGATGCTGATGAGGGAGACTGGGTCCTTTATGGACCTAGCAGTTCTGGTTCTGAGTGATACACCCTTCAGGGAGCCTCGTTGAACTATTCTCTTATTTTGTTGCAGTGAGGGAACTGCATGTTGTTAGTTGGTGGTGGCTAGCACTCTATCTAGAATGTTGTTTTATTTTGGATATTGCGCCCTTGTCGGGCTTGTTTTATTTGTATTGTTGGATATTGATGTGCCCTTGTCGGGCTTGTTTTTGCTAAATTTTGTCCTCGTTGGGTTTGTTTGTTGATATGGATGGAGTTGATGGTTTAGATTGTTAGTTCTTTTCTTGTAGCTTTTTCATTTTTCTGTTTATAGGAAGTGTGTTGGATGTTTTAAAGCCAGGGGAAGTCTGAGTATCCGTTAGTCTATATAGAGCTTGTCGGAGTTGGGACACAACATCACACATGTGAATATGTAAACCGCACGAACTTCGCACATGCCCACTGTTGGCTTGTACGTTGCACGTGCGACCTGTACTTTGTCATGTGAGAATCGCATATGCCTGTTGATTGTGATGGTTGGGTTGATCCACTTTGTGTAGTAATACCGATTTAGATAGATGAATTGGCCCAATAATAGACTGAGTAACGTCATTCTTAAGGGAAAATCATCATCTTTTGAGGTTTTGGTTGCGATTGAATTGTTTGGTACTAATGAAGTAATCTTGCATGTTAAGTAAATAAGCATACCCTTCCAAATATTTGGTGAAGAGTGCATGGAGAAGATTAAGGTTGTGATAACGCTTTTAATCTTTTTGTGACTCTTAGCCTATTAGCGATGATAATATGGTATAACTCCTTCTTGATTCTTGATTAGGAAGTTAAAAATTGATCCTTCTTGAATAATTCGTATATCATGTGTGGTGAGGTGTAGTTGAATAATTCTCGAGCATGCATTTAGTCTAGAACTTACCCCGAATGTGATTCAAGACAAAATTCTAGGGGTAACCAAGCTTAGAAAATGACCTTAGGGCCTTTTTGATAGCCACTTCACCCAAATGACTTCCCATGACATTAACCCTAGTGAACCCTTTTTGAGCTTATGACCATCCTTTGGCACCTTGTAACACCTTGACCTTTTTGGAACCTCTATTTTGGAACCCATTCTCCCTAATTGCTTGAAAATGAAATGTAGGCTAAAAGCCTAAGTTTGGGGGGAAATGAAATATAACATAGGCAAATGCCTAAGTTTGGGGGTGCATATGATCAAACGAGGAGAAAAAAAAAGTGCACTTCAAATGCAAGGTAGCACCTTAATTTTGAATTGAAAATTGCTCCAAAAGATCAATCTAATGAGCAAATTGAAAAGCAAAATAGGTGGTACAAAGTGAAGGTGATATAAGGAGTTGAATGATTATGAGTTAAAAAGGAGAATCTTGGGTTGTGTAAGGGAGAAATAAGGTGAAGTTGAAATTGAAAATGTGAGCGGTGTTCGAAATGAGAGCAAAAAGCATTAGGGAGGTGTAGTCACTTGAACAAAATGATATCATCACCTTAGCCCTAGCCAACATCGTAACCAGCAAGTCCTTGGTGATTCTGAGCTTGGCTACCCTACATTAGTGGCGATCAACATGAAGGGCAAGCCAATGGTTTGATATGTGTGCACTTGAATTTCCTTGTGAGTGTGCGTGTTTGTGTTTGTACCTTGTGATTGTTCTTTATACATAATGTGTTTTGGGACTTTCGTTCTTGTGAGGGCATGCGAATTAGTATAGTTGGTGACATTGATAAACTCCAAAAATGAGTCAAATGAGCATGTTTTGGTAAGCTAGTAGTTTGAGTCACATCTCAAGGATTGGTTGTTGTCACTTGATTGTTCTTAGTGTTCCATTGCATCATTGAATTGTGTTTTGAAACGAGGGGAATGCTTAGATTAAATTATCATGTGATTGACTAATCGTTAGTACCAACCGAAGCCATGCTTGGTGCTTGAAATGGGTTTCCTTGGCTTGTGGTATTGTCATTTGCACTTGTGTTGTATGCTTCTTGAGTTAGAACTTTTAAGTTGCTTGAGGACAAGCAATAGTTCAAGTTTGGGGGTTTGATTAGTTTGTATTCTACCTACTTATTTAGCTCCTAATCTTATAACTTTGCTAGTATAAAGTGAATAAATAGTTCAATTTGACATGAATTTCTTCTATTTTACAAGTTTCTATGTTTTAGAAGTGTTCGGGAAAGATTGGAGTGAAAATAAGTCAAAATAGAGCTAAAAAGGATTGATGATCAACACAATACTGCTCATCGTGATCGCGAGAGTGGAGCCATGCGACCGCGATGCACAAGGACAGAGCTAAACCTACGCAACATAAAGTGAAGCCACGCGACCGCGTGAAGGAAAAAGTGAAAGCTACGTGACCGCGAGGTTGAGGATACGCAACCGCGTAGAAGAAAATTTCAGAACCTCGCGATCGCGAAGGTCACGCACACGATCGCGATGAAGGTTTCATCAGTTGTGGGACAGATTTGGAAATTCCCATTTTTGGAAACCCCAATTCACATAAAACTCTTCCCAGCCGATTGGGAACATATATTTTGGCTGGATCTTTGGCTAATCTTTGCAAATCTTGAGCAAGCTTGAGAGAAAGTTCTTCATCCAACACCATAGGAGTGAACATTTGGAGGAATTTATTGTAAAATCTTTAGTTTCCAATCTTTAACTCTTGTTCTTAATTGCTATTTTATTGGTGTATTTGTTGACTTGAGATTTTGGGTATGTATTAGAGATAATAAGTTTTGGATTATTGAATTCATATATAGATATTGTTCTTGTTTGATTATTTGGTTCTATTGAATCCTCTATGCTTGAAATTATAGTCAATGGTTGCAAACATTGACTTAACTTGCTAATTTGGGTTTTTGCTCGAGAGAGAAATTCTCGAATGCGGGAAGATTCATTAGTGGGGATTTGGGGTTTCCACTCTAGATAAAGGCTAGACATATCTTAGTTGCCAGAAACTCCCATCTAAGAGTTGGGGTTAGATATAACCCAACTTACCCAAGTTATTTGGCTGGTTTAATGCTTACTCGTGTTAGTTCGAGAGAAAAGACACGATATATATGCTCAATTGGTCGAGAGACAGTTAGGGAATACCCTTAGCTAGGACTACATAGGTGTCAATCGGGTGAAGTCTTGTGAATTGAATTTCCATTCTCAACTATCCCTTGTTATCCTTTCTTGGTGAAAGCAAGATGAAAGCCATTGATCAATCTATCTTTTATTTGATTTTTCTTTTATCTTTTAGTTTGTAGTCTAAACCCCCCCTTTTAGATATCTTTTCCCTATTTCTGCTAATTGAACTCCAATAAGTTGCTCTTATTCTTTGTTAGCTCGATCGCGACTACATTGTTCCCTTAGGTACGACCCCAACACTCGTTGGGAATTATAAATTTTGTTTTGCTGCATGATCGTCGTGGCCTCCTAATTGGAGAGCACAATTTGAGCATTCATCAATGGGCTACTAGATAACTAAGCATGCAGAAGGAGCAGTATAAGAAGAAGCAAGATAAAGAACTAGAGAATTAGAACAGCTAATATATATATATATATATATATATATATAGAAAGCTAAACCATCCCATGACCTGGTATCACTGTATAAGAGAAGCTACTAAATATACAGAGTACAAGAGGGTACAAAATAGAATATACAACTGTATCTGAATAATAAAAAGAGTACATCATACAAAAGAAAAGAGACAAAAGTCAAGCCCAGTCGTCAGGAGCTCACCTAAGTATCGGATGTCAGAGGCACTACACGAGTCTATGAACAATCAATGGTGATAGGTTACACTAGGATTTGCACCAGAAGTGTAATGACATATTCCATCATTATCCAAAAATCACCTTATCACAGATTTCGAGAATGATTAAAATATGATTTGAATTAAGTGGGGTTGATGTGATGGAAATTTCATATTTCAAAATTTGTCCGGGTTGATGGCACCCTACTATAACGGGAATTTTACCGCTATAGCACAACTACTGTAGCAGTCAGTCGGCCACTATAGCGATATGACGAATGCAGTAGCTGAAATGTGATTTTTAATATTAGGTTTCTCCTCCTCAGTTGGAAAACATACGAGGGTTACTCCAAAAACCTTTCTAGACTACTCCAAAGCCTTGGAGACATGGAGAGGGGAGATTTTGGCTAAAAAGAAGTAAAATCATGGATTTAGGGCTTATTCTCCGCCAAGAAGCGCCTTCACGAAGCCAAAATGTGGCATTATACAACTTTTTGGCATCCATGTAGGCCAGGTTTTTCATTGAGTGGACTTAGACCTGTATTTCATTTCATATTATTATTATAGAATGACAGGATGATTCATGTTTAGGCCTTCAGGCATGGAGTCTAGGGGAATATTGCGTTATTGACTAGTTGTCGAAATGGGAATGAGGGTGTTAGGGTAATGTATTTAGTTCTAGGTTGTTTTTATTTTTTAATTGGTGTGTGATATTAAATTCCAGGGAACTAGACTATTGGGTAGGTTTGAGGAACCGAATTTGTTATGAACCATTAAGTGGCTAGTTATAGTGGGCTTCAAAAATAATTCAATTAAGGAAAATGGGATAGAACATGAAGGGCATGAAGACTCAATATTAGGGGATGTTTCCCTAGACTGTGTTTTTCTTTAAGGAACAGTTTCAAGATTAATGTACCCATTGAATAGGTATCTAGAGTGATAACCGGGAATTAGTCTCCGGACAAGATTTCAAGGTTAGGGTTATGAACCTGGTGGTTGGATAGGTGATGGTTATTGTCTTACCAAATGCAATGTATGTACCTGCAACTTTAGTTTATTGACATATGTGCTTGAATGCTTAGGGAATAAAATTATGAATGTCCAAGTGTTTAGGTTTCAATTATGTGAAATGAACTTGGTTATTGCTTGTTGGTTTTACAAGTGTGTTTTTGTTCACTTAATTGTTGTATGTCGATTTTATGTGACATTCGGTTGGCTCAGGTACCACACCTAGTATGGAATATCTATTAATTAGCTCGGGTACTATGCATGGTATGCGACACTAACAGTTGACTTGGGTACCACGCCTGGTATAGGTTCTATATTGGTTGGCTCGGGTACCACGCCTTGTATGGGTTTAAATATTTATCGTTGATTGTATTTTGTCAATGGTTCAAAGAGTGGACCTGGTTAATTATTGAAATTGTGATTGTGCATATTGGCCCTTGAGAGGCCGGGTTGTTACACTTAAATGTGGGGTTGGTCACTGGGTGAATCGGGTATTACATGTTAAACACTTAGTTTTTGGTCTAGGGACTCTTAGTTGGTACCGGGTGACTTAAAAGGGTATGTGCTATTGTTATTGTTCATTGTTTAAGTGGTGGTTGAACCTGTGTCATGTGGTGGGTAAGTTAGAAGAAGGACTAAGAGTCTGAGATTATGTTGCGGGCTGTAATTACATGTTGAGTAATCATCCTAGGGATCTTTGAGCGGTCCGTACACATGTAAGTAGTAACATTGATGTATGTGGTCTAGATAATAGGTTTACTTCTAGTTGTTGAGTCATAGTGATTGACTGGGATGATGAAATGGTAGTCCGGGTATGGGCGTCGTTGTCGGAATAGTGCTTAGGGTGACTTGGGAAGTTTAGGTGTTCGATATGACTTGGGCAATCCTAGGTGTCATAGTGTAGAGTCTCCAAGGTGTGGAGTTGGCAGCAGAATGGGGTAGGAAGGCTTGGGACAAAACATATAGGTTCTCAGTGTTAATATCATGGTGGTAAAAGTGGATGTGGAAGGAAATGGATTATGGTAACTTATTGCATATTTTCTCTTGATTTCTAATATGATGGTATGGAGTAGATTTGGGTCGACTAATGATGCCTACTAGTATGTTTTGTTTTCACTGATACTACTCTTGCTATACCTTTTTAGGTATAGTCTTGTTGCAAGGTTGGTGATGTTCCTTAGGTACAGGATGACGGGGATCTTCAACAGCTTCTACTCTTCATTTCCATGGTGGAAGTTGTGTCTTTTTTTAATCCTTGTAATTCTCCTATAGAAACTCTTGTACCTGTTTAGACTAGTTCCTAGGGAGGGTTTGTTTTTAAGTTGTAAATGGTTTACTTCCACGAATATTGTGAATGGTTTTCATGTATTAAAAAGGGTTACTTTCTTATGTTTTAATTATGATTTCCGCATTGCCTGTTGGATCGGGTGGTAAGGGTTCTCCTTTCTAGGTGCTTAGAGTAGGTGCCCGCATGACTTGGTAGTTGGGTTGTGATAGATGGTATTAGAGCCTAGGTTACTGGTCTCTTAGTACAAGAGCAAAATGTCGAATAGATTCCTGTGGATTAGTGTGTTGACGTCCATATCTAATCTTTGGGACGCTATGAAGTATTGTAGGAAACATCTCTCTTCTTTCATTCCTTTCGTGCAGATTGTTACTTTCTTGTATGAGTCGAGTCCAATTGGTATCTCTTGATTCCAATTGTTATCTCAACAAAGTAAAGGATGTCATTTGATTTTGGTTAGAATGAGACAAGCAAGATAAGTTGGGACAGGGAAGGTTCCAATTGGTATCTGGCCTTAGAGGCTGCGGTAAGACATGGATTGTCGCTGATAGTCATCCATGGGGTGAATAGAGAGTAGTAGATGTTACTTGAATTATGATTGAAACTTGAATCTTGATTTTTTTTGTTTAGCAATACTTGTATGACTCCAATTGTTGGTGTGTAACTGCTTGCCTTATTGTGAATATTTTGGTCTGGGAGGAGTCATAACTTGATTTTATGTGCTTTGATTAGTGAATTACCGTGTGTGTTGATTGAAAATTTCTTATTACATTTCATAATAGGACTTATCATTAGTTAAGATGGTAATGGAATAAGACTTGTGACTGTGGGGAAACTCCGGTTTCAGGACTGTTGGGTTGGTTGGGAACCATGGGAAAAGGAGGGGAGTCATTCTTGTTTGATAACAGTAATGTGTTACTGTCAACAGTTTTCCCTTGTAATTCATAGTTGATTTGATGATAAAGTGATGTTAAGTTTCAAATTATGTAGTGTTGGAATGGTCTTGGAGTTATGCTTAAAGGTTAGGAGGTGATTCGGGAGTTAATGTTGATAATTGGGAATGGGAAATGGTAAACTCTGCAAAATATTCAGTTTTCTAGGTTGCTACTCATCAAGGCCGCCATAGCGGAATTGTACCGCTGTAGTGATCTCTCTATAGAGGGAAGTTTTACTCTATGGTGGTACCGCTGTAGCGGTATGTCAATCGCTATAGCAGATGGGGAAGGGCAGAACCCCTGCCCTATTTTCCCCTATTTTCCTTTCATTTCTGGGGTGTTTAAAAGCTATAGTTAAGCTATGAGCTGCTATGTACGACCAGGAAAACACCAGTAGAACTAATGTACAATGTATTTAGGGTAAATATTGTCTAAAACTAGCATCCACATGCTTAAATCGAAAAAGGAAAGGGAAAGGGGAACATTGTCTAGTACATACCTAAAAAGGGTGCAAAACAAGGAGTAGTAGTCTAGTTTAATAAAGAGGGGGGAGGGGAGGTCCTAGCTAGATGCATCATCACCATCAGGGACTGTGGGGGTGGGGTCCTTAGTATCACTAAAGAAGGGAAACTCCTGCAGGTCCTCCGACTCTAGCTGGGGAAGCTTCTGATTGGGGGCCGAGCAAGTGAACATGACCTTAATAATCTTCCACATCCGGGAAAGCATGCAGTCAAGGGAGCGCCTCTTCTTCTTCTCTTCATCCAGCTCCCTACAAAGTTCTGGAAAGTCCTGAGCAGAAGGTGCGGGGCTATACCTCCAGCATTAGTACCCTCCATAAATTGCCTGATCACGGACAGGTTCTTCTCAAGTTGGCTACTAGAAATTGAGGGTTGGGGCTTGGAAGGAGGGGCATCATCATCATCAACGACCTCGGCAGCCTGCCTGCTTCCCACTTCATTCACCTTCCTCTTTGTCTTCCCTGTAGAGGCTATCACATTCACCCAGAGAGGGTTGAAAGGGGCATCCATATCCACCACCATGTCAGTATCATCCTTAGGCACATTGAACCACCTGCATAACTCAGACACCAGACCCAGAAGAAAGGGTCCCTTCTTGGGACTCCGGTAGAAGTCCTTCCATTTAGATACAATTTGTGCCCCCACATTCAACAGAATTCCCTGCATAGCACAATCCACTACCAAGGCCCGAGCATAAGTCACATCGGTGGTATTGCCCAATAGATGGATCCTCCGATACACCAAGTTCAGCCACCTCTTAGCATCGGCTGAAAAGTAAGTACTCGTGATGCCCTAAGTACTGGGCCAGTAGACGTCCTCCCTGAACTCCTCCTCCACCAAGGTATCTCTCAGCCATATCATATCCCACTTCTAATGCTTGGCATCGTATGTCTTATTTGAAACATGAGGCACACCTAGCACCTCATTGACACTCCGAGCATCTACCGGGATATACACTCCTCGGAGGCAGATAGTGGGGTTGGGGTCATCCCAACGAACAGTGGGGAGTATGGCATAGAACTCCCCCACCCAACCTGAACGCCTGGAAGGGGGAGCTACCACCAATGGGACCCAGGCGAACTCCTGAAGCCTGCGATAGAAGTCTGCTACTTTCTCATCCACACCCACCAAATTGAAGGCCCTTTCATAGCATATACAGGTCCTCCTGTATTTCTGAAACCTCTCCCTACTAGCATTATCAGAGAACCTCTCGTAAGGCAGAATGTGTTCTTGACCGGCAGCCATTGAGTAAGTTAAACCTGCAATGTGGCAAGGGGTGGGATTAGAACTCGTAAAATCATACGGGAACATATTTCAAGAGTAAGGAAAAAATTTCTCCAGGCCTGGGAGGCTACTATTTTTTGACCTCCCGCTATAGCGGATGGTTGTCAACTATATAGGTTGGGTTCTGCTATAGTGGTCTTCATTATCCCAAAACTCTAAGGGATGCATCAATGGATCCTCTTGACCCGAAACTCCATTTTTAACATTCTAAGTCCAGATCAGTACTTATCACTGTTTTATGCAAACGTTTGGGCATTACAACCGTTAAAATTCATGTAAATCACAAATTTTCTCAGAGAACAACCCTTTATCCCCCACCACCATTTTGAGCCCGTTTTAGGCCAAATATTCCATAATTTTTACACCCAAAATGCTGTGGAGGCGTTGTAAATGTAAGAGAAGCACCCATGCTTTGGAAACCAACAACATTCAACCAAAACTTTCAATTTCAAAAACCCAACTTAATATCTACTTTATCCACCATTTTCTACCATAATTCTATCAACATTCATGTGATAAAGTTAAGAAGTAAGGGAATGCAATTGTTACCTTGTTTTTCTGACGTCGGGAGTGGAGTGATCTGTAGGAGAAGAGTATTTTTGGAAAGGAAATAGAGAAGAATAGGAATGAAAACCCATTTCTCCCTTTTCTTCAACTGTTGCCAACCGCTATAGCAGTCGGTATCTTGCTATAGTGGTATTACTATGGCAGTATATTTTTTGTTATAGCGAAAGGATGGGTCAATCTCGGGAAAGAAAAGGTTCCTTTCGAATCTTTTAAAATTACTTCACTTCGATATTCTACGAGGCCCCTGATTTCTTGGGCATTCGGGGAAGGTTACTTTAAAATTTTCTGGATAGCTCAGGGGAGGAAATTCCTCATTAGCACAAGATCATATTATTTTCCAATTGGGTTGAGTGTGACCAAAATAAGGAAAAGTTGTGGTATTTCACGTAGAATCGTAGTTATGTTGTCAAGGTGGGACTGTGAGAGCCCCGGACTAGTTTCTTCCTTTTGTTTCTTATCGGATCATTCGGGGATGAACGATGGGTAAATTAGTATCTGTTTTAATGACCTGTTCCGTCATTATCCAAAAATCACCTTGTCATGGATTTTGGGACTGATTAAAATACGATTTAAATTAAATGGGGTTGACATGACAGAAATTTTATATTTCAGAATTCATTTGGGCAGATGTCACCCTGCCATAGCGGGAATTTTATAGTTAAAGCACTACCATTGTAGCAGTGACGCCAGCCTCTATAGAGGTATGATGGAGGTAGTAGCTGCGATTTATAATATTAGGCTTCTCCTTCTCAGTTGGAAAACATACGAGGGTTACTCAAAAACCATCCTAGGCTATTCCAAAGCCTTAGAGCCATGGGAAGGGAGATTTTAGTTAAAGAGAACTGAAACCATGGATTTCAGGCTTGTTCTCTGCCAGGAAATGCCTTCATGGAGCAAGAATATGGTGTTGTGCAGCTGCTTGGTATCCAGGTATGCTAGGTTTTTCATTGAGTAGATTTAGACATGTATTTCATTTCATATTATTGTTATAGAATGACAGGAGGATTCATGTTTAGGCCTTCGGGCATGGAGTGTGGGGGAATATTGTGTTATTGACTGGTTGTTGAAATGGGAATGAGGGTGTTAGGTTAATGTATTTCATTATGGGCTGTTTATATTTGTTAATTAGTGTGTGATGTTAGAATCCAGGGAACTAGACTGTTGGGTAGGTTTGGGGAACTGGATATTTTGTGAACCATTAAGTGGCTAGTTATAGTTGGCTTCAAAAAATTTGATTAAAGGAAATGGGATAGAACAGAAAGGGCGTGGATCCTCAATGTTAGGGGATGGCTTTC
Organism: Jaltomata sinuosa; assembly: GCA_003996215.1. Classification (NCBI taxonomy): domain Eukaryota; kingdom Viridiplantae; phylum Streptophyta; class Magnoliopsida; order Solanales; family Solanaceae; genus Jaltomata; species Jaltomata sinuosa. Next base: position 1,863,341 of record QJPP01000712.1, read on the forward strand.
CTGGACTGTGTTTCTCCTTAAAAAAGGTTTTTAGGAATGATGTCCCCACTGAATAGGTGTTTCGAGTGATAACCGAGAATTAGTCTCCGGACAGGATTTTAAGGTTGGGGTTAGAAACCTAGTGGTTGAGTAGGTGATGGTATTGTCATACCAAATGCAATGTATGTACATGCAACTTTAGCTTAGTGACGTATATGTTTGCATGCTTAAGAAATAAAGTTATTAATGTCCAAGTGTTTGGGTGCCAATTATGTGAAATAAACTTGGTTAGTGCTTCTTGGTTTTACAAGTGTGTTTCTGTTCACTTAATTGTTGTATGTCAGTTTTATGTGACATTTGATTGGATCAGGGACCATGCCTAGTATGGAATATCTATCGGTTGGCTCGGGTACCCCTCATGGTACAGGATACTAACTGTTGGCTTGGGTACTATGCCTGGTACACATTTTTTATTGGTTTGCTCGAGTACCACGCCTAGTATGGGTTTAAATATACATTATTGATTATATTTTATCGATGGTTCCATGAGTGGACTGGGTTGATTGTTGAAATTGAGATTGTGCATATTGTCCCTTCATAGGTCGGGTTGTTACACTTAAATGTGGGGTCTGTCAATGGGTGAACCGGGCATTTCATGATAACACTTAGTTGTTGGTCTAGGGATACTTAGTTGGTCCGGGTGACTTAAAAGTGTATGTGTTATTGTTATTGTTCATTGTTTATGTGGTAGTTGAACCTGTGTCATGTGGTGGGTAAGTTAGAAGAAGGACTGAGAGTCTGAGATTATGTTGCGGGCTGTAATTACATGTTGAGTAATCATCCTAGGGATCTTTGAGCGGTCCGTATACATGTAAGTAGTAACATTTATGTATGTGGTCTAGATAATAGGTTTACTTCTAGTTGTTGAGTCATAGTGATTGACTGGGATGATGAAATGGTAGTCCGGGTATGGGCGTAGTTGTCGGAATAGTGCTTAGGGTGACTTGGGAAGTTTAGGTGTTCGATATGACTTGGTCAATCCTAGGTGTCATAGTGTAGAGTCTCCAAGGTGTGGAGTTGGCAGCATAATGGGGTAGGAAAGCTTGGGACAGAACGTATAAGTTCTTACTGTCAATATCATGGTGGTAAGAGTGGATGTGGAAGGAAATGAATTATTGTAACTTATTGCATATTTTCTCTTGATTTCTAATATGATGGTATGGAGTGGATTCGGGTCGATCGATGATGCCTACAGTATGTGTTGTTTGTGCTGATACTACTCTTGCTATTCCTTTTTGGGTATAGTCTGGTTGCAGGGTCAATGATGTTTCTTAGGTACAGGACGACAGTGATCTTCAGCAGCTTTTACTCTTCGTTTCCATGGTGGAAGTTGTGTCTTCTTTTAATCCTTGTAATTATCCTATAGAAACTCTTGTACCTGTTTAGACTAGTTCCTAGGGAGTTCTTTTTCCAAGTAGTAATTGGTTTACTACTATGAATATTGTAAATGGTTTTCTTGTATTAAAAAGGGTTACTTTCTTATGTTTTAATTATGATTTCTGCATTGCATGTTGCATTGGGTAGGAAGGGTTCTCCTATCCAGGTGCTTAGAGTAGGTGCCCACACGGCCCGTTTGTTGGGTCGTGACAAGAAGATGCAGAAGTGTAGTATGAGCACCAATTACAAAGCAACTGGTACCCAGTAGGCATCATATAAGTTATAAAAGCAATATAAAGCAGATAAGAAAGAAGTACTCACAGAAACAAATAGGGAAAGCACAGGGAAACTAGCACATATAGGAGATAGAGAGAATACAAACATACCATGCTAGTCATAGAAGAAATATATATCACAGAACACAGGTGAAAGGTTTAGAGAACGCACATGGATCCTCGCAACAACAATATATAGAGAGAATTTAAGAAATATAGCAGTATACCGGTAACCTCAAATAAAAGAGAAAGAAGGAAGGCAACTAAATATGATCATGTATGAAATACAACTCACAATGTAGGGAAAATCGAACAATAACCCACAAGTAGCTATAATATGAATAGGTACTATGATAATAGCGAATAAACTAATCCTACCTACAGTCCTAATGAGCGCCCATACAACCGAGGAATAGCATACAAGTGAAAACAAACCCTCTGGCATCCCATACTACTGGAGCGTACACACAATAAACAGCAAACAAGGGTGGAACCAAACATAAATTAATGATATGAAGTGATATGATGAAATCAGGTGGTACCGTATGCACCTTCTTCGGCGCCCTTAGGCCCAGCAGGTAGGACCCATGAAAGGCTTCCCCCGTATTCCCTCCTCTGGCACTCTCAGATTATAGCCCCCATTCTAAATTGGAAAGGTCCATGGTGGTCTCCGCGACCATATACAACTCTCAAATCTCAATAATCATGCCCAAAATCTATCCAGGTGTAAAATCAATGGAAAAATTTAAGTCTAGCGCTCCATCCCAGCTGAGCCTAGTATAGTATCAAAAATCAATTGTAAATTATATTTAGTACTGCAGCCTAGCCAAGTCTAGAATCAGTGAGAAAATCATCTAAAAATCTCTTTTACTCCAAGAATATCCATATAAATCAGTTCCAAAATCCTTTTGTAACCATTTATACTGAAAACGGGCCCTTGGGGCCATGCAAAGTTAGGAAACCGGTGATAATTAGGCCCCCATCCATATTAGTAGAAACATCAATGCATAAAACCTTTTTTTCATGAAAATATGATATGCTCGAGTAGAATCAATGGCCGAATGGCTCACAATCAACCTACCAGTCCTGCACAGGCTCAACCCGCACTATAACATAAATAACCAGCTCATAGTAGTAAATGGATGTCCGGGACTCACGGACATGTCCCAATTTTTCCACCATCTATGGTCCAAAGGAAGACACAAGGCCACATAGGGCCACAAGTGGTGATACTACAAGTAAGATCCAATACTAAAATGAACATAAAAAGTAAGAACAAACAGTAAAAAAGCGGACAAGGTCTGGGGTGCCAACATAGTAAATGCAACCAAAAATGCTAAATACTACAATTATAGCCTATATATGTAAAGTTTATGGTAGGGAAACTGTAACCTACATGGAATCTGATGAATAACTGCTGGGAAGCCATAGCCCGAGCCCAAACTGCTCTGAATAGCTAACACACTATCAAGAACAAAATCTACGTGTTAAAACAAAGCTAACAATACCATATTGCTAATAATTTAGCCGGGTCAAAATCTGTATCAAAACAAAACATATGGGCCCTACAACCTGAAACCCTAACTAAAGGTTACCATAGGGTCACCAACATCAGTTGTAGTACATGCTCGAAAATTGAGCGAAAACAGATAAGGGAACGGCTCAAAACAACCCTTGAACATCAAGAGCAAAATTAAGATTCAATGGATACAATTATGGAATTTAAAGAATTATTACTTACAATTTATGATGGAGAAATGATCACGGGCAAGGAAATAATCACCCTAACACTAGGAATCAGCCCACACCAAGAAATGGAGCTTGAGCTCAAGAATAATGGAGGAAAAATGATTTTGGAGTTTGTTTAAAGAATGAAAAATGAAGAAGAAGGTTAGAATTATAAACTGCCAGCGATCTCCACAAAAGTGAAGCTTTTCATTGCAAATGCAGAGGTCACAATTCATACATGCCTTTGCAAATGCGAAAAAATCTCTGCAATTATGGTCGTCGCAAAAGCGGTAGTTCTCCACAAAAGTGGAAACCCCCAGCCAAATGGACCTCTACAAATGTGGATGAAAGACTGCAAATGCGAGGTCCACAAATATGGTGCCCAAACGCTGAAGTGGTGGCCGCAAATGCGAAACAAGGGCCACAAATATGGACACACCAGAACTATCAAAACTCAGCAAAAACTCAACGAAGTTCAGATGCTCAGATGGACCCTCGGGATTCAACTGGGTTCCTGCGTACACAAACGAACTATGCTACTCAACCAAAAATGGCAGTCCAGACCCAATAGAATTAATGAAATTCCCAATAGAGGCTGATCTAATGAAAAAGTGGGCCCCATTCCCAGTACCAACCTTAAGCCAATTCTTCCAAAATGGAACCCAATGGCCCAAAACGAGTCTGGTAGCCTTGGGATCCAAACCAAAGGTCCCTCTAGCCTAAAGTCAACATTCTAGAGCTAACTCTGCTGATAGAATTTCCATCCGAGGCCGTCTTCTTTGAGTATTGACCAAAGTCAAACCTCCAAGTTTAATTGGACAGAAAACACAGAAAGCAAGATAAATACAAATCAAAAGCTCCCAGACCCTGGCCAAGGGCCCAACTAGACCAAAATCCACACTCTGTAGTGAAGGAACTTTTATAATTTGATTCCGAGTATGTTTATCAAGAATGTTGATCAAAGTCAATGATTTCCTAAGTTAAAGCTCTAAAATAGGGAAATGGTCATAACGACCTGACAAATGGCTAGGGAACTAAATTACCATTCCCAGCAAGTCATGAATGACTTGGGGATACTATAGAAATGCTTTAACAATACAAAGAAAGTGAAAATGCGGGAATGACCTTAAAGGTCATTGCATGTTTATGCATTGCTATTTTTTATGGCATATTGTACCTCAACATAAAACATCATTTTTTGGCTTGAAATGAGATTTTTTAATTACTTTAAATGGATTTGGCTTTCTTAAAGGAAAATAGACTATTTATCCCCCGTTCGAGTCTGGGTATGCATATTTACTTATTAAGCTTTGGTTCAATCCTAGGCATGCAGATTACTTCTTAAGCCTTGGTTTGAGTCCGGGCACACATATACACTTATCAGGTTGAGTTCAAGAATGCATATTTACTTATTAAGCCTTGATTTGAGTCCAGATGCATATTTACTTATTAGGCCCGATTCAAGCCTGGGCATGCATATTTATTTATTGATCCCTGGTTTGAGTTCGGGCATGCATTATCACTGATTATACTTGGAAGTTCAGTCCAAGTTTGACATGCATTATTACTTCACTTATCTCATATGGCATATCATGGAATTGTTTTGCATTTATTTACTATTATGTGGTTGTAATTAGTATTACTTATTGTTTGCATCCTCTGTGCATATGAGGAATATATGGGTTTATTTATTATTGATTGTACCTTTCGAGCTTATGGGTGTAATGACCCTTTTGGTAATTTATGTATTTTTGCCTTCCTTGAACTATTAGAGCTTGTATGTAGCAGCTCCAAGTCATTTATAGCTTACTAGGATAGATAGTTCGGTGCTCGGGCCGTTTGTTTGGTCATTATGGCCCTTTCCTTGTTTTAGAGCTTTAACTTTAAAAATTGTTGACTTCAGTCAACATTCTTGGTAATTATGCTTGGAATCTAATATTGACAGTTTTTCTAGCTCCTGAGCATGGACTTTGGTCTAGGTGGACCTTTAGTCGAGATCCAGGAGATATTCAGCTTGGAATTCTCTCTCATTCTGTGTTTTTAGGCTAGTTAGGCTTGTTTGGTTGACTTCGGTCAACATTTGGAGAATACTGCCTCAGATGGAAATTTTGTTAGTGCTATTAGCTCCGGAATGTCAAGTTTAGGCTAGAGGGGCCATTGGTTCGGGTCCCGAGGTTTTCGGACTTGATTTTGGCCCTTGAGTTCCATTTTGGGAATTGTTGGCCTAAAGGTTGATTTTGGATGCAGGGACCACTTTTTCTAAAAATCAACCTCCAATGAGATTTTCCTCGATTCCATTTGATCCGGAACACCATTTCTAGTTGAATAGCTCAGCTCATTTTTGTTTGCGGACCTCAGATGCGTTCTTAGGGGCCCACCGCTTGTTAATCTTACCTTGGCATGTTGTTGTTGATGTTGGCTGCTGGTGTGGCGCCAGGGCGCTGCATAGGCCGCGCCTGCATGCGCGCGCCTGCGCCCAAGCTAGCAAGCCTGCCTATCACGACCCGATTTCTTGGTCATGATGGCACCTACAACCCCCCAGTAGGTGAACCAATTCCCATAGCCCAGGACAGTTAGTAATGGGCTATTATCTAACAAATTAGCGGTTAGAATAGATAACAGGAGTATATATATATATACATATGCGGAAACTAAATCAAACCCCAAGATCTGGTATCATAGTATAGAGCCAAAACTACATACAGAGTGCAAACGATCCAAAACAATACATACAGATGTCTCTGAATGGTAATAGAGTACATGAAGCAAAAGATAAACTAAAGCTAAGCTCCGATCGCCAAGAGCTCACCCTCAGTCTGAAGTAGTCCCCAACAGATCTCCAAGCACGAATCACAGCGATCTAACGGGGATGGCCCACGCTAGGATCTGCACCCAAAGAGGCAGGGGGGTAGGGGTGAGCACCAAATGCGAAGCATAAGGTACCCAGTAGGTATCATAGGCCAACTGGGCACATATAAGATAAAAGCGTAGTAACAGACAGAATAGAAACAAGCAGTCACAGAAATCAACGAAAGGTACACAGGAACTAGCCCAGAGGGAAATCAACAGAACCACATGTGAGGCTAGTAAGCAGAATATACACACCATAGGCACAGGTGAGAGTAAGAAAAAATGCACCTGGGGTCCTTGCAACAACAGTGTATACAAAATAAGTTTACGAAATGGACGGTATACCGGTAACCTCAAGTGTAAGAAGAGGGAAAGAGTAATGATAGGCTTGCTCAGAGACATAAATCAAGCTCAACTAATCATATCAATCTCAATCCAGAAACTAATAGTTTAGCAGTAACCAATTTCATTCTTAACCGTAACAGGGAATAATTCTGTAAGTAAATAGCAAGAGTCTACCTACAGTCCTCGGCCGCCCATAAAACCGAGGAACACAAACAAGTGAAAACAAACCCTCCTGCATCCCATACTACCGGAGCGTACAATCAACAAACAACAAACAAGGGTGGAGCCTCAAACAATGAATGATATGATGCATGAAGATCTCAAGTGAAATGGATCTCTGTATGTACCTCCTCCGGCGCCGATCCGGCCCAGCAGGTAGGTCCATGAAAGGACACTGCCCGTATACCTCTACTCCACATACCCTTCCTCCGGCACACGCAGCCCGCAGCCCCTGGCCCGGAAGGCAAGGTCCATGGAGGTCCCTGACCCCATACTAAAACTCAGTATCAACACATGTCGTCCGGAAGCAAGTCCGAGATCAAGATAGAGACCCAGTCTCTAATATGCATGCCCAGACCCTGTCCAGGACTAAAGTAGTAGGAAAATATCTCAAAAACCCCTCCAAGGGTGCCCGGGCATAACCGGGTCTAAACAGTAGAAAGTCATCTCAGGTGCTCGGTCCGACCGAGGCTAAAAATCATCTCAAGTAGCAAGAAAACTCAACTAGCATCCCGACCCTGCCGAGTCTAGCGTTAATCGTAAAACTGGTGATTTAAATCATAATTTTACTTTCTTTTACCCAAGAATATTCACAAGTTACATCAAACCATTTCCAAATTATTTCCATAAAAAATGGGCCCACCGGGCCATGCAAGGTTTAGAAAATAGTGTCCGTAGGCCCGAAGCCCAAACCGTAGTAAAACATGTATAAAACCTTTTTATATGCATGAAAATGGTATGATCAAACACAATAGCTACCCAGCAGCTTACAATCAACCTATCGACCCTGCACAGGCCCACAGCTACTCAGCAAGCATAACCAGCCTAGAAGGATAATTCTATGCCCGGGACTCGCGGACATTCCCAAAATCCCACCTTCTATGTTCCAGAGTCAACAAGGCCTCACAGGACCACAAGGGTAAATAAAATATATCAGCAAATACTACAAGCAACGGAGGAACAAAAGTAGGCGGACATGAATAAAGCGGTCAAGGTCTGTGGTACCAACCTAATAAACCAACCCAAGGATGCCCATTAATACAATTTTATCCTATATATGCGGAGTCTAGGGAAAATAAATCGTAACCTACCTGTCGTCCGATGACAAGCTCGAACCTCTCTGAAAAGAAGCTCCGAAACGAAATCAAACTTGAACTCGAGCTTGAATAACTTGACGTCGATAATTGATTTTCTATTTTCGGTGATCAAATATAAGAACAAAACAAGAATAAAATGCTTTCTCCACCAAAAATCCTTGTCCGCCTAAGCATAGCATGTATGTGAACAATTCAAATATTGAGAGAATATTAAGTACAGAAGTTAGTGGCTATGCTGGGTAATGATGTGCATATATAAACTACCACATACTGCCAACCTTGTTGTACAATGCCTCCACTTCCACGTGGAAGTGGAGGTGGCAACCAATTCGTCCCGTTAAGTATATACTCGGGTATTGCATAGGTTCGTGGTAAAATAAATATAGCTTTTTAAATATACCATAATTAATAGAAAATCATTTCAAATAAAACCTACTATATTATAATAATAATTTTCAACATAACTAAATTTACTATCTCCGTTAAAATATTACAATGTATAAAAACCTTATAAAATAAATACATATACAATTATATCGTAACAAAAATATTTTTCATAAACCTTTAAAATATTTTAAAAAGGTAATAATAATATAACTTTCAAATAAAATAATTTTTGAATACACGCGATGTTAATAAATCCTCAAACTTAGGCTCACAATTCACCAACGCACGATTTTGATACTCAAGAACTCTCTTGGAATACTCCCTTATGTTTTCTCACTATTTCAGAACTGAAATGGCATTTTAAAACGTGAAGTTGAGGCTTTAAATCGGTTTTGACCCGACCCGGTTCGCAACCCGGTTTCTGCCAGACAGTCCGCGGTAAAACAGTCATAACTTTTTAATCCGAGATCAGTTGGATGTGAGGTTTTGTGCGTTGGAAACTAGACTCGTATACCTTCGATTTGGTATTTTGGGGGACTTCTAAATCTTTATATATTGAGAGAAAAGCTCCGAGACATTTTACCCAAAGTTCAGAAAATTTATTAAAGATCTTACGATAACTTTTGCCGACTTGCTTGACTTCAAAACTTATAATGCGACCAAACAAATGGATCCGACACCGAAATACCGGTCCTGACGAGCCTTAAGTGACTTGGGTCCGCTACAACAAGCTCTAACGGCACAAGGAAAACGTGTATGTGGAAATGACCGGAAGGGTCATTACACTGCCTTAGCATCCAGCGCTCCAGCGCCAACCCCTGCGCCTCAGCGCCTGCGTGCCAGCGCCCCTGCATGCCACCCGCCTCATTGTGCTAGCACCGTCGCACCTGTGCCATCTCTATGGTGTATACATGCCATGGGCCACTCCTATGCCTAGGCTGGTATCTTTTAAGCCGTTCATTCTCTCTTTCTCCCTCATTTCTTCTAAATCCCAACCTCGGTTTTGCCATTGCCAAAGCTCATAAAATCACCATTTTAACACATTGTTCATCCCAACTGATTGGAGGGATTATATTTTGATGATCTTTGCACGTTTATTGACTTCTCAATTGGGTAAGTTTTCATTAATTTCCGATTTTATTCCTTTAATTCCTTTCTTGAATTCTTGATTGGGCTGTTTTGAGCCCTTTTTATGGTCCGTTTCCACTCAAATTTTGAGCATGTTCTTCTGGGAATGTGGGGAACATATAGGTGTTTTTCATTTTTGACTTTGGGTTGTAGGGCCCATGGGTCCATCGGTGACCCAAATTTTAACCCGGTCATGTTTATAGCATTTTGGGTATCATTGGTATTATTGTGATGCATAGATTATTGTGTTGATAGTGGTTTCATGAATTAGAGATTCTTGGAGCAGTTTGATCTTTGACGACGCTATTCCCGCAACTAATCATCAGATGACAGGCAGGTTATAGTTTTCCCTACGTAGACTTTGCGTATTTACGCTATAAATGCATTAATTAACTTCCTTGGGTTGGTTTTCTAGGTTGGTACCCTCAGACCTTGTCCGCCTTTTCTGTCTGTTTATTTCATATGTTTATTATAGTATTCTTGTAGTATTGCTATATTACCCTTGTGGCCCTGTGTGACCTTTGTTTATACCTCTAGACTATAGACGGTGGGATATTTGATAATGTCCGTGTGTCCCGCACAACATGAGCTTACTTTAAGCTGATTATTTGAATTGTCGAGCTACTTGTGCCTGTGTAGGGATGATAGGAATATTTGTGAGCCATTTTGGGCTAAGCTATTGTTTGCGAGCATATCATTCATGCAAGGGATTTTTCTGCATGTTTTACTACTATTTTGGCTTCTAGCCTACTATAAATAATTTTCTAAACTTTGCATGGCCCTGGGGGTTCATTTTTGGTAAAATAATTATGAGAGGATTTTGGTACTGACTTTTATGAAACCTCTTGGAGTAAAGAGGATATTTTGATGATTTTGCCATTGGTTTTCCTACTGATACTAGGCTCAGCTGGGCCGTAGCACTATGATTTTCTATGGATTCATACCCGTACACGTGCCGGGCACTCTGTTTAGGGGATTTTGAGACTTGATTACTGGTTTAGATCGGGATACACTCCAAACACCCTTTTGATGGGGTTTCGAGATCACTACTACTATTTTAGACCCTGTTTGATCCCAGGAATGTACTACAAGTTACTGATTCTTGAGGTTTTGGATTCATTATTGTATGTTGTCAAGGACCTCATGAGCCCTGTCGATCCAGGACCAGAAGCAATGGGTTACGTGTGCCGAAAGAGGGGTGTACGATATAGTGGAGGTACAACGGGTACATCCCCCCATAAGTCCTTCTACTAGGCCTACGAGTGTCGAGGGAGGCGCATACATGGGTTACTATGACACTGGTTCCATCACATCATTTTTTCATCATGCATATTTCAGTTAGATTCCACTCTTTTTGTTGTGTGCTTAGTGTACGCTCCAGTTGTATGGGCGACCCGAGGGTTTGTTTTTACTTGATTGCATTGCTCAGTTGTATGGGTGGCCATTGGGACTGTAGGTAGATTATATTACTCCTTTCATACTGTACAGCTTGTTATGGCCTTTGGTTATTAATGGATAAGTGGTTTCTAGCCTGTTAAGGCCCTGGTTTATTCAAACTGTGATTATTAAAGGGCTAGTGGGTCCTATATTATTGAGGCACTATCTATGTGGCCTTCTAAGCGGTTGTGGGTTATCATATGTTATTCTTTATCGTGGATTTTGGTTAGCAAATATCGGTTCTTAGTGGCTTAGTTATTCCATCCTAGGGTTGCACCTGAGAGATTATTTTCTGTCTATGCTTATCTTGTAGTTATGTTTTAGCGTTATTCTGTTCGTCTATTGCTTCTAGCTTGAATATGTTGGCTTGCTTCCCTTCTTTCCCTTTTTACTTGAGGTTACCGGTAAACTTCCATATTTTCAAACTCTCTTTTTATATATACTGTTGTTGCAACGATTCCAGGTGCGTTCTTCTTTCTTTCACCAGTGTTTCCATGCTATGTATATCTTTTGTGCTAGCATTGTATGTTTATAACTCTTGGTTGACTATTCTCCGTGTTAGTTTCCATGTTCTTTCTCTATTGCTTCAGTGACTGATTCCTTGCTATTTGCTACTTACTATTTTTATATTTTATATGCACTCAGTCGGCCGATGATGCCTACTAGGTACCCATTGCTTACCAATTGGTGCTCATACTACACTTCTTCATCTTTTTGGTGCAGATATTAGTGTGAGCTTTCACCGTTGATCGCGTGGAGACTCGTGCAGCCTGTGGATATTCGAGACTAGGGTGAGCACCTGACAACTGGGGCTTGACCACATCTCATCTTTTGTACTTTAACTCTTGATTTATTTAGAGACAGTCATATATTCTATTTTGTTACTTCTAGCACTTGTATTCTATTAGAATCTCTTGTACGATCAATACCAAGTCTTGGGTTGGTGTAGTTTCTTTATGTATATATATTCAGGTTATTTGCTTTCGCGTTGCCTTTATCTTTATATCTTCTTCCATTTATTTCTGCTTATTGTATGTATTGGTTAGGTAGTAGCCCATTACTACCATTCCGAGCTATAGGGATTGGTTCACCTACTGGAAGGTTGTAGAGCCCTCATGACCTGAGAAATAAAGTTGTGACAGCTTGGTATCAGACTCTAGGTTTACCGGTGTCATAGTACAAAATTAAGTGTCTAAGTAGAGTCTTGTGGATCGATATGATGACGTATGTATCCTATCTGCGGGAGGCTACATGGCATTGGTAGAAAAAGTTTAATCTTCTTGGCTCCTTATCATGCATTCCTGTCTCTATTGACTTCTAATCTTTGATTTTTTCATTCCTTCTCAGATGCCTAAGACGAGTACGATAGCGGGTGATGTCGAGGCATTTGTGCCTATTTCTTCAGTGCTTCTGTTAGCGCCAGGATTTTAGGATGAGATTTTGCCGGATCATATAGGGGGTGTGGGCTAGCCTAAACTTCAGTAGGGTTTCATGCTACCCTACTCCTTTAGGATATAGTGGTTAGGACTGCGAGTCTTTCGGAGGGTGTATTAGTACCACAAGTAGGGGCAGTACCCGGTTCTTCGAGTGGTGCATAAGTTAGACTTGAGATCCCAGTTCTTCAGCAGGGATGTATGTAAGTATTAGAGTATGAATCGAGGTTTCACGAGATGGATAGGCGTACTTCCAGGACTGTCCCTTTAGAGTTTGATAGAGTTTAGAGTTTTGTTAGAGGCTTGATCTCATCGCTTAATTTAGCGACCGAGCACTTGGTTACAGTTAGGACTACCTTTCTTCAGGTACATGATCATGCTTGGGCTATTGAGGGTTTATATCATGAGGCATATGGAGATAGTAGTAAGAAGTGTCACTATTAGGACAGTTTTTGAGGTTCTCAGACTCGAGGTAGATGATTCTCCACTAGAGCTCAGTTCTATTACTTTTTATCTAGCAGATAAGTTTCAGTTGCTCCACAAGTTTCATAGGGTGGTTGTACAGAGCATGTCAAGCAGAGTGGACATGGTACGGGTCAGGTTCTTTGAGGTTTGCATTCAGGATGTGGAGGCCATGGTGGCCGGTCAGGTTCAGCGAGATCTTCTCATCCGACTTTATTCAGTGGGATTTTATTTGAGTGCAGTGAGCATGGTTACTTTGCTAGGGATTGCCCCACGTTTTCGTATCCCAGTCAGCATGGGTATTATGATTGTGGAGTGGTTGGTCACTATTTTAGATATTGTCCCCGACAATGCATGGCTGAGACTTTAGCATCGACTACTCAGTCCAGAGTTAGACCTCATCAGTCTGATGCCCCTCCTGGTGGGGGCTCGAGGTAGAGGTTCCAAATATCATTGCTCCAGGTAAGGCTTTTTTAACCATCAGTTAAGTGATAGTATTGTTCACATTGTGATTCTACTCCCTTTTCGTGTATCTTGCTTATATGCCTACCTGTTTTTCCTTGATTAGTTATTTTACTACTTGAGTTATAGTGTTTATGCGGGTATTTTCTCATTAGGTTTATTCTTTTAATAGTGGATAGGGTGAGTTATCCTTGAGAGGTAATTACCTGGATTATAGCTTATGGGTAGGTCTTGTTAGCCTCGTTTCCGATTTAGTTGTGGTTCTAGACTTGGTATGAGTCTTCCTTTTCTAACGGTCCTACATGGTTGTTTCCTAGGCCATTATCTAGCGTTGCTAGAGGTCCTTTTGTTAGTTTGGTGTGATACCAGTGGTTCTGTGCCATAGATAGAGGTTTTGTCTTATAAAGAGTAGTGTTGGTGCTAGTGAGAATTGGTTGGTTTTGTGTTTCTCGAGTGGCTAGAGCCGACCCTCTTTGTTTGGTTGGTTTAAGAGGTTGGCAGGTATGTGGGTTGTTCCCATAGTTTTCTTCAATTTCTTATCCAGTTGGGTTGTTTTCTTGTTTTCCCCAGTTCCAGTTGGGATGAGTTTTGATCGTGGTACTCTAATTAAATTTTTAGTTGTGGCATTATGATCGAGTTTTGCCTTTAGTATTTTGGCTAAGGTTTAACTATAGCTTTGTGGTTGTGTTGTAATCATAGAATTTTGGGTAAATTGGGTGTTTAGCCTATTCTTCTCATGCCTTATTGAGAATAGATGACACAGGTGTGGGAGCTAAGGGAATAGCTCTGGGTTTTATTTGAGAAAGAGTCTATCAGGTTTAGTGTACCTTTGGGAAGGGTTTCAATTGGTGAAAGAGGAAGAGAGATGACTCCTTGCTTATGCGTGGATTTTGAGTAGCTAACTAAGATGACTCTTTGTGTATATATGTTCTAGTAGTTGACTGAGATGACGAGTGAGGGTTTGCTTTAGCTTTTGTGTGGATGACTTGCGTTGATTGAGTACATATTGCAGTGGCATTTCCTTTGATAGGTTCGAGGTCAGATTTTTCTTGTAATAAGGGTTTGAGGTAGTGGTCATTTCCAGTATTACCTTTGGGAGCTTATTGCATCGACTATGGTTTCATTGTTATATTCTTTGGAGGACTCAATTTTCAGTAGCATCTATGGATTGAGAAACTTGTACATTAAGAGCCTAGTTGGCTTCGATTCCTAATTATTCGTCGACAACATACGGGTCTACTCATGGGTTCGACGGAGGCATTGATTGGCTATTGGAGTTGGATTTGAGAATCGTTGGCTAGCAGGTTACATCGGATGGTTTATGGAAGTTTCTCTTTAGTTGCAGCATCCTTGTGCCGGAAGGTAGTGGATGTGGGCAACTAGGCTTCTTAACTTTGATTTTGGAGTGGCTATTGGCCTTGGAAATCTAGTCCTTGGCTAACTATTGGATTAGGTTGGACATTCAACATCTCAGCGGTGTTCTTGTCAGTACGAGGTTCATGCTACTTTGGTTGGACAGACTCAGTGGTGGTATTGTATATGATCAGGTAGCACGACTACTTTAGGTTCTAATGGTACTTCGAGATCGATGTCACCTTGGTGATTTCGAAACTTAGAGCTTTGAATGAGTTGGTTCTCTGAGAGGTTATCCATTGTATGCAATTCCAGTTAGTTTGGGCTCTGCCAGTGTGGGTCAGAAGTTTGGTATGTTGTATGCTTTGGAGTTATTGGTTTGTGTGTAGATGTAGTAGAGTAGTTATTTCGAGCCAAAGGGCGAGTTAGAAGTTTAAGACTTTTATAATAGCTAAGCGGCGACCATCGACTTCAGAAACCCTTTTCTTTGCTTACATGGTTTTAACTTGATATTCACGGCACAATGGACATCTTTCTGAGGTGATAGAAGTGGTGTTTCTTAGAGTTTGGAGCTTAGTTGATGGCTACAGACTATGTGGTAGGCTTACCACACTCCTTGCAGGGTCTTGGTTTTTGGTTTGGGTCATTTGGGCAGGTTTCCCTAGTTTATTAACTTTTAGTCAGTTTAGACTTGGCATGATTCAGCGAGGTTGGATTTGTTCGATAGTTGGGAGATTTCTCCATTGACATAGGGTGTTTGTACGTGCCTTTCCCAACCCTAGTGTGCAAGCTTTAGTTGAGTTCAGATGGTTGGTTGAGATGGGTTCAGGTAACGAGGTTGGTCTTAGCAAAAGTATCCATCTGTTGGTTGACGGTAAGTCGAGGTAAAACTACTATAATTTTTGAGTATGTGCTTTGGGTTAGAATTTTAGATATCAAAGGATAGTGAGCTATATCTTGGCCTGGATAGAATTTGAGCATAAAGGGGGAACTATTTGAGGTTGTGTATAAGCGAGAACTATGGATCTCTGGTGGGGTTAGTCGATGTTTTGAGGGTGGGTCGAGTGTTCGGCTATGCGAAGCTTAATAATTATGGTGCAAAAGGATTCAGGTCAGAATAAAGGGTTTTTGTGGATCGGCGGGTTCATGAGTTAGAGTTTTGATTGGTGACTTTGTGGGTGAACTTGGTCGTGGTATCAAGGATTCGGGTTCTATGTGTCGATTGCCTTGGTTCTCTAGTTTTGGTGTTGTGTCGGTGCTTTTCGATTGAGATTCTTGAGGTTCAGTTTGGGTTGGAAGATCTTGAAATCTAGCTTGGCTAGTGAGGAGTTTAGGCATGTTTGATTTTCTTAGGTCTCATTCCGTTGGGTGCCGTCCGCTCGAGGAGGCTACTCGGGTCGTCCGAGAGAGTGGTGCTGGATTTGTAGCCGCAGTTCCTGAGTGTCTGGTGTTTCCTTTTTTCTTGACTTTCGGGGATGAAAGTATTTTTAGTAGTGGATAATGTAATGACCCTTTCGGTCATTTATGCATTTTTGCCTTTCTTGTACTGTTAGAGCTTACCTGTAGCGGCCCCAAGTGATTTATGTTTTGCTGGGACTGGTAGTTCGGTGCCCGGGCCATTTGTTTGGTCAATATGGCCCTTTCCTTGTTTTGGAGTTTTAACTTTGGAAATCATTGACTTTAGTTAACATTCTTCATAATCGTGCTCGGAATCGAATTCTGACAGTTTTGTTAGCTCCAGAGTGTGGACATTGGTCTAGGTGGACCTTTTGTCAAGATCCGAGATCTATTCAGCTTGGAATTCTCTCTTGTTATGTGTTTTTAGGCCAGTTGGGCTTTTTTGGTTGACTTTGGTCAACATTTGGAAAGACAGCCTCGGATGGACATTCCATCAGCGCTGTTAGCTCTGGAATGTCAAGTTTAGGCTAGAGGGTACATTTATTCGGGTCGCGAGGCTTGCAGACTTGATTTCGGCCCTTGAGTTTCATTTTTGGGAATGTTGGCTTAAAGGTTTATTTTGGGCGCAGGGCCTACTTTTTGTTAAATCAACCTCCTATGGGATTTTATCAATCCCATTGGATCCGGAACACTGTTTCTAGTTGAATAGCTCAGCTAGTTTTTGTTTGCGGGACCCCTGATGCGTTCTCTGGGACCCACCGCTTGTTAATTTTACCTTGGCATGTTGCTGTTGTTGTTGGCTGTTGGTGTGGCACCAGGGCACCGCCTGGGGCGCGCTTGCATGCACGTAG
Source organism: Jaltomata sinuosa (assembly GCA_003996215.1). NCBI lineage: Eukaryota > Viridiplantae > Streptophyta > Magnoliopsida > Solanales > Solanaceae > Jaltomata > Jaltomata sinuosa. The sequence continues at coordinate 1,880,182 of QJPP01000712.1, forward strand.
GGTATCCTGCCTGCGTGCCAGCCCGCCTCAGCGGCCATCGCTCCAGTGCTAGCACCAACGCTTTAGCACCTGCGTGCCTTCGCCCAGGCCAGCACCACTGCGTGCCGCCCACCTCATCGTGCCAGCGTCGTGGCACCTGTGTTAGTGCTATGGCAATTGTGCGCCTGCGCGCCATGGGCCGCTCCTTCGCCTAGGTTGGCAGCTTTTAAGCTGTTCATTCTCTCTTTCTCCCTCATTTCTTCTAAATCCCAACCTCGGTTTCTCCATTGCCAAAGCTCATAAAATCACCATTTTAACCCATTATTCATCCCAACTGATTGGAGGGTAATATTTTGATGATCCTTGTATATTTATTGACTTCTAAATCGGGTAATTTTTCGTTAATTTTTGATTTTATTCCTTTAATTCCCTTATTGAATTCTTGATTCTTGGGTTATTTTGAGCCCTTTCTATGATCCATTTCTGCTCAAATTTTGAGCATGTTCTCTTTGGAATGTGGGGAACACAAAGGTGTTTTTCATTTCTGGCTTTAGGATGTGGGGCCCACAGGTCTATTAGTGACCCAAATTTTAACCCGGTCATATTTATAGCATTATCGGTATTGTTGGTCTTATTTTGACGCGTAGATTATTGTGTTGATATTTCTTTCACAAATTGGAGCTTCACGTGGAAGTTTGAGCTTGAAGTTTGAGCTTACACGATGATGTTCCCGCAGCTAGTCATTGGACGATAGGTAGGTTATAGTTTTCCCTACCTAGGCTCTGTGTATATAGGCTATAACTGCATTAATTAGCTTCTTTGGGTTGGTTTTCTAGGTTGGTACCCTCAGACCTTTCCCACCTTTTATGTCTATTTATTTCGTACGTTGATTGTAGTATTAGTGTAGTGTTGCTATATTAGCCTTATGGCTGTGTGTGGCCTTTGTTTATGCCTCTGGACTATAGATGGTGGGATATTTAGGAATGTCTATGAGTTCCGGACATCATGAGCTTACTTTAGGCTAGTTATATGTGTTGTAGAGCTGCTTCTGCTTGTGCAGGGCCGATAGGAATGTTTTTGAGCCATTTTGGGCTAAGATATTGTTTGCGAGCATATCATTCATGCAAGGGATTTTTCTACATGTTTTACTATTGTTTTGGCTTTGGGCCTACTACAAATGATTGTAAACTTTGCATAGCCTTAGGGGCCTATTTTTAGTAAAATGATTATGAGAGGATTTTGGTACTGACTTTTATGAAACCTCTTGGAGTAAAGAGGAGATTTTGATAATTTCGCCACAGGTTTTCCTACTGATACTAGGCTTAGCTGGGGCATAGCACTAGATATTATTTTCTATAGATGTAGACTTGGACACGTGCCGGGCACCATATTTAGGGGATTTTGAGACTTGATTACTAGTTTAGACGAGGATACACTTCGGGCACCCTTTTGACGGGGTTTTGAGATCACTACTACCATTTTAGACCTGGTTTGATCATGGGCACATACTACGAGGTACAAATTTTTGAGATTTTGCGTTCATTACTATGTATGGTCAAGGACCTCAATAGGACATGTCGATCCAGGACTAGGAGATATGGGTTGTGTGTGCTGGAGGTGGGGTGTATGGTGTAGTAGAGGTACAATTGGTACGTCCCACCATAGGTCCTCTTACTGGGCCTACGGGTGACGGGGGAGATGCATACAAGGGTTACTATGACACTAGTTCCATCACATCATCATCATCATGCATATTTCATTCGGATTCCACTCTTTTTTATTGTGTGCTTAGTGTATGCTCCGGTTGTATGGGTGGCCGGAGGGTTTGTTTTTACTTTATTGCAATCCTCGATTGCATGGGTGGTCGTTGGGACTATAGGTAGATTATATTGCTCCTTTCATATGGTAGAGCTTGTTATGGCGTTTGGTTATTAATGGATTAGTGGTTTCTAGCCTGTTTAGGTTCTGGTTTATTTGGACTGTGATTATAAAAGGGCTAGTGGGTCCTATATTATTGAGGCACTATCTATGTGTCCTTCTGAGCGGTTGTGGGTTATCAGATGTTATTCTTTATCGTGGATTTTGATTAGTGGATATCGGTTCTTAGTGGCTTAGTTATTCCATCCTGGGGTTGCACCTGAGAGACTGTTTTCTATCTATACTTATCTTGTAGTTGGATTTTAGCATGATTCTGTTCGTATATTGCTTCTAGCTTGAATATGTTGGCTTGCTTCCCTTCTTTCCCTTTTTACTTGAGGTTACCGATAAACCGCCATGTTTCTAAACGCTCTCTTTATATATACTGTTGTTGCAAGGATTCCAGGTGCGTTCTTCTTTCTTTCACCTGTGTTTCCGTGTTATGTATATTTTTTGTGCTAACATTGTATGTTTATAATTCTTAGTTTACTATGCTCCGTTCTAGTTTCCATGTGCTTTCTCTATTGCTTAAGTGACTGATTCCTAGATATCTGCTACTTACTGTTTTTATATTTTATACGCGCTCAGTCGCCCGATGATGCCTACTAGGTACCCATTACTTAGAAATTGATGCTCATACTACACTTCTGAATCTTTTTGGTGCAAATATTAGTGTGAGCTTTCACCATTGACCACGTGGAGACTTGTGTAGCCTGTGGATATTTGTAATGACCCTTTCGGTTATTTTTGTATTTTCGCTCTTCTTTAACTATTAGAGCTTGCCTGTAAGAGCCTCGAGTCATTTATGACTTGTTGGGACCAGTAGTTCGGTGCCTGGGCCGTCTATTTGGTCTTTATGGCTGTTTTCTTATTTTAGAGCTTAAATTTTGGCAATCGTTGACTTTGGTCAACATTCTTGGTAATCATGCTCGGAATTGAATTTTGATAGTTCCATTAGCTCCGAACTGTGGGCTTTGGTCTGAGTAGACCTGTTGTCGGGATTTGGGAGCTATTCAGCTTGGAATCTCTCTCGTTCTATATTGTTAGGCCAGTTGGACTTGTTAGGTTGACTTTGGTCAACATTTGGAGAATACGGCCTCGCATGGAAATTTTGTCAGCACTATTAGCTCTGAAATGTTTAGTTTAGGCCAGAGGGACCATTGGTTCGGGTCCCGGGTGAGCCGGGCTCATTTTGGATGTTTGGTTGGTTTTAGGTCGTATTGACTTGGGTCAACATTACTCTAAAACAAACTCGTATGGATATTTTATCAATTTTGTTGAGACCGAAAAGTTGTTTCCACTCTATTAGCATTATTGGTTTTTGAATATCGGGTCCCGATTATGCCCGAAATGCCCCGTAGAGTTTTAGAAAATTGCTGGTTTTTGTTGCAGACCGGTCCTTCAGGGCCAATGGCGCCCAGGAAGCACGATCGCACTAGCCTGCATGTGCCATCAGCGCCAATGGCGCCTACCAGCGCTTTGGTGCTCCATCGCCCGCTTGCATGCCTGCGCGATGGCGCCTCAGCGCCTGGCCCCTTTCAGCGCAATCACGCTCCTTTAGCGCCGATGGTGATTACCTGCGTCCAGCCCCTATAAATCCTTCCTCCATTATTTTTAAGCTCTTATTTCTTAATTTCGCCAACTCCAAATCAGTTTCCAGTCTCTAGAAATTGATCCAAGATAGTTCTAAGCTTTGGGGAATTCTTCAAGTTGGCTAATCACCTTGCTCCCTCGTCATTTTGGTAAGCTTCTTCTTCCCCAAAAGCTTCTTCTCCATTGTTGACCTCCATTATTGTGATTATTAAAGCTTGGAGAAATTCCTCGTAGAAGCTGCTCGTGTTGGCTTGCATGTTCGCGGGTTCGGTGAATTCACTTTCTTGGCATATTTCATCTCATTGTGGTACGTGGTTTGTTGTGTTAAATTTTGGTTTATTCTCGAAATTCCTTCTTTAATTCCTTACTTGAGCGGGCTGTTTTGAGCCCCTTCTCTTGGCTAAATCTGCTCATTTTTGAAGCACACACTTTCTATATTATTGTGATCATTGTACTTCTTCCCATTTTTTTATTTTGGGTTGTGAGCCCCACGGGCCCGCTTTGACCCGAATTTGACCCGACCATTACTATACCATTATGGGTTTCGCTGGTTTTGTTTTAATGCCTAGATTATTATGTTGATAGTGTTTTCATGACTTAGAGCTTCCCGAAGTCATTTGGGCTTGGACGACGCCGTCCCCGCAGCTAGTCGTTGGGTGACAGGTAGGTTATGGTTTCCCCTATCTAGACTCTGCTTATATAGACTATAACTGCACTAATTAGTATCCTTGGGTGGGTTGTGATATCTGGGTACCCCAGACCTTGTCCGTCTTTCTATCCATTTATTTCATATGTTGTTTATAGTATTCGTGTAGCCTTGAGATTTAACCCTTGTGGCCTTGTGTGGCCTTTCTTTATGACTCTGTACCATAGACGCTAGGATAATTGGGAATGTCTGTGAGTCTCGGACATTGTGACCTTATTAGGCTGGCTATCCGTGCTGTAGAACTGCTTGTGCCTGTGCAGGGCCGATAGGAATGTTTGTGAGCCACTTTGGGCTAACTTCATTATCTGTCAGCATATCATTCATGAAAAAGGATTTTTCAGCATGTTTTACCACTATTTTTGGCTTTGGGCCTACTATCACCGGTTTTTAAGCATTGCATGGCCTTGGGGCCCTGTTTTCAGTATAAATATTGATAAAATGAGATTTGGATGATTTCACACTGGTGTTTCTACTGATACTAGGCTCGGGAGGGCTGTAGGACTAGATATGATTTTCTACAGATTTAGACCCAAACACATGCTGGGCACCCTCTTTAGGGATTTGAGACTTGGTTCTGATTTAGACCCGGCTACGCTCAGGGCACCCCTTTGATAGGGTTATTGAGGCTTATTACTGATTTTAGACCCATATATACTTTGGGCACCCTTGAGGAGGGTCTTTTGAGAATACTACTAGTGTTTAGACCCGGTTTAATTCCAGGAAGGTACTACGAGGTTTCGAGTTTTGAGCTACTGTTTGAGATTAGAACGGTTTGTATGTGGTCAATGACTAGAACTTTATGGACCCTGCCATTCCTGGGCAATTGGCTATAGGCCAATGTGCATGCCAGGAGGAGAGGTGTACGATAGAGTAGAGGTACATGGGTAGAGTCCTTCCATGGGTCCCGCCTCTACATGGGCCTTTGGGGTAACTGATGGGGAATATACCAGTTACTTTTACATCATATCATCTTTAGGCATTTGGTATTCCGATTCCACCCTTGTTTGTTATGTGTTCAGTGTACGCTCTTGTTGTATGGGCGACTGGAGGGTTTGTTTTTCACTTGATTGTGTTCCTCGGTTGTATGGGCAGCCGTTGGGACTATATGTAGCTTATATTACTCCAGTCACTTTGTAGAGCTGGTTATGGTCTTTGGTTTTTGGTGGATTAACAATTGTTAGCCTGTTGAGGCTCTGGTTATTGGAGTTTTATTATTGAGAGGGCTAGTGAGTCCTGTATTATTGGGGTACTAATGTGTGTTCTCCTACGCTGTTGTGGGTATCAATTCTATTCTTTTCTTGGTTTTGATTAGCGGGTCTCGATTCTTTGTGGGTTAGTTATTCCATCCTAGGGTTGCACTTGTGAGTTGTTTATGGCTATCCTTATCTGGTAGTTGGGTTTTTAGCATGAATTGTTCATATTGCTTCCTGTTTGATTATATATTGGCTTGCTTCCTATCCTTCCCTTTATTTTGAGGTTACCAGTACACCATCCCTTTTCTTTAAACTTCCTTTATATATATACTACTGTTGCAAGGATCCTAGGTGCATCTTCCTTTATATAGTTTGCTTGTACTCTTGTTGATTTCTGCATTCTAGTATCCTTGTGCTTTCTCTTTGTTTTGGTGACTGTTTTCTTGTATTCTCCTTATTATTGCTTTTATATTTTATATGCGCTCAGTCGGCCGATGATGCCTACTGGGTACCCATTGCTTAGCAATTGGTGCTTATACTACACTTCTACACTTTTTGGTGCAGATATTAGTTGAGCTTTCACCATCGATCACGTGGAGACTCATGCAACTTTTGGATATTCGAGACTAGAGTGAGTGCCTGATGACCGGGGCTTGCCTGCATCTAATCTTTTGTACTATTATTCTTATGTATTTCAAAGACAGCTGTGTAGTCTATTTTGTTATATCTAGCACTTGTATTCTATTTAGAAGCTCCCATACTATCGATACCAAGTCTTGGGTTGGTGTAGCTTTCTTGTTTATATATATGTTCGGGTTTTAGCCTCCGCATTGTCTTTACTTTATTTTGCTTTCGCTTATTTCTGCTTGTTGCACGTATTGGTTAGGTAGTAGCCCATTGCTAATTGTTCTAGGCTACGAGAATTAGTTCTCTTACTGGGGGGTTGTAGGTGCCATCATGACCTGAGAAATTGGGTCATGACAGCTTGGTATCAGAGCCTAGGTTCACCAGTGTCGTGGTACAGAAGCAAGTGTCTAAGTAGAGTCTCGCAGATTGGTACAATGACGTCCGTATCCTATCTGTGGGAGGCTATAGGGAATTTTTAGGAAAAGTTCCATCTTCTTGTCTCCTTATCATGCATTCCTAGCTCTATTGACTTCTAAACCTTGACTATTTTATTCCTTCTGATATGCCTAAGATGAGTTCGATAGCGAGTGATGTCAAGGCTTTTGTTCCTTTTTCTTCAGTGCTTCCGTCAGCGCCAGGACTTTAGAGTAAGATGCGATTGTATCAGATAGGGAATGTAGGGTCAGCCCAGCCTCTGGTAGGATTATTGGCTACTCCAGTTCTTCAGGACACTGTGGCTAGGACTCTGAGTCCTCCGGTGGGTGTTTCAGTGCCTTTGGGAGGGGAAGTACCCGGATCTTTGAGCAGTGCTTCAGCTAGGGTTGAGCTTCTAGTTCTTTAGCAGGGTTGTATGTCGGTGTTGGACTATTAGGCAAGGTTTCATGAGATGGTTAAACATATTGCTAGACTTGTGCCTTCCGAGTTGGATATGATTCAGAGCTTTGTTGGGGGTTTGATTCCACCGCTCTGTTTGGCGACCGAGCACTTGGTTACAGTTGGGATGACTTTCCTTCAGGTAGTTGATCATGCTTGGGCTATTGACGATTTATGTCATGAGGCATATGGAGGCAGTAGTAAGAAGCATCGTTGTCAGGGTAGTTTCCGAGGTTCTCAGACTCGAGGTAGGGGATTGTCTGCTAAGGATCAATTTTGTTGCTTCTTATCTAGCAGACCAGTTTCAGTTGCTCCACAAGTTCCAGAGAGTGGTTGTGTAGGGCATGTTGAGCAGAGTAGACAGGTTACGAATCATATTCTTCGAGGTTTGCATTCAGAGTGTTAGGATGTGGTGGCCAGTCAGGTACAGTGAGATCTTTCTATTGCACTTCATCTGGCAGAGGCTGTTTTTGATGTGGTGAGTGTGGTCACTTTGCTAGGAATTGCCCCACGATGGTGTATCCCGGCTAGCCTGGTTGTTATAAATGTGAGGAGGTTGGTCATCTTTATAGAGGTTGTCCTTAGCGAGGGATGGAAGAGCCTTCAGCTTTGAGTACTCAGACTAGAGTTAGATCCCATCAGTCTGATGCCCCTCTTGATGGGCCAGAGGTTGAGGTCCCTGATGTTACTGCTATTGGTGCGACTCTACTAACCTTCGATTGGTGACAGCCTTACTCGCGTTGCGATTCTCCCCTTTTCGTATAATTGCTTATGTGCCTTCCTATTTTACTTGTTTAGTTGTGCTACTGTTTGTGGTTGTAGTTTTATTCATGCGTTTCTTAGTAGATCATTTCTCTTTAGTAGTGGATGGGGTGAGTTATCCTTGAGAGGTGTTTTCCCAGAGTTGTGGCTCGTGGGTAGGTCTTGTTTAAGCACGCTTCCTATTCATTGTAGTTCTGGTCTTGGTTGGATATTCCTTTCTAGCGGTCCTAAATGGTTGTTGCCTAGGCCGTTATCCAGCGTGGCTTGAGATCCTTGTATTGGTTCAATGTGATACCGGTGGTAGTGCTAGAGTTTAAGGCCCGATCTTAAGTTGAGTGGTGTTGGTTATGCTGGTGAGCATTGGTCAGTTTTGCTTCTCTCGAGTTTTTTGAATCAACCTTCCTTAGTTGTTTTGTTTGGTTAGCTAGCAGGTATGGGTTGCTTTCGTGTTTTCCTCCTGTTCTAAGTCTAGATGAGTTTCTTTCTGCCTTCCCCAGTTTCATTTGATAGAATTGAGTTTGATTGTGGCATTGTAACTGAGTGTTTGGCTATATCAGTTCTGGCTAAGTGTTGATTGTAGCATCGTGGTTGAGGTTGAATGTGGAATTGTGGCAGTATGGTTTGGTTGTCTTCTTTTTTTCCCTGGTTTCAGTTTGTAGGAGTTTCGATCGTGGTGCTCTAGTTGAGAGGGTGATTGTGGTATGGTGGTGGACTCCCTACTGTAGCATGTTGGCTAAGCATTGACTATAGTATCGTGGGTGATATGTGACTATAGAATTTTGGTGGAGTTAGGCATTCGGCCTACCCTCGTTCCGTCATATCAAGTGTTGCCGATAGGAGTTGTGGGTGCTAAGAGAACATCTCCAGGTTGCATTTGAGAGAGAGCTGGTTAGGTTTGGGTTTCCTTGGAAAGGGTTTTGTTGGGTTTGCGAAAGAAGGTGCTGACTTCTTTCTCATGCTTTGCATTTTAGTAAGCTAGCTGAGGTGACGGTCGAGAGTTTGCTCTGGCTTGGGTGTTGATGTTTTTCTTTGACCAAATTTTAATTTGTAGTGGCTTTTCCCTTCGAGTGGTTTGAGGTTTCAGTAGCAGTTACAGTTTGGGCAAACCGCATGTTCAGAGCCTAGCTGACTCTAGTTCCTATGTGTTTATCAGCAGTGTATGGGTCTACGCAGAGGTTCGACAGAGGTATTAGTTGCCAACTAGTATTGGGTTTCAGAATTATGGGCTAACAAACTACTCCAGATGGTTCATGGTTGGTTCTTTTTGGTTGTAGCTTCTTGAGTTAGAAGGCAATGAGTTCGGACAACTTAGTTCCCTTATTATAGTTATGGAGTGACAGTTGGCCTTGGACACGTAGTCCTTGGCTAACCATTGACCTAGACTGGACATTCCAGATTTTAGTAGTGTTTTAGATAGTATGAGGTTCCTTATACTAGGGTTGGACAGACTCAATGGCGCAAGTTCGAGATTCAGCAGTAGTGTATTATGTGTGATCAGATTATGCGGGACAAGACTAGCAAGGCTATTGTGAGTTCTAATGATACATTGAGGTTGTCACTCGCCTTTGTATCGCAAGGGTTTGGAAGCTTAGTTTGTTGGTTCTTCAAGGGTTGTCTGTTATGTGGGGGTCCAGTGTTGGTTAGACTTACCCAGTATGGACTAGCAGTTTGGTGTGTTGCATGCTTCAGAGATGGTGGTATGGTAAGCTGAAGCAGTAGAAAAGTTGATTCGAGCCAAAGAGTTGAGGTGATGGGTTATGCAAATTTCTGCATCTAGATGGCAGTCTTGGACTTTAGGCACCCTTTCCTTGCCTACGGGGTGCTCTGACTTGACATTCGCAGCATGGTTGACTTCTTCCTAAGTTGAGACTAGTAAGGTGATTTTAGAATACATGTAGTGTTCGAGTATTTGGAGTTTAGTTGGTCGTTACAGACCTCGTGGTAGGCTTACCACAGTCCTTGCAGGGTCTTGGTATTTGTTTGGGTCCTTTGGGCAGGTTGTCCTAGTTCATTCATTTTCTGCTGATTCAGACTTTGCACGGTTCAGCGAGGTTGGCTTTATTTTATAGTTGGGAGAATTCTCCATTGACACATGGTGTTCATCCATGCTTTCCTAACCCTGGTGTGCAAACTTCAGTCGGGTTCAGATGGGTTGTTTAGTTGGGTTCAGTTATCGAGTTCGATGTTACCAAAGGTATTCGTTAGTTAGTTGATGGTCAGTCGGGGTAGATAACTCCATTTTTTGAGTATATGATATGGGTTGTTATGTTGGATGGCAAAGGACAGTAGACTACGACTCTACTTTGATAGAGTTTGTTTATGGTTGAGCATAGCGGGAACTAGAGATCTTCGGTGTGTCTGTTGTTACTTCGAGAGTGGATCGAGTGTGCGGCTTGTGTGCAACTTCATAGTTATGCTGCAAAAGTATTCAGATCAGAATAAAAGGGTGTTGCGGATCAACGAGTTCATGAGTTGGAGTTTTAGGCTGATGGCTTTTTTAGGTAAACTTGGTTGTGGTGTTAAGGATTAAGATTCTGTGTTGATCACCTTGGTTCTCTGGTTTCGGTATCGAGTCAGTGCTTTTCGATTGAGATTCTAGAGATTCGGCTTGGTAGATAAATTTTTGGAGTTTGGAAGTTTAAGGTTGGAGCCTAGCTTGGCTAGAGTGAAGTTAACGCTTGGTTGCTTTCTTTTGCCTCATTTTGTAGGGTGCCATCCGATCGAGGAGGCTACCCGGGTTTTCCGAGAGAGTAGTGCGGGCTTTGTATCCGCAGTTGTTAAGCTTTTCTTTTCTTTCCTTCTTTCCTGACTTTCGAGGACAAAAGTCTTTTTAGTAGTGGATGATGTAATGACCCTTCCAGTCATTCTTGTGTTTTCCCCCTTTTTGTACTATTAGAGCTTGCCTGTAGTGGCCCCGAGTCATGTATGACTTGCTGGGACCGGTAGTTTGGTGCTCGGGCCGTCTATTTGTTCTTTATGGTTGTTTCCTTATTTTAGAACTTAAACTTTGAAAATCATTGACTTTGGTCAACTTTCTTGGTAATCATACTCGGAATCGAATTCCAATAGTTCCGTTAGCTGTGGAGTGTGGATTTGGCCTAGGTAGACTTTTTGTCGGGATCTAGGAGCTATTCAGCTTAGAATTCTCTCTCATTCTGTATTTTCAGGCTAGTTGGGCTTGTTGGGTTGACTTTGGTCAACATTTGGAAAAGACGGCCTCGAATGGAAATTCCATCAGCACTGTTAGCTCCGAAATGTTGAGTTTAGGCTAGAAGGACCATAGGTTCTGGTCCTGAGTGAGCCGGTTCATTTTGGATGTTCGGGTGGTTTTAGCTAGTGTTGACTTAGGTCAACATACCTCCAAAACAACCTTGTATGGACATTTGGTCAATTTCGTTGAGTCCATAATATCGTTTCCACTATATTAGCATTATTGATTTTTGAATATCGGGTTCCGATTGTGCCCGAAATTCCCCGTAGAGTTTTAGAAAATTGCTGGTTTTTGTTGCAAGCCGGGCCTTCAGCGCCAATGGTGCCTAGGCAGCGCGATTGCGCTAGCCTGCGTGTGCCACCAGCACCGATGGCACCGTGCCAGCGCTTTGGTGCTCTAGCTCCCGCTTGCGTGCCTACGTGATGGCGCCCTGTTGGCGTGATGGCACCTCAGCGCCTGGCCCCTTTCAGTGCAATCGCACTTATTTAGCGCGATGGCGCTGACCTGCGTCCAGCCCCTATAAATCCTTACTCCTTTGTTTTTAAGCTCTTATTTCTTAATTTCGCCAACTCCAAATCAGTTTCCAGTCTCTAGAAATTGATCCAAGATAGTTCTAAGCTTTGGGGAATTCTTCAAGTTGGCTAATCACCTTGCTCCCTCGTCGTTTTGGTATGCTTCTTCTTCCCAAAAACTTCTTCTCCATTGTTGACCTCCATTATTGTGATTATTAAAGCTTGGAGAAATTCCTTTTAGAAGCTGCTCGTGTTGGCTTGCATGTTCGCGAGTTTGGTGAATTAACTTCCTTGGCGTATTTCATCTCATTGTGGTACGTGATTTCTTACGTTAATTTTTTGGTTTATTCTCAAAATTCATTCTTTAGTTCCTTACTGCAGGCTCTTTTGAGCCCTTTCTCTTGGCTAAATCTGCTCATTTTAAGAGCACACACTCTTTGGATTGTTGTGATCATTGTGCTTCTTCCCATTTCTGATTTCAGGTTTTGAGCCGTGCGGGCCTGCTTTGACCCAAATTTTGACCCGGCTATTACTATAGCATTATGGGTGTCGTTAGTTTGGTTTTAACGCCTAGATTATTGTGTTGATATTGTTTTCATGATTTGGATCTTCCCTGAGTAGTTCGAGCATGGACGGCGTCGTCCCTGCAACTAGTTATCGAATGACAGGTAGGTTATGATTTCCCCTATTTAGACTCTGCGTTTATAGACTATAACTGCACGAATTAGTATCCTTGGGTGGGTTATGATAGGTGGGTACCCAAGACCCCTTCTGCCTTTCTGTATGTTTAATTCATACGATGTTTGTAGTATTCGTGTAGTCTTGAGATTTCACCCTTGTGGCCTTGTGTGGCCTTTTTTTATGACTCCGGAACATAGAGGGTTGGATAATTAGGAACGTTCGCGAGTCCCAAATATTGTGACCTTATTAGGCTTGCTATCTGTGTTGTAGAACTGCTTGCGCCTATGCAGGGCCAATAGGAATGTTTGTGAGCCACTTTGGGCTAACTTCATTGTGTGCAAGCATATCATTCCCGAAAAAGGATTTTTCTTCATATTTTACCACTATTTTGGGCTTCGGGCCTACTATCTCTTGTTTCTAACTTTGCATGGCCTCGGGGGCCTATTGTTGGTATAAATGATGATAAAACAAGATTTGGATGATTTCACACTGGTGTTTCTACTGATACTAGGCTTGGGAGGGTTATAGCACTAGACATGATTTTCTACAGATTTAGACCCAAACACACGCCGGGCACCCAGTTTAGAGATTTGAGCCTTGATTCTGATTTAGAACAGGCTACGCTCAGGGCACCCTTTTGATAGAGTTATTGAGGCTTATTACTGATTTTATACCCACATATACTTCGGGCACCCTTGAGAAGGGTCTTTTGAGATTACTACTAGTGTTTAGACCCTATAAAATTCTAGGAAGGTACTACGAGGTTTCGAGGTTTGAGCTACTATTTGAGATTGGAACGGTTTGTATATGGTCGATGAGTAGACCTCTATGGACCCTGTTATTCCTGGGAAACTAGCTACAGGCCGACGCGCACGCCAGGAGGAGAGGTGTACGACACAGTAGAGGTACACGGGTAGAGCCCTTCCATGAGTCTCGCCTCTAAATGGGCCTTTGGGGTACCTGAGGGGGAACATACGGGTTTCTTTCATATCATAACATCATCATGCATTTGATATTCCAATTCCACCCTTGTTTGTTGTGTGTTCAGTGTACCTCCGGTTCTATGGGCGGCCAGAGGGTTTTTTTTCACTTGATTGTGTTCCTCGATTGTATGGGCGGCCGTTGGGACTGTAGGTATCTTATATCACTCTTGTCTCTTTGTAGAGATGGTTATGGTCTTAGGTTCTTGATGGATTAGCGGTTGTTAGCCTGTTGAGGCTCCGATTATTGGAGTTTGATTATTGAAAGGGCTAGTGACTCCTGTAATTTTGAAATAAATAGATATCTTTTAGTATAAGAATGATTCTTTAAAATGTTATAGATATGTCAACATGGATCTTGGTGATTAGGCTTAAATAATTTTAACATTGTTAGAAGATCTCATACACGATTGAAGTGAAGATTGACTACAAAAGTCATGAAAAAATAACTGATAATATTTGTGAAGGCATAATTCAAGTGATAATAATTCAACTCTTAGACTACTTAACAACACGTCAAAAGTCTTTAAGTCAAATTCTATTAAAGGGAGGACGAATTAATGTTTTAGTTACAAGTATTTATAGGTAATTATATTAATATGTGTAGCATGGAGTTATAGGTAATCCTTTTGTTTAACCATCAAATCAACCTTCCATCTCCAGGATTGCATTAGCCAGTATATATTTTCTTAAATGATCCTTATCAATAGATTGCATATTAACTAAAAAAAAAATTGTTTGTGCAACATTTTTCAACTTAGAATCAAGAATTTTTTTATTTCAAATTCTTTAAAGGAAGAATATTTCGGACATTTATGGTCTTTTTGTACTCTAATACATTAACATTAATTTTATCATAGCTATGTGGTTTATTTTTTTTAGTATACAATAAAGATACAAAATCCTCTTAAAAGGGGTATCATGACTCTTGACATCAATAGTACATATTTTGAAGCTAAAATTTAGTGAAATCAATAAACTTATTTAATGTTCACACTATTTAGAGAGAAAATGAAGCAAACAGATAATAAAAAGAAGTTTTTCAAAATTATATCACAACCCAAAATTTGGGAATATGATGACACCTATCTCAATCCAACCGATAGGTAAGCCAATTCTTTATCAAATTTTTAATAAAGATTTGTATGAAAGAAAGTAAAAGTGTAATGACCCTAGTGGTCATTTTTTTTATTTTCATATATTTTTACAATTTTGATCCTTTTTATAACTTCTACACTGCTTATGTGACTTTCAGGGATGGGTGGTACTCCTTCTGAGGTGTTCTGTCAGGTTTTTGAAGAGTTTTCTTATTTTTCATTAATCCTCTAATGTTAAGAGCATTATGATTGAGGAAGATATGTTTCTAAATCGTATGGACATTAAAGAGCTGTTGGAGTCTAAGTGGAGTCCTGAAATACATGTTTTTTTCATATTTTGCTTCTTGTGTTTATGTCTTCTCATCACAACACAATTTTTATACTATATAATTGAATTTTTAAATAATTTAAGAAATACATTATTACCATGAAGAGCGATATTACAGAAATAATGAACTTTTTTGGATGGTACTACATTTTGTGTAATGCGTGCTTAAAGAAGATTGTGACATATGGACATGGTGGAGAACTTTTGTATTAATGATCTTATATAATCTATATCTTGATTTACATATATTTTGCTTGCATAAGTGGTGATGAAGCTAATTACACCTATTAGAAAAGGATGCAGTAAAATGTAACTATGATTTTTTTAGAATCTAAGTAGTTATATATATTACAACGGTAATATAATTTGAAGCAATTACCATAAAAGTTTTTCATTATAGCAGAAGTTACTATCACTATATATGGGCCAGCATTATTTTTGTACAAATAAGGCACAAACATCTCTCCAAATTTTTCCCATAAAGTTATTTTAAATTTGACCAAATAATGAAAGGAAAACACAAATTAGAATATAAAGGAGAAAAATTTATATGGTTCATGTTAATTTATTCAAAAGAAGTGGTCACAATTTGGTTCTAATATGGAGGCATAGCCATTAAAATGGCATTAGTATAACAAACTATGAAGGGTTTTAGTTCAAAGTTGATCAACGAAATATGTTATTATATTTATGAAATTCACATTCCATAACACCATTAGGTAACTATCAATGAGATATTGATGTAAATTTTTAAAAAATGAAAATAAAATAATTTCAAATATGAGTTCCTATTCACTTGAACCTAAGATTATCCTTTGTAATAGTGTTTTAACCGAATTTCAATTCACCTTTGGAAAAATAACAACCTAAAGCTACTTAAAATGAGATGAGTGACTTACTAATCAGTAACAACTTGGATGTCCCCTTTTTTTCCACTTCGATCTAGCGCTTTCCATATCACCAACTTCATATAAATAACCAACCACATCTACAAATGAAGAGAAATAATTCAATATTTTATTTAACATTAACGTTGAAGTTTAAATAATTTATCAATAAAAATGATAATAACTAATATATAAACCTGGTAGCATAGTATTGTTGTTCACCCTTGAGCCAATAATTTTTTATTTGATAAACTGAAATCCGTTTATTGGAATATCAATAAAATCTTCAGATAAATTCTTGATGGCAGTTGAGGAAAAGAAAATTATATTTAGTGAATTTTCAACAGGTCTATATCCACCAATGCTTTTAAGAACTTTGAAGTTATTGATGACAAATAAAGAATCTTTATTCAATTTATCATTGAACCTGTTAACTTGGTTTATTCTAATTTCCCTGATTGAAGAAAGTCGCAAGTATTTCAAGAATAAAAAGTTATAAATAGAATGTGTCATCAAAAATAGAATCAATGTAATAATGTACCTTTTCGTTAATAAATATCATATTCATACTGATCAGCTCGCTATTTTTTTTGGATTAATGGGATCGACACTTATCATGAAATCATCTTGGCTAGTGACCAACTCTGAAAGAAAAAAAATTGTCATTATAAAAATATAACTAAAAGTTCTACAGAAAAATCAAGCTACAATATGTAAGACATTCACTTTCAATCTATATATAGCGTTTTAATTAGAGTCTGAAAAGGCACCAAAATAAATTAGGGGTGTAATTATTCAAGTTTTAATACACATTAAAGACATTGTAGTTACAAATGGGGAAGATGAACAAATGGGTTAATGAGGGTGAAAGGTGAAATTAATATAAAAAACTGCTCAAGGATATAATTACTACACATTTAAATTTATTTTATTTATAAATGCTGAAGATGAAAGTAGAGTTAATGAGTGTGGAAGGTAAAAGTTTAGAAAACAATCCGAGTAGGCCCGAAGCCAAAATCGTAGTAAAACATGGATAAACCCTCTGAATATGCATGGAAATGAATGATCAACACAAATAGCCTCCCAGCAGCTCACAATCAACCTAATGGCCCTGCACAGGCTCCAAAGCTACTCAACAAGCATAACCAGCCTAGAAGGATATTTCTATGTCCGGAACTCGCGAACATTCCCAATAATCCCACAATCTATGTTCCAGAGTGAACAAGGCCTCACAGGACCACAAGGGTGATAATATCAAATACTGTACTACACACAGCGGAGGAAAGAAAAGAGACAAATCGAGGAAAAGCGGTCAAGGTCTGTGGTACCAACCTAAAAACCCGACCCAAGGATGCCAGCTAGTACAATTTTATCCGATATATGCTAAGTCTAGGAATTAGACCGTAACCTACCTGTCGTGCGACGATAAGCTGCAGGAACAATGATATCTGGGGCCGAGCTTCTCCGAAAAGCTCCAACTGAGGGTCAAACTATCAATAACGCAAAAAAAATATTAAAATGAGTCTAACAATACCTATACTGCTACAATTGTAGCCGGGTCAAAATCTAGTTCAAAAATGGGCCAGCAAGGCCCACAACCCGAAACCAAAAATGAGAAGAAGCACTATGAATCCAACGATGCCAAGAAGCTATGCTCCAAAATTGAGCACAATTGGCAAAGAGGAAGTCAACAAAACAGCCCACTCAAGTTGGGTTTTGAAGGTAGAATTTCAAGAATAAAAATCGGAAATTGGGCAAGAATTACTTACCAAAATACCAGAATTTAAGCCAAGACGAAGAATCCTCCACCCCTACGAACATGCACAAAGCTTAGAGGCAGCAACAACCAAAACATTTCCAAGATTTGGAATGAGCATCAATGGAGGAATTTATAGAGAGAACAAGGAAATACAAGGAAGAAGAAGGCTTACGAATAGACGAAGAACTACAAAAAATCCAAGAACAAATGATTCCCCAAGGTTTAGAATAGATTTGGAACAAATTGGGGAAGTATAAGGCTGTTTTAGAGTGAGAAAGTTGAGGGAAAATGATGGAAAAATGAACAACAAGCAATATATAGCTGATGGTCACTGGTCAGCGCTATCATGCTAGACCAGCTCCATCGCGCCGAAGGAGGCATGGCGCCAAAGCGCCATCGCGCTAAAATGGCGCAATCGCGATGGCCGGCTGCAGGCGCTGAGGCGCGATCGCGCTGGCCCTTGCATGATTGCGCTAAAGGCCTGACCACAGTCTAGCCTGATCGCTCTGCCTGGGCGCCGTCGTCTCTAAAGGCTAGCAACCTGCAATAAAACCAACTGCACTAGAATTCCCTACGGGGTGTTCCGGGCATAATCGGAAACCAATATTCAAAAACAAATAATGCTAATAGAGTGGTAACGACGTTCTGGACTCAATGGAATCGACGAAACCTCCATACATGGTCGTTTAAGAGAAATGTTGACCCAAGTCAAAAACCAACGAATAAGAACCCAAAGGCTCAAAATGTGTCCGACTCACCCGAAACCCGATCCAACAA
Organism: Jaltomata sinuosa; assembly: GCA_003996215.1. Lineage (NCBI taxonomy): Eukaryota > Viridiplantae > Streptophyta > Magnoliopsida > Solanales > Solanaceae > Jaltomata > Jaltomata sinuosa. The sequence goes on from QJPP01000712.1 coordinate 1,898,064, forward strand.
CCTCCCTAACCTTAACTCAACATTCCGGAGCTGATGGAATCGTCGGATTTCGAATCCGACACTCCGATCATCGAAAGTCACCCAAAGTTACACTTTCAGCTCCAAATGACTTAAAAATAGAGAAAGCAATACTAAACCCACATCGGAAGTTCTCAAGCTTCAACTAAAGGTCCAACTAGACCAAACTCATCGCTTCGGAGCTAACGGAATTGTCAAAATTCAATTTCAAGCAAGCTATCTAATAATGTTCACTAAAGTCAATGATATCCTAAGTTAAAGCTCTAAAACAGGCAAAAGGGAAAAACAACCAAATGAACGTCCAGGGCACCAAACTACCAGTCCCAGCAAGCCATAAATGACTTTGGGCCTCTATAGGAAGCTCTAACAGTACAATGAATGCGTAAAATGACCAGAAGGGTCATCACAATGACGCACCTGGGATCCTTGCAACAACAGTATATATAAAGACGGAGTTTAAGAAAATGGGCGGTGTACTGGTAACCTCAAATAAAAGGGGAATATGGGATGCAAGCCATATATAATCAAACAGGAACCAATATGAACAAGTCATGCTAAAACCTAACTACCAGATAAGCATAGACAAAAACAATTCACAAGTGCAACCCTAGGATGGAATAACTAACCCACAAAGTACCGAGATCCGCTAATCAAACCAGGACAAGAATAGAATTTGATACCAACAACAATGCAGGAGACTACATAATAGTGCTTTAATAATACAACACTTCTTAGCCCCTCAATAATCAAGTTCAATAACCGGAGCCTCAACAGGCTAGGAACCACTAAACCACAAAAAACTGGATGCCATAAGAAGTTCTAAAAAGCAACAGGAGTAATATAATCTACCTACAGTCCCAAAGGTCGCTCATACAACCGAGGAATGCAGTCAAGTCAAAACAAACCCTCTGGATGCCCATACAACTAGAGCGTACACTGAGCAGACAGCAAACAAGGGTGGAATTGGGTCACAATATACATGATGAAGTATGATGAATCTGGTGTGATAATAGAACCGTATGTTACCCCTTTCGGTACCTATAAGGCCCAATAGAGGCAGGACCCATGGAAGGACATTATCTGTGTACCTCTACTATGTCGTACACCCCTCATCAAGCACACGCAACCCAAAGCTCCTTGTCCTGGATCGTAAAGGTCTATGGGGATCTACTCGTAGACCACATACTGAACTGTGAATCTCAATATATAATACAATAGATGGAACCTCGGAGTATGTGCCTAGCTTCGACCCAGGTCTAAATTAGTAGTAGTAATCTCAAAGACCCTCTCAAAGGGTGCCCGAAGTATATCCATGTTTAAAATTAGTAATAAAGCCTCAGTAACATTCTCGAAGGGTGCCCAGAGCATAGACGCGTCTAAAGCCATCAAAAAACCATGTCTAGCACTCCGGCATGGCCGAGTCTAGTATCACTACCAAAATCAGTGAGGAAATCAACATAGTACCACTTTTATCTCCAGAAAATCCACCAGTTAATACCAAATCTCATTTTATTATCATTTATACCAAAAAAAGGCCCTCGAGGCAATGCAAAGTTTTAGAAAACCAGTGATAGTGGGCCTGAAGCCAAAATAGTGGTAAAACATGCAGAAGAATCCTTTTTTTCATGAATGATATGCTTGCAGACAATAAAGTTAGCCCAAAGTGGCTCACACAGATAGCCAACCTAATGTAAAGTCACGATTTATGGGACTCATAGACATTCCGAAATATCCCACCCTCTATGTTCTAGAGTCAATACTAGGCCGCAAAGGACCACAAGGGGTAATATACAATGCTACACGAATACTACAAACAATGAGTGAAATAAATGGATGGAAAAGGCAGACAAGGTCTGAGGGTACCAACCTATAACAACCTATCCAAGGATGCTAATTAGTGTAGTTATAATCAATATACACAGAGTTTAGAGAGGGGAAAACCATAACCTACCTGTCGTCAAACGACTAGCTACGGGAATGACTTTGTCCAAGCTCGAACTGCTCCAGAAAGCTCCACATCATGAAACAACTATCAACACAGTAATCTACATATTAATACGAGACTAACGATACTCATAATGCTATAAACATAACCGGGTCAAAATCTGGGTCACAAATGGGCTCGTAGGCCCCGCAACCCAAAACCAAAAATGAAAATCACCCATGTGTTCCTTACAATCCCAGGAGCACATGCTCAAAATTTGAGCAGAAATAGACAACAAATGGGGCTCCAAAATAGCCCACCCATTCAAGAATTTAAAGAAGAAATAATGGAGAAATCGGGAATTAAAGAGAGGACTTACCCATTTTAGAAACCAATTAATGAGTAAGGATCGATGAAATACTACCCTCCAATCAGTTGGTGTCAATTATGGTGAAATATGGAGTTTTGAGGTCTTTAGCAATGGAGAAAATGAAGTTGGAGTGTTAATTAAAATGAAGGTGAAGGAGGCAATATAAAGTTTTCTGCAGATGCCCAGGCGAATGCGGCCATTGTGCTGCCTACGCGGGTGGCCCATGCTTACGCGTAGGCCAGGGGCTGGCCCAGCATGCACGCGACCAGGACACCACGAACGCGGAAGTGCACACGCGACCGGGAGTCGCCTAGGCAAAGACAAGGAAAATAGGGCAGCTTTATCACGTAGGCGGCTAGCCTCATGCGTAGGCGAAGGGCAAGTTGGTGCTATGATAGAAACCAACTATCAACAACCCAGCAACAAGAATATAACTCTGATGGACCCTCGAGAATGAATCTGGGGTCCTGTGAACACAAACTACCAAATATATTCAACTAGAAACGCGTTCCAGATCTAATGAAATCGACGAAAATCCCATCGGAGGCCGATTTAATGAAAAGTGGGCCCCGCGCCCAATAGATCAACCTTAGGCAAACTTTTTCCAAAACGGAACTCAATGGACAAAATCAAGTCTGGAAGCCTCGGGACCTGAACCAATGGTGCCTCTAGACTAAACTCGACGTTTTGGAGCTAACCACATGGACAAAATTTCCATCCGAGGCCGTCTTCTCCAAATATTGACCAAAGTCAACCATACAAACTCGACTGGCCTAAAAACACATAACGAGAGAGATTTCCATGCTGAATAGCTCCCAGATCTTGACCAACGGTCCAACTAGACCTAAGTCAACGCTATGGAGCTAAGGAACTGTGGGAACTCAATTCCAAGCATGATAGCTAAGAATATTGATCGAAGTCAATGATTTTCAAAGTATAAGCTCTAAAATAAGGAAATAGCGCCCGGGCACCAAACTACCGATCCCAGCAAGTCATAAATGACTTGGGGATGCTACTGGCAAGCTCTAACAGTACAAAGAAGGGAGAAAACACGAGAATGACCGGAAGGGTCATTACATCATCCATTAGTAAAAAGGACTTTCGTCCCCAAAAGTCAAGAACGAAGGGCACCCAATAGAACACAACCAATGGAAGCAACCAAGCCTTAACTTTATACTAGCCAAGCTAGATTCCAAACTTAAACTCCAAAATTCCAAGGGTCTGCCAACCTAAACTAAATCTTGAGAATCACAACCGAAAAGCACCGACACAACACCGAAACCAGAGAAGCAAGGCGATCAACACACATAACTCAGATCCTCGAAACCGCAACCAAGTTTACCAGAAAATCCATCGACCCAAAACTCTAACTCATGAACCCACTGATCTGCAAAACCCTTTTATTCTAACCTGAATCCTTTTGCACCATAATTATAAAGTTGCACACAAGCCGCACACTCGAGCCACTCGTGAAGTATCAACTGATATACTAGAGATCCATAGTTCCATATTATACTCCACCATGAATGAAGTCACCCTTTTTATGCAAATTCACTCCAAGCTAAGCTATAGCCTACTACCTTCTGACATCCAAAATAACAACCCATAGCGTATCCTCAAAAACTGGAGTTACCTGCCCCGACTGACCATCAACCAACTAACGAACACTTTTACTAACATCAAACTCGCTAACTGAACCCAACTGGACAAACCCATATGAACCCTACTGAAGCTTGCAAACCAAGGTTAGGAAAGCATGGATAAACACACTGTGTCAATGGAGAAATCTCCCAACTATCGAACAAAGCCAACCTTGCTGAACCGTTCTAAGTCTGAATTAATAGAAAATGAACAAACCAGAGCAACCTGTCCAAAAGATCCAAACCAAAACCAAAACCTTGCAAGTAGTGTGGTAAGCCTACCACGCAGTCCATAACCAATGATCAAGCTCCAAGCTCTAGAAGTACCCCTACTGCTCCGATTACTCAAACATCATTCGGGTTAAAGATCACCTTACTAGTTTCAACTGAAAAGGAATTCTGCTACGCTGCGAATACCAAGTCAAATACTTTGTCCGCAAAGGAAAAGTTCCTAATGCCCACAGTCACCATCTAGCTATCAAAATTTTTCATAAACCTTCAATCTTACCCATTGTCTCAAAACCATTCAGTCTACTGTACCCGCACATGAATCACCAACTCTGAAAGTGTCAAACACACAATAACCCCTGGCCCACACTGGCAGAGTCTAACTAACGCTGAAGTCCCCCACAATAGGTAACCTCTAAAGAAACGACTAATCAAGATTTCAGACCCTCGGAACACAAAGGTGACCACCAACCTCAAAGTATCATTAGAACCCACAATAGCCTCGCTAGTCTCAACTCACACTATCTGATCACACATAATACACTATCATTGATTCTTGAACTTACATTGCAGAGTCTGTCCAACCAAGGTAGAAGGAACCTCGTACTATCACAAACACCGCTGAAATCTGGAATGTCTAGTCTAACTCACAGGTTAGCCAAGGACTGGGTGTCCAAGGTCAAAAACCATTTCAAAATGAAATAAAGAAGCTAGGTTACCCGCACCCAGTACCTCTTGACACAAAGATGTGGCAACCAAAGAAAAACTTCCTCGAACCACCCAAAGTAGTCTTAAGACACAATTCTGAAATCCATCACCAATTTTACCAATCAATGCTCCTGTCAAACCCACGAGTAGACTAATGCGCCATTGAAGAACACTAGTAGGACTGAAGCCAACTAGGCCCTAAATCCACAATTTGCCCATCTGTAGATACTACCAAAACTTGGATCATTCAATGAACATAACAAGGAAATCACAACTGATGCAACGAGTCCCCAAAGGTAGTACTGGAAATGACCACTACCTTAATCTCATACTAGAAGGAATTCTGAACTCGAGTCTATCAAAGAAAATTGAACCACAATCTGCACTCGGTCGATGCCAGTTACCAACACACAAGCCTAAGCAAACCCTAAGTCATCACCTTAGTCAGCTACTAGAACATATACATACAGATAAGAAGTCATCACCTTCCTTCGCAAATACAACAAAACCCTTTCCAAGGAAATACCGAATCGACAGTCTCTCTTTCAAATACACCATGGAGTTGTTACCTTAGCTCCCACAACTCTTATTGGTAACACATTATATGACGAAACAAGGGCAGGTCGAATGCCTAACTTAACTAAAAATTCTATAGTTAAAACCCAACCGTAATGCCACAATTCCACAGTCGACCTCAACCACGATGCTACAATCAATACTTACCCATAACTGCTATTGCCAAATACTCGATTACAATGCCATAATCAAACTCGATTCTATCAACTAGAACTGGGGAGAGCAAGAAGGCAACTCAACCAGACTTAGAACAGGAGGAAAACATGAAAGCAACCCATACCTGCTAACTTACCAAACAAAACAACTAAAGAAGGTCAATTCAAATCACCCAAGAGAAGCAAAACTGACAAATGCTCACCAGCATAACCAACACCCTCAACTTAAGATAGGGCCTCAAAATTTGGCACTACCACCAGTGTCACATCGAACCAAAACAAGGATCTCTAGCCACGCTAGATAACATCCTAGGAAACAACCATCTAGGACCGCTAGGAAGGAATACCCAACCAAGATCAGAACTACAACAAACAAGAAGCGAGCTTAAACAAGACCTACCCACAAGTTACATCTCCAGGAAAACACCTCTCAAGGACAACCCACCCCATCCACTACTAAAAAGAAATGATCTACCGAGAAACACATGAATAAAACTACAAGCTCAAACAGTAGCACAACTAAACAAGTAAAATAGGAAGTCACATAAGCAATTACATGGAAAGGGGAGAATCGCAACGCAAGCAATGCTATCACTAGCCGAAGGTAAATAGAGTCATACCTGGAGAAACAACATCAAGAACCTCTACCCTCAGGACACTAAGAGGGGTATCAGACTGACAGGATCTAACTCTAGTTTTAGTAGTCGAAGCTGAAGGCTCAATCATCCCACACCGGGGACAATCTCTAACTCCACAATTGTAACAACCAGGCTGACCGGGATATACAATAGTGGGATAATTCCTAGAAAGTTCCCTTGTTCACCACACTGAAAACAACCTTTACCTGAACCACCGGGCTGAGAGGCACCTCTAACCATCTGAGGACCACCCCTAATACCCTATAATCCATCTCTAGCGGGTGGCACTGGAGCCCTGGGAGATAACACTTGCTTACCCTTCTCACTGGAAGGTGGGATCATGGGGAAATCCATAACAAAGTGCCCACTCACACCACACTAAAAGAAAGCCCCACTGAATGAAGTCGGATATGAAGGTCACGCTGAACCCGATTGTCCGCCACTGGCCTACATACCCTGAAGGCAAACCCAAAAAAATCTGATATGTACCGTTCCTGCTCTGCTCAACATGCCCTACATAACCACGCTCTAAAACCTGTGGAGCAACTGAAACTGGCCTGGTAAATAAAAAGCAATGGAACCTATCTCTGGTGGAGAATCCCCTACCTTAAGTTTGAGAACCTCGAAACTATCCTGGTGACGATTCTTATTAGCACTACCTCCATAATCCTCATGGCATAAGCCCTCAATAGCCAAAGCATGGTCGACCACCTGAAGAAATGTAGTCCCAACTATAACCAAGTGCTCAGTCGCCAAACAGAGTAGTGAAATCAACCCTCCAACAAAGCTCTGAACCTATCAACTCTGAAGGCACAGTCCTAGATGTATGCCTAACTATCTCATGAAACCTTGCTTTATACTCTAATACTGACATACAACCATGCTGAAGGACTGGAATCTCAACTCTAACTAGAGAACTACTTGAAGAACGGGGTACTGCCCCACCCAGAGGCACTGGAACACCCACCGGAGGACTCAAAGTCCTAACCACAATGCCCTGAAGAACTAGGGTATCTAAAACCCTGCTGGAGGCTGGGCTGACCCCACACCTCCTATCTAATGTAATCCTTTCTCACTCTGAAGTCCCGATGCTAATAGAAGCACTGAAGCAACAGGCACAGAAGCCTCGACATCACCCACGGTCGCACTAATCTTAGGCATCTGAGAAGGAATGAGACAATCAAAGTTTAGAAGTCAATAGAGCCAGGAACGCATGAGAAGGAGCCAAGAAGATGAAACTTATCCTAACAATGCCATGTAGCCTCCCGCAAATAGGATATAGACATCATCATACAAATATGAGAGACTCTACTTAGTCACTTATTTCTATATCACGACACTGGTGAACCTAGGCTCTGATACAAAGCTGTCATGACCCGATTTCTCAGGTCATGATGGCACCTACAACCCCTAGTAGGTGAACCAATTCCCGTAGTCCGAAATGGTTTGTAATAGGCTACTACCTAACTAATACGCATGACAAGCCAAAATAAATAGAAGTAGAATAAGATAAATACAATGCGGAAGCAAAAACTTGAATATATACAAGAAAGCTACACCAACCCCAAGACTTGGTATCGATAGTACAGAAGCTTCTAATAGAAGACAAGTGCTAGAAATAACAAAATGGTAAGTACAACTGTCTTCGAATATACAAAGAGTAACAGTACAAAAGTAGAGATATGGTCAAGCCCCGACCGTCAGGCGCTCACCCTAGTCTCGACTATCCCAAAGCTGCATGAATCTCCATGCGATCGATGGTGAAAGCTCAACTAATATCTACACTAGAAAGATGCAGAAGTGTAGTATGATCACTAATTGCTAAGCAATAGGTACCCAGTAGGCATCATTGACCGATTGAGTGCATATAAAATATAAAAATAGTAATAAGCATAATACAAGGAAACAGTCACAGAAACAAAGAAGAAGCACAAGGAAACTAGAATGTAGAAATCAGCAAGAATAAAAGCAAACTATGCTAGCCACCGGAGATATACATACACAGAAACACAGGTGAAAGGAAGAAAGACGCACCTGGGATCCTTGCAACAACAGTATATATAAAAAGAGAGTTTAAGAAAATGGGTGATGTACAAGTAACCTCAAGTAAAAGGAAGATGGGAAGCAAGCTAATATATAATCAAATAGGAAGCAATATGAACAAGTCATGCTAAAAACCCAACTTCCAGATAAGCATAGAAAGAAAAACTCACAAGTGCAACCCTAGGATGGAATAACTAACCCACAAAGTACCGAGATCCGCTAATCAAACTAGGAAAAGAATAGAATTTGATACACACAATGGTTCAGGAGACCACAAAATAGTTCCTCAATAATATAGCACTCACTAGCCCCTCATTAATCAAGTCCAATAACCGGAGACTCAACAGGCTAGGAACTACTAAACCATCAAAAATCGGATACCATAAAAAGCTCTAAAAAGCAACAGGAGTAATAATCTACCTACAGTCTCGATGGACGCTCATACAATAGAGGAACACAATCAAGTAAAAACAAACCCCCCGGCCACCCATACAACCAGAGCGTACACTAAGCACACAACAAACAAGGCTGGAATTAGGTCACAATATGCATGGAGATGTATGATGAATCTAATGTGATAATAGAATCATATGTTACCCCCTCCGGTACCTATAAGGTCCAATAGAGGCATGACCCATTGAAGGACACTGCCCATGTACCTCTACTATGCTGTACACCCCTTTTTCGACACATGCAGCCCAAAGCTCCTGGTCCTGGATCGGCAAGGTCCATGGGGGAGTACTCGTAGTCCATAAACTAAATCATAAATCTCAATATGTAACTCAATAGATTGAACATCGTAATACATGCTCATCTTTGACCTGGGTCTAAATTAGTAGTAGTAATCTCAAAGGCCCTCTTAAAGGGTGCCAAAAGTATGTCTGGGTCTAAAATCAGTAATAAACCCTCAGTAACCCTCTCAAAGAGTGCCCAGAGCATAGCTGGGTCTAAAACCATCGAAAAACCATGTATAGCACTCTGACATGGCCGAGTATTGTATCAGTAACAAAATTAGTGAAGAAATCAACATAGTACCACTTTTATCTCAAGAAAATTGACCAATCAATACCAAATCTCATTTTATCATCATTTATACCAAAAACAGGCCCTTGAGGCCAGTCAAAGTTTTAGAAAATCGGTGATAGTAGGCCCAAAGCCAAAATACTGGTAAAACATGCAAAAAAATCCTTTTTTTCATGAATGATATGCTCGCACACAATAAAGTTATCCCAAAGTAGCTCACAAACATTCCTATCGGCCCTGCACAAGCACAAACAGTTCTAAACACAGATAGCCAGCCTAAAGTAAAGTCATGATGTATGGTACTCACAGATATTCCCAAATATCCCACCGTCTATGTTCCAGAATCAATACAAGGTTGCACATGACCACATGGGTAATACAAAATGCTACACGAATACTACAAATAACGGGTGAAATAAATGGACAGAAAAGATGGACAAGATCTGAGGGTACCAACCTATAACAACCCACCCAAGGATGCTAATTAGTGCAGTTATAGTCTATATACGTAGAGTCTAGATAGGGAAAAACCATAACGTACCTGTCGTCTGACTACTAGCTGCGGGAACGACTTTGTCCTTGTTCAAACTACTCCAGGAAGCACCAAATCATGAAACCACTATCAACACAGTAATCTACATATTAATACGAGACTAACAATACCCATAATGCTATAAACATAACCAGTTCAAAATCTGGGTCACAAATGGGTCCGTGAGCCCCACAACTCGAAATTGGAAATGAAAACTACCCATGTGTTCCTTACCATCCCGGGAGCACATGCTCAAAATTTGAGCAGAAATGGACAACAAATGGGTCTCAAAAACAGCCCACTCGTTCAAAAATTTAAAGAAGAAACAATGGAGAAATCAGGAATTAAAAAGAGGACTTACCCATTTTAGAAGTCAATTAACAAGCAAGGATCAATGAAATACTACCTTCCAATCAGTCGGGTCAATTATGGTGAAGTATGGAGGTTTGAGGTCTTTAGCAATGGAGAAATGAAGTTGGAGTGTTAATTAAAATAAAGGTGAAGGAGATAATATAAAGTTGTCAGCAGATGCCCAGGAGAACGCGACCATGGCGCTGCCTACGCGGGTATGCGTGCATGGGCAGCCCATGCGTATGCATAGGCCAGGCGCTGGCCCAGCATGCACGCGGCCAGACCACTGCGAATGTGGCAGCGCACACGCAATCGGACATCGCCTAGGTAAAGGCAAGGAAAATGGGGAACTGGCAGGCTTCATCGCGTAGGCGTATAACCTTACGCATAGGTGAAGGGCAAGCTGGTGCTATGACATCAACCAGCTACCAATAGCCCACCAATAAGAATTTAACTCTGATGGACCCTCAGGAACACATCCGGGGTCCCACGAACACAAACGACCAGAGCTATTCAACTAGAAACAGCATTCCGGATCCAATAGAATCAATAAAAATCCCATCGACAGTCGATTTAACGAAAAATGGGCCCCACGCCTAAAGATCAATCTTAGGCCAAATATTTCCAAAATGAAACCCAATGACCAAAATCATGTCCAGAAGCCTCGGGACCCAAACCAATGGTCATTGTAGCTTAAACTCGATGTTCCAAAGCTAACAGCGTAGACAGAATTTCCATCTAAGGCTATCTTCTCGAAATGTTGAGCAAAGTCAACCATACAAGCCTGACAGGCCTAAAAATACAGAACGATAGAGATTTCCATGCTAAATAGCTCCCGAATCTTGACTAACAATCCAATTAGACCAAAGTCCATGCTCTGAAGCTAACGGAACTATCGAAATTCGATTCTAAGCACGATAGCTAAGAATATTGACCGAAGTCAGCGATTTTCAAAGTTTACGCTCAAAAATAAGGATACGGCCATAAAGACCAAACAGATGGTCCGGGCACCAAACTACCAGTCCCAGCAAGTCATAAATGACTTGGGGCTACTACAGGCAGGATCTAATTGTACAAACAAGGGCGAAAACATGAGAATGACCGGAATGGTCATTACACAAGCGCGTTGTAAAAAAGGTAAAACTAAGAGCAATCTTAAGTTTTTGCCATGCCACACTTGTTATTCTGGGTGGCAGGATCCTATGGGGATGCCACTATAGTGGGATTCAAAGGTGATCAATCCCACTATAGTGCGTGGATTTCGGCTATAGTGATACCGCTATAGAGGGATCGGGCCGCTATAGCGAGGTAAATCAGTGTTTATGCATAAATTTTCCCAAAAATTATTTTTTATTTCTAAACATATTTTAGGGAGGACTTAGGCTATTTTGGGCAATTTTCACCTATTTTCCACCAAAATTCTTTGTAAAAGTAAGTTATTTATCTCTATTAACTAGTTTTTTGATTCCTTGACCTTAAAATCACTAATTTATGGATCTTGGGAGGGTTCAACTTGACCTAGCTGTAATGTCTATTGCAAGGGGGTAAATTGGGTGTAAAACCTTTGGGTTTTAGTTAAAAATTGATTATTTACCCTTGCATGACTATAATCCACTAATGTAACCATGAAATTGGTAGTTTTAAGGTGAATTTATAGTGGGAAAGCCCTAGAACGGGTGGGATGATCCTAATTGTTAATCACATGCAATGAATTTAAATGAAAGCTTATTGGTTTTTAAGTGTTGTTATTGTTATCATTATGGTTGTGATTATATTAATATCTGCCATTATTGTGAAATGTACTGGTATTTTGTAATGACCCTTCCGGTTATTTCCACGAATACGTTTTCCTTGTGCCATGAGCGTGTTTGTAGCGGCCCCAAGTCACTTAAAGCTCGTCAGGACCGGTATTTCGGTGTTGGGCCCATTTGTTTGGTCGCTTATAAGTTTTGAAGCCAAGCAAGTCGGCAAAAGTTATCGTAAGTTCTTTAATGAATTTTCTGAACTTTGGGTCAAATGTCTCAGGGCTTTTCTCTCAATATATACAGAGTTAGAAGTCCCCTGAAATACCAAATCGAAGGTCTACGAGTCTAGTTTTCTACGCACAAAACCTCACGTCAACCTGATCTCGGAGTAAAAAGTTATGACTGTTTTACCGCGGACTGTCTGGCAGAAAACGGGTTACGTACCGGGTCGCGAACCGGGTCGGGTTAAACTCGATTTAAGCCTCTACTTCACGTTTTAAAATGCCATTTCAGTTCCAAAACAGTGATAAAACATAAGGGAGGATCCCGAGAGAATTCTTGAGTATCAAAATCGTGCGTTGGTGAATTACGAGCCTAGGCTTAAGAATTTTATTAGCATCGCGCGTGTATTTGAAAATATTTTATTTAAAAGTTGAATTTGGTAAAAATTATATTATTATTTCCTTTTCAAAATATTTTAAAGGTTTATGAAGAATATTTTGTTACGATATAATTGTATATGTATTTATTTTATAAGGTTTTTATACACCGTAATATTTTAACGGAGATAGTAAATTTAATTATGTTGAAAATTATTATTATTATATAGTAGGTTTTATTTGAAATAATTTTTTATGAATTATGGTATATTTAAAAAGTTATATTTATTATACCACGAATTTATGCAATGCCCGAATATTTATATAACGGGGTGGTTGAAGATGTGTTAAGCAACCCCCACTTCCAGGTGGAAGTGGAGGGGAGGGACACACAATGTGTGGGCTGCCACTTGCCCTTGTAGCATGTTATTGCAACTAGTTAAGTTGGCAGCAATTGCATTTATGTTGACTTCAACATTTTGCAATGCTAATTGCTGCCAACATACATAATATTTCTTTGGATGTAATGTTGGTGCAAACCTACCACAGTTCATCATTCTCTTGTCATATTAAAGGTTGAATCCAATAAGCAAGATCTTGATAATTTATTGGATCACCGAAAAGAAAATCAATTATCTACGTCAAGTTATTCAAGCCTAATTTCAAGTGTGATTTCATTTCGGAGTTTCTCGGAGCGGTTCGAGCGTGGACATCGTCGTTCTAGCAGCTTGTCATCGGACGACAGGTAGGTTACGGTTTATTTTCCCTAGACTCCGCATATATAGAATAAAATTGTATTAATGGGCATCCTTGGGTTGGTTTATTAGGTTGGTACCACAGACCTTGACCGCTTTATTCATGTCCGCCTACTTTTGTTCCTCCGTTGCTTGTAGTATTTGCCGATATATTTTATTTACTCTTGTGGTCCTGTGAGGCCTTGTTGACTCTGGAACATAGAAGGTGGGATTTTGGGAATGTCCGCGAGTCCCGGGCATAGAATTATCCTTCTAGGCTGGTTATGCTTGCTGAGTAGCTGTGGGCCTGTGCAGGGTCGATAGGTTGATTGTGAGCTGCTGGGCGGCTATTGTGTGTGATCATACCATTTCCATGCATATAAAGAGGTTTTATCCATGTTTTACTATGGTTTTGGCTTCGGGCCTACTGGCACTATTTTTCTAAACCTTGCATGGCCCGGGAGGCCCGTTTTGATGGAAATAATTTGGAAATGGTTTGATTTAAACTTGTGAATATTCTTGGGTAAAAGAAAGTAAAATTATGATTTAAATCACCAGTTTTACGATTAACGCTAGACTCGGCAGGGCCGGAGTGCTAGTTGAGTTTTCTTGTTACTTGAGATGATTTTTAGCCTCGGTTGGACCGAGCACCTTAGATGGCTTTTTACTGTTTAGACTCTGTTATGCCTGGGCACCCTTGGAGGGGTTTTTGAGACATTTTCCTACTACTTTAGTCCTGGACAGGGTCTGGGCATTGCATATTCGAGACTGGGTCTCTATCTTGATACGGACTTGCTATCCGACGACATGTTCTGATACTGAGTTTTAGTATGGGGTCTGGGACCTCCATGGACCTTGCCATCCGGGCCAGGGGCTATGGGCTGCATGTTCCAGAGGAGGGGTATACGGTGGAGTAGAGGTATACGGGAAGTGTCCTTCCATGGAACCTACCTGCTGGGCCGGATCGGCGCCGGAGGAGGTACATACAGAGATACCATTTCGCTTGAGATCTTCATGCATCATATCATTCATTGTTCGAGGCTCCACCCTTGTTTGTTGTTTGCTGATTGTACGCTCCGGCAGTATGGGATGCCGGAGGGTTTGTTTTCACTTGTTTGTGTTCCTCGGTTGTATGGGCGGCCGAGGGACTGTAGGTAGACTTTTGTTATTTACTTACAGAATTGTTCTCTATTATGGATAAGTATGAGATTGGTTACTGCTAGACTGTTAGTTTCTGGATTTGAGATTGATATGATTAGTTGAGTTTGATTCATTTCTCTGAGCATGCCTATCATTACTCTTCCTCTCTTCTTCTTACACTTGAGGTTACCGGTATACCGTTTATTTCGTAAACTTATTTTATATACATTGTTATTGCAAGGACCCCAGGTGCGTTATTTCTTACTTTCACCTGTGCCTTTGGTGTGTATATTCTGCTCACTAGCCTCACATGTGGTTCTGTTGATTTCCCTCTAGGCTAGTTCCTGTGTACCTTTCATTGATTTCTGTGACTGCTTGCTTCTATTCTGTCTATTACTACGCTTTTATCTTATATGTACCCAGTCGGCCTATGATACCTACTGGGTACCTTATGCTTCACATTTGGTGCTCACCCCTACCCCCTGCATCTTTGGGTGCAGATCCTAGCGTGGTCCATCGCCGTTAGATCACCGTGATTCATGCTTGGAGATCTGTTGTGGACTACTTCAGACTGAGGGTGAGCTCTTGGTGATCGGAGCTTAGCTTTAGTTTATCTTTTGCTTCATGTACTCTATTACCATTCAGAGACATCTGTATATATTATTTTGGATTATTTTCACTCCATGTAAGTAGTTTGGGCTCTATACTATGATACCAGGTCTTAGGGTTTGGTTTAGTTTCCGCATATGTATATATTTATATCCCTGTTATCTATTTTATTCGTCTTTTTCCCTTATGTGCTAGATAGTAGCCCATTACTAACTGTTCTGGGCTACGGGGATTGGTTCACCTACCGGAGGTTGTAGGTGCTATCATGACCGAGAAATTGGGTCGTGACAACTTTGTATCAGAGCTTTAGGTTCACCGGTGTCATTGGTATAGGAGCTAATGTCTAGTAGAGTCCTGCGGATCAGGGCGGAGACATCCGCTCTCAATCTTTGGGAGTCTACAGTGGCATTTTAGGAAATTCGACTCTTTCATTGCTTCTGTGTCGTGCGTACAACCCTTGAAGTTTCTGGAAATTTCATTTATTCTACTTCATTCTTCCGCAGATGGTTCGTACGAGATCATCGGCATCCCGCAGAGATGAGCCTCCAGCGCCAGCTCCAGCGCAAGCTCCAGCACCAGCTCCAGTGCCCACTTATGTGCCAACTCCAGCCGCAGCTCAGTCTCCAGATATTCGGGGATTACTATTACAGCTTTTGGGTGTGATTGGAGAGCGGCCTTCTGAAGTAGCGCAGACATCCGCTCAAGGGGCAGCCCTGGGTGCACAGAGCTTAGGAGCACAATCGGCTACTATGGCTCCCCGTGCGGAGGTCATTCCGGTTCCATCTGTTGCACAGCCCCTTGCTCCTCGCCCAGCTATGACAGAGTCAGAGCAGAAGGCGATGGGTAGGTTTTTGAGGTTAGCACCTCCGAGGTTTGCCGGTACTTCTGGACAGGATCCACATGACTTTATTACTACCTGTGAGGAGATTTTGCATCATTTGGGTTTGTTAGAGACTCACGGGGTTGGTTATACTACCTATCAGTTGGAGGGCCCAGCGAAGTTATGGTGGAGGGCCCAGGTTGCTTGTAGACCACCATCGTCACCTCCTTTGACCTGGTCTGAGTTTTATGAGGCCTTTATGGCCAAGTTCCTACCTCAGAGTGATCGTGAGCGTCGCAGGGAGCAGTTTACTCACCTTACACAGGGGTCTACGACTATCTCGGAGTATGAGACCCGTTTTCATCAGCTAGCACCGTTCGGAGCTATGATCATTCCTACCGAGGCAGATAGTATTCACAGATTTGTATGGGGTTTGAGGCCAGAGATCGGGCAGCCAGCTGAGATATTGGTTGCCAGTGGTCGGTCATTTCAGGCTATCGTAGACTATGCCCGCACTGTGGAGGACCTACAGCGACATGATCAGGGGTCCAGAGATAAGAAGCCTCGACATCAGGGTGTCTATAGTGGTTCCAGATATGGTGGTAGAGGTCCTGGATAGTGGAGCCGGAGTTATCATCCACAGCAGTACCAGGGTCAGTCCAGCCGACCGGTTCAGGCTTCCCTTCAGACTTTCGGTAGTACCCAGTTCGAGCAGGGTCAGAGCAGCCATCAGGGCTATGGCAGCCAGTCTTCGAGGGGTATAGTTTCTGGGGCATCAGGTCGCGGTGGTCATATAGGATTTGCTGGTTCATCTCGACTGAGTAGGCCATCAGGGGCTTGTTTTACTTGTGGTGCGATTGGTCATTTTGCTAGAGATTGCCCTCAGCAGGGTACAGTTCAGTTGGCCGAGCCTTTACGGGCAGTTCAACCCCCGGCTAAAGGGGGTGGTCGTCAGATTAGAGGTGGTGCTCCGCGCGGCAGAGTAGGTGGTAGGGATGGCGGTCGGGCAGGTTGAGGTCGTCGTCAGTTTTACGCAGTCCCTAGGAGACCAGAGGCAGAGGCCTCAGATGCTGTGATTATAGGTATAATTTCTGTATGCCATCAGTCTGCTATGGCCTTATTTGATCCTGGATCCACTTGTTCATATGTATCTGCCTACTTTGTACCTTGTTTGGGGTTGGCTAGTGAGCCATTATCTGTTCCTGTTTCTGTTTCGACCCCAGTAGGAGATTCTTTAGTAGTGGATCGGATTGTGAGATCCTGTATGTTATCTGTTGGTGATTCAGAGACTTGGGGTGATTTGATGATTCTTGATATGCTAGATTTTGATGTGATACTGGGCATGGACTGGTTATCCCCTCATCGTGTGGTTTTGGATTGTTATTCCAAGACCATTACCATAGCTGTGCCCGGTGTATCCCCGGTTGTGTGGCAGGGTTCTATTAGCCATGCACCATCTGGGATCATCTCTTGTCTTCGATCTAGGAAGTTGATTTCCCGTGGGTGTTTAGCTTATCTAGCATATGTCCGAGATATTAGTGCTGACCCTACTTCTCCTGAGTCTGTTCCTGTGGTTAGAGACTTCCTCGATGTGTTTCCTACCGACCTGTCAGGCCTTCCACCTGAGAGAGATATTGATTTTGCTATTGAGTTAGAGCCGGGCACTAGGCCCATTTCTATTTCTCCTTACCGTATGGCTCCTGCTGAGTTGAGGGAGCTTAAGGAGCAGCTCCAGGATCTGTTAGCTAAGGGGTTATTAGACCTAGTGTGTCGCATTGGGTGCTCCTGTTTTCTCTTCGTGAAGAAGAAGATGGGTCGAATGCGCATGTGTATTGATTATCGGCGCTGAATAGGGTGACAGTGAAGAAATAAGTGTTACCGATGCCGAGGATTGATGATTTGTTTGACAAAGCTTCAGGGTTCAGTCGTGTTTTCGACGATTTATTTCAGGTCTGGCTACCATCAGTTGAGGATTAGGGCTGAGGACATCCCTAAGATAGCATTCAGGACACGCTTATGGCCATTATGAGTTCCTGGTGATGTCTTTTGGGTTGACTAATGCCCCCGCAGCCTTTATGAACTTGATGCACAGGGTTCTTGGCCCGTATTTGGACTCATTTGTGATAGTTTTTATAGACGACATCTTGGTATACTCGCGTAGTAGAGATGAGCATGAGCAGCACTTGGGGGTTATACTCCAGACTTTGAGAGATCATCGGCTTTATGCCAAGTTCTCAAAGTGTGAGTTTTGGCTTGAGTCAGTTGCATTCCTAGGGCACGTGGTGTCTAAGGATGGGATTAGGGTTGATCCGGGAAAGATTTCAGCGGTTTGTGAGTGGCCTAGACCTACTACTGTTACAGAGGTTCGCAACTTTATTGGGTTAGCAGGTTACTACAGATGGTTTATTGAGGGATTTTCTTCCATAGCAGCACCGTTGACTATGCTGAATAGGAAGGATATCCCATTTCAGTGGTCGGATCAGTGTGAGGATAGCTTCCAGAGGCTTAAGGCCTTATTGACTTCAGCTCCAGTTTTGACTTTGCCGGTTGAGAGTCAGAGCTTCTCTGTGTATTGTGATGCTTCTGGGGTTGGTCTTGGTTGTGTGTTGATGCAGTAGGGTCGAGTAATAGCATATGCGTTGAGGCAGCTGAAGGTTCACGAGCGCAATTACCCCACTCATGACTTAGAGTTGGCGGCGGTAGTTTTTGCGCTCAAGATCTAGAGGCATTAACTATATGGAGTTCACTGTGAGATCTTCACCGATCACCGTAGTCTTCAGTATATCACGAGTCAACGAGAGTTGAACTCGAGACAGAGGAGATGGGTCGAGTTACTGAAGGACTATGACTTCACTATTCTGTATCATCCGGGCAAGGCAAACGTGGTAGCGGATGCCTTGAGCCGGAAGGCAGTGAGTATGGGTAGCCTAGCTTCTCTTTAAGTTTCAGAACGACCGTTGGCCTTGGACATCTAGTCCTTGGCTAACCATTTGGTTAGGCTTGACTTGTCGGATCCTAGTAGAGTTCTCGCTAGTGTCGAGGTTCGTTCTACTTTGATTGATTAGATTCAGAGCCGTCAGTTTGAGGATCAGCAGTTGTGTGACCTTCGTGATCGGGTTGTTCAGGGTGAGACCAGTCGGGCTACGCTAGATTCAGATGGGGTTCTGAGGTTTGATAGTCGCCTTTGTGTTCCGAGGATTAGTGATTTGATTCAGTTGATACTTCACGAAGCACATTGTACTAGATACTCCATTCACCCTGGCACAGCAAAGATGTATAGAGACTTGAGGAAGCTTTACTGATGGAGTGGTATGAAGCGGGATATAGCGGAGTTTGTATCTCGGTGCTTGAACTGTCAGCAGGTTAAGTTTGAGCACATGAGACCTGGTGGTTTGATGCAGCGACTTCCCATTCCTGAGTGGAAGTGGGAAGGGATTACTACGGACTTCGTTATTGGTTTGCCTCGTACTTCTCATGGGTTTGATTCCATATGGGTGATTGTTGATATGCTGACTAAGTCAGCACATTTCTTGCTGGTTCATACTTCTTATGGTGCAGAGAGGCTAGCTCAGATCTACCTTCGTGAGATTGTTCGGTTGCATGGGGTCCCAGATTCTATCATTTCAGACCGCGGCACTCAGTTCACATCTCAGTTCTGGAGGGCTATTCAGCAAGATTTGGGTACAGAGGTTCATCTTAGTACCGCTTTCCACCCTCAGACAGATGGCCAGTCTGAGAGGACCATTCAGATTCTGGAGGACATGCTTCGGGCCTGTGTTCTTGACTTTGGAGGTTCTTGGGATCAGTTTGTTCCCTTGGCAGAGTTTGCTTACAATAACAGCTTCCATTCGAGTATCGGCATGGCACCTTTTGAGGCTTTGTATGGCAGGCATTGCAGATCACCGGTAGGTTGGTTTGATGGTTTTAGTGCTGGGCCACAGAGCACAGATTTGCTTCGAGATTCCTTAGACCGAGTCCGAGTGATTCAGGACAGACTTCGGGCAGCTCAGAGCAGGCAGAAGAGTTATGCTGATCGTAGGCTTCGTGCCTTGGAGTTTAGTGTCGGTGACCTGGTGTTTCTCCGTGTATCGCCCATGAAGGGCGTGATGAGATTTGGTAGGCGGGGCAAGCTTAGCCCCAGGTACATTGGGCCGTTTGAGATTCTTCAGAGGGTTGGTAGCGTTGCCTATTAGCTAGCCTTGCCTCCGATGTTTTCAGCTATACATCCTGTATTCCATGTTTCGATGTTGCGTCGGTATGTCTCAGATGAGTCTCATGTGTTGCAGTGGGACTCAGTTGAGTTGGGTGAGGGTTTAGCCTTTGTTGAGGAGCCGGCAGCTATTTTGGCCAGAGATGTCAGGAGATTGAGGTCTCGAGAGATCCCGGTTGTTAAGGTTTAGTGGAGGCACCGTCCAGTCGAGGAGGCTACCTGGGAGACTGAGAGAGATATGCGGGATCAGTATCCGCAACTATTTTAGCCTTCAGGTACCCCCTTGACCTTGACTTTCGAGGACGAAAGTCCTTTTTAGTAGTGGATGATGTAATGACCCTTCCGGTTATTTCCACGAATACGTTTTCCTTGTGCCGTTAGAGCGTGTTTGTAGCGGCCCCAAGTCACTTAAGGCTCGTCAGGACCGGTATTTCGGTGTTGGGCCCATTTGTTTGGTCGCATTATAAGTTTTGAAGCCAAGCAAGTCGGCAAAAGTTATCGTAAGTTCTTTAATGAATTTTCTGAACTTTGGGTCAAATGTCTCAGGGCTTTTATCCCAATATATAAAGAGTTAGAAGTCCCCCGAAATACTAAATCGAAGGTCTACGAGTCTAGTTTCCTACGCATAAAACCTCACGTCCAACTGATCTCGGAGTAAAACGTTATGACTGTTTTACCGCGGACTGTCTGGCAGAAAACGGGTTACGTACCGGGTCGCGAATCGGGTCGGGTTAAACTCGATTTAAGCCTCAACTTCACGTTTTAAAACACCATTTCAGTTCCGAAACAGTGATAAAACATAAGGGAGGATCCCGAGAGAATTCTTGAGTATCAAAATCGTGCGTTGGTGAATTACGAGCCTAGGCTTAAGAATTTTATTAGCATCGCGCGTGTATTTGAAAATATTTTATTTAAAAGTTGAATTTGGTAAAAATTATATTATTATTTCCTTTTCAAAATATTTTAAAGGTTTATGAAGAATATTTTGTTACGATATAATTGTATATGTATTTATTTTATAAGGTTTTTATACACCGTAATATTTTAATGGAGATAGTAAATTTAATTATGTTGAAAATTATTATTATAATATAGTAGGTTTTATTTGAAATAATTTTTTATGAATTATGGTATATTTAAAAAGTTATATTTATTATACCACGAATTTATGCAATACCCGAATATTTATATAAAAGGGTGGGTGAAGATGTGTTAAGCAACCCCCACTTCCACGTGGAAGTGGAGGGGAGGGACACACAATGTGGGTGCTGCCACTTGCCCTTGTAGCATGTTATTGCAATTAGTTAAGTTGGCAGCAATTGCATTTATGTTGACTTCAACATTTTGCAATGCTAATTGTTGCCAACATACATAATATTTCTTTGGATGTAATGTTGGTGCAAACCTACCACAGTTCATCATTCTCTTGTCATATTAAAGGTTGAATCCAATAAGCAAGATCTTGATAATTTATTGGATCACCGAAAAGAAAATCGATTATCTACGTCAAGTTATTCAAGCCTAATTTCAAGTTTGATTTCATTTCGGAGTTTCTCGGAGCGGTTCGAGCGTGGACATCGTCGTTCTAGAAGCTTGTCATCGGACGACAGGTAGGTTACAGTTTATTTTCCCTAGACTCCACATATATAGAATAAAATTGTATTAATGGGCATCCTTGGGTTGGTTTATTAGGTTTGTACCACATACCTTGACCGCTTTATTCATGTCCGCCTACTTTTGTTCCTCCGTTGCTTGTAGTATTTGCCGATATATTTTATTTACCCTTGTGGTCCTGTGAGGCCTTGTTGACTCTGGAACATAGAAGGTGGGATTTTGGGAATGTCCGCGAGTCCCGGGCATAGAATTATCCTTCTAGGCTGGTTATGCTTGCTGAGTAGCTGTGGGCCTATGCAGGGTCGATAGGTTGATTGTAAGCTGCTGGGCAGCTGTTGTGTGTGATCATATCATTTCCATGCATATAAAGAGGTTTTATCCATGTTTTACAGTGGTTTTGGCTTCGGGCCTACTGGCACTGTTTTCTAAACCTTGCATGGCCCGGGGGGCCCGTTTTTGATGGAAATTATTTGGAAATGGTTGATTTCACTTGTGGAGATTTTTGGGCAAGAAAGTAAAATTATGTTTAAAATCATCAGTTTTATGATTATCGCTAGACTCGGCAGGGCCGGGGTGCTAGTTGAGTTTTCTTGTTACTTGAGATGATTTTTTGCCTCGGTCGGACCGAGCACCTGAGATGACTTTTTACTGTTTAGACCCGGTTATTCCCGGGCACCCTTGGAGGGGGTTTTGAGACATTTTCCTACTACTTTAGTCCTGGACAGGGTCTGGGCATTGCATATTCGAGACTGGGTCTCCATCCTGATACCGGACTTGCTTTCGGACGACATGTTCTGATACTGAGTTTTAGTATGGGGTCTGGGACCTCCATGGACCTTGCCATCCGGGCCAGGGTCTACGGGCTGCGTGTGCCGGAGGAGGGGAATACGGCGAGTAGAGGTATACGGGAAGTGTCCTTCCATGGAACCTACCTGCTGGGCCGGATCGGCGTCGGAAGAGGTACATACAGAGATACCATGGCACTTGAGATCTTCATGCATCATATCATTCATGGTTTGAGGTTCCACCCTTGTTTGTTGTTTGCTGATTGTACGCTCCGGTAGTATGGGATGCCGGAGGGTTTGTTTTCACTTGTTTGTGTTCCTCGGTTGTGTGGGCGGCCGGGGGACTGTAGGTAGACTTTTGCTATTTACTTACAGAATTGTTCTCTATTATGGATAAGTATGAGATTGGTTACTGCTAGACTGTTATTTTCTGGATTTGAGATTGATATGATTAGTTGAGTTTGATTCATGTCTTTGAGCATGCCTATCATTACTCTTCCTCTCTTCTTCTTACACTTGAGGTTACCGGTATACCGTCCATTTCGTAAACTTATTTTATATACATTGTTATTGCAAGGACCCCAGGTGCGTTATTTCTTACTTTCACCTGTGCCTTTGGTGTGTATATTCTGCTCACTAGCCTCACATGTGGTTCTGTTGATTTCCCTCTAGGCTAGTTCCTGTGTACCTTTCGTTGATTTCTGTGACTGCTTGCTTTTATTCTGTCTATTACTACGCTTTTATCTTATATGTGCCCAGTCGGCCTATGATACCTACTGGGTACCTTATGCTTCGCATTTGGTGCTCACCCCTACCCCCTGCATCTTTGGGTGCAGATCCTAGCGTGGGCCATCGCCGTTAGATCGCTGTGATTCGTGCTTGGAGATCTTTTGGGGACTACTTCAGACTGAGGGTGAGCTCTTGGCGATCGGAGCTTAGCTTTAGTTTATCTTTTGCTTCATGTACTCTATTACCATTCAGAGACATCTGTATATATTATTTTGGATTATTTGCACTCCATGTAAGTAGTTTGGGCTCTATACTATGATACCAGGTCTTGGGGTTTGGTTTAGTTTCCGCATATGTATATATTTATATCCGTGTTATCTATTTTATTCATCTTGTTCCCTTACGTGCTAGATAGTAGCCCATTACTAACTTTTCTGGGGTACGGGGATTGGTTCACCTACCGGGGGTTGTAGGTGCCATCATGACCGAGAAATTGGGTCGTGACATATTTGGACATCTCCATGGATTGGTTGATATAAGGTTAATACACACGTGATGTCTGGGATTTGGTACTGTATGCACCTCTTCTGATGCCCGTAGGCCTAGCAGGTTTGACCCATGGAAGGCTTCCCCCATATTCCCCTCCTCCAGCACACTCGGCATGTAGTCCCCAATCCGTATCGTCAAGGTCCAAGGTGGTCTATGCGACCATATACAACTCTCAAATCTGAATAACCATGCCCAAAATCTATCCAGGTCTAAAATCAGTGGAAAAAGTCAAGTCTAGCACTCCAGCCCAGCTGAGCCTACTATAGTATCAAAAATCAATAGTAAATTATCTTTAGTACTGCGGCCTAGCCGAGTCTAGAATCACTGAGAAAATCATCTACAAATGTATTTTACTCCAACAATATCCATAAAAATAAGTTCTAAAATCCATTTATAACCATTTATAGTGAAAATGGGCCCTTGGGGCAATGCAAAGTTAGAAAACCGGTGATAATTAGGCACGCATCTATAGTAGTAGAAAAATCAATGCAGAATACCTTTTTTCATGAAAAATATGATATGCTCGAGTAGAATCAATAGACCAATGGCTCACAATCAACCTACCGGCCCTCCACAGGCTTATTCCACTCTACATCACAAATAACCAGCTCATAGTAGTAAATCGATGTCCGGGACTCACGGACATGTACCAATTTTTCCACCATCTATAGTCCAAAGGTAGAAACAATGCCACATGGGGCCACAAGGGGTGATACTATAAGTAAGATCCAATACTAAAACGAACATAAAAAGTATGAACAGACAGGAAGAAAGCGGACAAGGTTTGGGGTGCCAACCTAGTAAACCCAACCCAAGGATGCTAAATAGTATAATTATAGCCTATATATGTAAAGTTTATGGTAGGGAAACTGTAACCTACCTAGCATCCAATGAATAGCTACTTGGAAGCCAAATCCCAAGCCCAAACTGCTCTGAACAACTAACACACTATCAAGAACGAAATTTACGCATTAAAACAAAACTAATGATACCAAATTGCTAATAATTTAGCCGAGTCAAAATCTGTATCAAAACAAAATACGTGGGCTCTGCAACCTAAAACCCTAAATAAAGGTTACCACAAGGTCTTAACATCACTAGTAGTGCAAGCTCGAAAATTGAGCGGGAACAGACAAGGGAGGGACTCAAAACAACCCTTGAACATCAAGAGGAAAATTAAGAATAAATGGATGCATTTACGGAATTTAAAGAATTAGAAATTACCATTTATGATGGAGAAACAATCACAGGCAAGGAAATAATCACCCTAACACTCTAAATAAGCCCACACCAAGAAATGGAGCTTGAGCTCAAGAACAATGGAGGAAAAATGATTTTGGAGTTTGTTTAAAGAATGAAAAATGAAGAAGAAGGTTAGAATTATAAACTGTCAGTGATCTCCGCAAAACTGGAGCTTTTCATGGAAATGCAGAGGTCACTATTCATCCGTGCCTTTGAAAATGCGGAAAAATCTTTGAAATTATGGTCGTCGCAAAAGCGATAGATCTCCACAAAAGTGGAAACCCCCAACCAAATGGACCTCCATAAAGTGGAGGAAAGTTTGCAAATGATAGGTCCACAAATGTGGTGCCCAACCGCAAAAGTGGTGGCCGCAAATGTGACACAAGGGCCGCAAGTGCGGACACACCAGAGCCAGCAAATCTCAGCAAAAACACAATAAAGTTCAGATGCTCAAAAAACCTAGACGATCAAAAAACCATGTATAACACTCCGGCATGGCCAAATCTAGTATCAGTAACAAAATTAGTGAAGAAATCAACATAGTACCACTTTTATCTCAAGAAAATTGACCAGTCAATACCAAATATCATTTTATCATTATTTATACCAAAAACAGGCCCTTGAGGCTAGTCAAAGTTTTAGAAAATCGGTGATAGTGGGACCAAAGCCAAAATACTGGTAAAACATGCAGAAAAATCCTTTTTTTCGTGAATGATATGCTCGCAGACAATAAAGTTAGCCCACAGTGGCTCACAAACATTCATATCGGCCCTACACAGGCACAAGTAGTTCTATAACACAGATAGCCAGCCTAAAGAAAAGGCACGATGTATGGTACATACGGACATTCCCAAATATCCCACCGTCTATGTTCCAGAGTCAATAAAAGGTTGCACAAGACCACATGGGTAATATACAACGATACACGAATACTACAAACAACGGGTGAAATAAATGGACAGAAAAGATGGACAAGGTCTGAGGGTACCAACCTATAACAACCCACCCAAGGATGCTAATTAGTGCAGTTATAGTCTATATAAGTAGAGTGTAGATAGGGAAAAGCCATAACGTACCTGTCATACGACTACTAGCTGCGGGAACAGCTTTGTCCTTGTTCAAACTACTCCAGGAAGCACCAAATCGTGAAACCACTATCAACACAGTAATCTACATATTAATACGAGACTAACAATAGCTATAATGCTATAAATATAACTGGGTTAAAATCCGGGTCACAAATGGATCCGTGGGCCCCGTAACCCAAAACTGGAAATGAAAACTACCCATGTGTTCCTTACCATCCTGAGAGAACATGCTCAAAATTTGAGCAGAAATAAATAACAAATGGGGCTCAAAAACAACCCACTCGTTCAAGAATTTAATGAAGAAACAATGGAGAAATCAGGAATTAAAAAGAGGACTTATCCATTTTAGAAGTCAATTAACGAGGAAGGATCAATGAAATACTACCTTCCAATTAGTTGGGTCAATTATGGTGAAGTATGGAGGTTTGAGGTCTTTAGCAATGGAGAAACGAAGTTGGAATGTTAATTAAAATAAAGGTGAATGAGATAATATAAAGTTGTCAGCAGATACCCAGGATAACGTGACCATGGAGCTGCCTACGCGGGCTTGCGTGAACGGGCAGCCCATGCGTACGCATAGACCAGGCGCTGGCCCAGTGCGCACGTGGCCAGGCCACTGCCAATGCGGCAGCGCACACGTGATCGGGCATCACCTAGGCGAAGGAAAGGAAAATGGGGCAACTGGCAGGCTTCATCGCGTAGGCGGCTAGCCTTACGCATAGGTGAAGGGTAAGCTGGTGCTATGACAACAACCAGCTGCCAACAGCCCACCAATAAGAATTTAACTCTGAAGGACCCTCATGAACACATCCGGGGTCCCGCGAACACTAACGACCTGAGTTATTTAACTAGAAACAACATTCCAGATTCAATAGTATCGATGAAAATCCCATCAGCAGTCGACTTAACGAAAATTGGGCCCCACGCCTAAAGATCAACCTTAGGCCAACTATTTCCAAAACGAAACCCAATGGCCAAAATCAAGTCCAGAAGCCTCGAGACCCAAACCAATGGTCATTGTAGCTTAAACCTGATGTTCCAAAGCTAACAGTGTAGACGAAATTTCCATCCGAGGCTATCTTCTCGAAATGTTGACCAATGTCAACCATACAAGCCTGACTGGCCAAAAAATACAGAACGAGAGAGATTTCCATGCTAAATAGCTCCCGGATCTTGACTAACAATCCAACTAGAACAAAGTCCATGCTCTGAAGCTAAGGGAACTGTCGAAATTCGATTCTAAGCACGATAACTAAGAATATTGACCGAAGTCAACGATTTCCAAAATTTATGCTCTAAATTAAGGATACGGCCATAAAGACCAAACAGACGATCCGGGCACCAAACAACCAGTCCCAGCAAGTCATAAATGACTTGGGGCCAAGATCTAACAGTACAAAGACGGGCGAAAACATGAGAATGATCGGAAGGGTCATTACAGAGGGGGCGTCAAGAAAAAGGTAAAACTAGGAACAATCTCAAGTTTTTGCCATGCCACACTTGTTATTCCGGGTGGAAGGCTCCTATGGGGATACCACTATAGCGGTAGTCAAAGGTGATCAATCCCACTATAGTGGGTGGATTTTGACTATAGTGATACCGCTATAGGGGGATCGGGCCGCTATAGCGAGGTAAATCAGTGTTTATACATAAATTTTCCCAAAAATTATTTATTATTTCTAAACATGTTTTAGGGAGGACTTAGGCTATTTTGGGCGATTTTCACCTATTTTCCACCAAAATTCTTTGTAAAAGTAAGTTATTTATCTCTATTAACTAGTTTTTTGATTCCTTGACCTTAAAATCACATTATTTATGGATCTTGGGAGGGTTCAACTTGACCTAGCTGTAATTTCTATTGCAAGGGGGTAAATTGGGTGTAAAACCTTTGGGTTTTAGTTAAAGATTGATTATTTACTCTTTCATGACTATAATCCACTAATGTAACCATGAAATTGGTAGTTTTAAGGTGAATTTATAGTGGGAAAGCCCTAGAACGGGTGGGATGATCCTAAGTGTTAATCACATGCAATGAATTTAAATGAAAGCTTATTGGTTTTTAAGTGTTGTTGTTGTTATCATTATGGTTCTGATTGTATTAATATTTGTCATTATTGTGAAATGCACTTGTATTTGGACATCTCCATGGATTGGTTGATATAAGGTTAATACACATGTGATGTCTGGGATTTGGTACCGTATGCACCTTCTTCGACGCCCGTAGGCCTAGCAGGTAGGACCCATGGAAGGCTTCCCTCGTATTCCCCTCCTCCGGCACTCTCGGTCTGTAGCCTCCAATCCAGATCGTCAAGGTCCATGGTGGTCTCCGCGACCATATACAACTCTCAAATCTCAATAACCATGACCAAAATCCATCCAGGTTTAAAATCAGTGGAAAATGTCAAGTCTAGCGCTCCAGCCCAGCTGAGCCTAGTATAGTATCAAAAATCAATAGTAAATTATCTTTAGTACTGCAGCCTAGCCGAATCTAGAATCAGTGAGAAAATTATCTAAAAATGTTTGGTACTCCAAGAATATCCATAAAAATCAGTTCTAAAATCCATTTATAATGAAAACGGGCCCTTGGGGCCGTGCAAATTTAGGAAACCGGTGATAATTAGGCTCGCATCTATAGTAGTAGAAAAATCAATGAAGAAAACCTTTTTTCATGAAAAATATGATATGCTCGAGTAGAATCAATAGACCAATGGCTCACAATCAACCTACCGGCCCTACATAGGCTTATTCCACTCAACAACACAAATAACCAGCTCATAGTAGTAAATCGATGTCCGGGACTCACGGACATGTCCCAATTTTTCCACCATCTATGTTCCAAAGAAAGACACAATGCCACATGGGGCCACAAGGGGTGAAACTACAAGTAAGATCTAATACTAAAATGAACATAAAAAGTATGAACAGACAGGAAGAAAGCTGACAAGGTCTGGGGTGCCAACCTAGTAAACCCAACCCAAGGATGCTAAATAGTATAATTATAGCCTATATATGTAAAGTTTATGGTAGGGAAACTGTAAAACCTACCTAGCATCCAATGAATAGCTACTTGGAAGCCAAATCCCAAGCCCGAACTGCTCTTAAAAGCTAACACACTATCAAGAATGAAATCTACGCATTAAAACAAAACTAACGATACCATATTGCTAATAATTTAACCGAGTCAAAATCTGTATCAAAAGGGAACACGTGGGCTCTGCAACCTAAAACCCTAAAGAAAGGTTACCACAAGGTCCTTAACATCACTAGTAGTGCAAGCTCAAAAATTGAGCGGGAACAGACAAGGGAGGGACTCAAAACAACCTTTGAACATCAAGAGGAAAATTAAGAATAAATGGATGCAATTACAGAATTTAAAGAATTAGAACTTACAATTTATGATGGAGAAACAATCACAGGCAAGGAAATAATCACCCTAACACTCTAAATAAGCCCACACCGAGAAATAAAGCTTGATCTCAAGAACAATGGAGGAAAAATGATTTTGGAGTTTGTTTAAAGAATGAAAAATGAAGAAGGTTAGAATTATAAACTGTCAGTGATCTTTGCAAAAGCGGAGCTTTTCATGGAAATGCAGAGGTCACTATTCATCCATGCCTTTGAAAATGCAAAAAAATCTTTGAAATTATGGTAGTCGCAAAAGTGATAGATCTCCACAAAAGTGGAAACCCCCAACCAAATGGACCTCTATAAATGTGGAGGAAAGTTTGCAAATGATAGGTCCACAAATGTGGTGCCCAACCGCAAAAATGGTGGCCGCAAATGTGACAGAAGGGCCACAAATGCAGACACACCAGAGCCAGCAATTCTCAACAAAAACTCAATAAAGTTCAGATGCTCAAAAAACCTTGACGATCGAAAAACCATGTATAGCATACCGGCATGGCCGAGTCTAGTATCAGTAACAAAATTAGCAAAGAAATCAACCTAGTACAACTTTTATCTTAAGAAAATCGACCAGTCAATACCAAATCTCATTTTATCATCATTTATACCAAAAACAAACCCTTGAGGCCAGTCAAAGTTTTAGAAAACCGGTGATAGTGGGCCCAAAGCCAAAATACTGGTAAAACATGCAGAAAAATCCTTTATTTCATGTATGATATGCTCGCAAACAATAAAGTTAGTCCAAAGTGGCTCACAAACATTCCTATCGGCCCTGCTCAGGCACAAACAGTTCTACAACACAGATAGCCAGCCTAAAGTAAAGTCACGATGTATGGTACCACAGATATTCCCAAATTTCCCACCGTCTATGTTCCAGAGTGTAATGACCCTTCCAGTTATTTCCACGTATACGTTTTCCTCGTACCGTTAGAGCTTGTTTGCCGGTATTTCGGCACCGAGTCCAAATCAAAGGTCTACGAGTCTAGTTTCCAACGCATAAAACCTCACGTCCAACTGATCACTGAGTAAAATGTTATGACTATTTTACCGCGGACTGTCTGGCAGGAATCGGGTTGCGAACCGGGTCGCGAACCGGGTCGGGTCAAACTCGATTTAAGCCTCAGCTTCACGTTTTAAAACGCCATTTCAGTTCTAAAACAGTGAGAAAACATAAGGGAGGATTCCAAGAGAGTTCTTGAGTATCAAAATCGTGCGTTGGTGAATTGCAAGCCTAGGTTTGAGAATTTATTAACATCGCATGTATTTGAGAATATTTTATTTGAAAGTTGAATTTGGTAAAAAGTTATATTATTATTACCTTTTTAAAATATTTTAATGGTTTATGAAAAATATTTTTGTTACGATATAATTGTATATGTATTTATTTTATAAGGTTTTTATACATTGTAATATTTTAACGGAGATAGTAAATTTAGTGATGTTAAAAATTATTATTATAATATAGTAGGTTTTATTTGAAATGATTTTCTATTAATTATGGTATATTCAAAAAGCTATATTTATTTTACCACGAACTTATGCAATACCCGATTAGATATATATTGGGAAGTGAATATATTGGTTGCCACCTCCATTCCACGTGGAGGTGGAGGAAGTGGCCAGCAAGCTAAGGGTGAGAGGTGGCATCATAATGCACTAAGTTGGCAGTACATATACATATGTATATTTTGCTGACTTTAGCAAAATGAATAAGCTCCTGTACGCATATAGGCATACCACTACTATATGTATCTTTATAGGTTGAAGAAATTAGGTGTGGAAAAATATTTTGATGCGATATTAAGAAAAAATAATTATCTACGTCAAGTTATTCAAGCTCGAGTTCAAGTTTGATTTCATTTCGGAGCTTCTTTTCGGAGAGGTTCGAGCTTGTCACCGGACGACAGGTAGGTTACGGTTTATTTTTCCTAGACTCCGCATATATAGAATAAAATTGTATTAATGGGCATCCTTGGGTTGGTTTATTAGGTTGGTACCACAGACCTCGACCGCTTTATTCATGTCCGCCTACTTTTGTTCCTCCGTTGCTTGTAGTACTTGCCGATATATTTTATTTACCCTTGTGGTCCTGTGAGGCCTTGTTGACTCTGGAACATAGAAGGTGGGATTTTTGGAATATCCGCGAGTCCCGGTCATAGAATTATCCTTCTAGGCTGGTTATGCTTGATGAGTAGTTGTGGGCCTGTGCAGGGTCGATAGGTTGATTGTGAGCTGCTGGGCAGCTATTGTGTTTGATCATACCATTTCCATGCATATAAAGAGATTTTATACTTGTTTTACTACGGTTTGGGCTTCGGGCTTACTGACACTATTTTCTAAACCTTGCATGCCCCGGGGGCCTGTTTTTGATAGAAATGATTTGGAAATAGTTTGATTTTAACTTGTGAATATTCCTGGGCAAAAGAAAGTAAAATTATGTTTTAAAACACCAGTTTTACGATTAACGCTAGACTCGGCAGGGCTGGGGTGCTAGTTGAGTTTTCTTGCTACTTGAGATGATTTTTAGCCTCGGTCGGACCGAGCACCTGAGATGAATTTCTACTGTTTAGACCCGGTTATGCCCGGGCACCCTTGGAGGGGTTTTTGAGATATTTTCCTACTACTTTAGTCCTGGACAGGGTCTGGGCATGCATATTAAAGACTGAGTCTCTATCTTGAACCCAGACTTGCTTCCGGATGACATGTTTTGATACTGAGTTTTAGTATGGGGTCAGGGACCTCCATGGACCTTGCCATTCGGGCCTGGGGCTGCGGAATGCGTGTGCCAGAGGAAGGGTATACGGTGGAGTAGAGGTATACGGGCAGTGTCCTTCCATGGAACACACCTGCTGGGCCGGATCGGCACCGGAGGAGGTACATACAGAGATACCATTTCAATTGAGATCTTCATGCATCATATCATTCATTGTTTGAGGCTCCATCCTTGTTTGTTGTTTGTTGATTGTAAGCTCTGGTAGTATGGGATGCCGGAAGGTTTGTTTTCCCTTGTTTGTGTTCCTCGGTTGTATGGGCGGCCGGGGGACTGTAGGTAGACTCTTTCTATTTACTTGTAGAATTGTTCCCTGTTATGGTTAAATTATGAAATTGGTTACTGCTAGACTGTTAGTTGCTGGATTTGAGATTGATATGATTAGTTGGGCTTGAATCATGTCTCTAAGCATGCCTATCATTACTTTTTCTCTCTTCTTCTTACACTTGAGGTTACCGGTATACCATCCATTTCGTAAACTTATTATGTATACACTGTTATTGCAAGGACCCCAGGTGCGTTGTTTCTTACTTTCACCTGTGCCTATGGTGTATATATTTTGCTTGCTAGCCTCACATGTGGTTCTGTTGATTTCCCTCTGGGCTAGTTCCTCTGTACCTTTCGTTGATTTCTGTGACTGTTTGCTTCTATTCTGTCTGTTACTACGCTTTTATCATATATGTGCCCAGTCGACCTATGATACCTACTGGGTACCTTATGCTTCGCATTTGGTGCTCACCCTACCCCCTGCATCTTTGGGTGCAGATCCTAGCGTGGGCCATCGGCGTTAGATCGCTGTGATTTGTGCTTGGAGATCTGTTGGGGACTACTTCAGACTGAGGGTGAGCTCTTGGCGATCGGAGCTTAGCTTTAGTTTATCTTTTGCTTTATGTACTCTATTACCACTCAGAGACATCTGTATATATTGTTTTGGATCGTTTGCACTCCATGTATGTAGTTTTGGCTCTTAACTATGATACCAGGTCTTGGGGTTTGGTTTAGTTTCCGCATATGTATATATATACTCCTGTTATCTATTCTCCTCATCTTACTCTCTTACTTTTGCTTATTAAACTATTCTTCCGCTTATTTGTTAGATAGTAGCCCATTACTAATCGTCCTTGGCTACGGGAATTGGTTCGCCTACTGGGGGGTTGTAGGTGCCATCATGACCGAGAAATCGGGTCATGACACCTTGGTATCAGAGCTTTAGGTTCACCGGTGTCATCGGTATAGGAGCCAATGTCTAGTAGAGTCCTGCGGATCGGGGCGGAGACGTCCGTACTCAATCTTTGGGAGGCTACAGTGGCATTTTAGGAAATTTGACTCTTTCATTGCTTCTGTATCATGCATAGAACCCTTGAAGTTTCTAGAAATCTTATTTGTTCTACTTCATTCATCCGCAGATGGTTCGTACGAGATTATCGGCATCACGAGGAGACGAGCCTCCCACTCCAGCTAAGGGTCGAGGACGCCCTCGAGTAGCGGCACCTATTAGAGCTGCTAGAGTTGAGATAGAGCCCGAGCAGCATTCGGATCGGGGGGCATCACAGGTACCACCAGCTCCAGCACCAGCTCCAGTGCCCACTTCTGTGCCAGCTCCAGCCGCAGCTCAGTCTCCAAATATTCGGGGATTACTATTACAACTTTTGGGTATGATTTGAGAGCGGCCTTCTGAGGTAGCGCAGACATCCGCTCAGGGGGCAGCCCTGGGTGCACAGAGTTCAGGAGCACAGCCTGCTACTACGGCTCCCCGTGGGGAGGTCATTCCGGTTCCATCAGTTGGACAGCCTCTTGCTCCTCGCCAAGCCATGACAAAGTCAGAGCAAAAAGCGTTGGGTAGGTTTTTGAGGTTAGCACCTTCGAGGTTTGCTGGTACTTCTGGACATGATCCACATGACTTTATTACTACATGTGAGGAGATGTTGCATCATTTGAGTTTGTTGGAGACTCACGGGGTTAGTTATACTACCTATCAGTTAGAGGGCCTAACGAAGTTATGGTGGAGGGCTCATGTTGCTTGTAGACCACCATCGTCACCTCCTTTGACCTGGTCTGAGTTTTATGAAGCCTTTATAGCCAAGTTCCTACCTCAGAGTGATCGGGAGCGTCGCAGGGAGCAGTTTACTCACCTTGTGCAGGGGTCTACGACTATCTCAGAGTATGAGACCTGTTTTCATCAGCTAGCACCATTTGTAGCTATGATCATTCCTACCAAGGCAGATAGGTTTCGCAGATTTGTATGGGGTTTGAGGCCAGAGATCAGGCAGCCAGATGAGATATTGATTGCCGGTGGTCGGTCATTTTAGGCTATCGTGGACTATGCCCGTACTGTGGAGGACTTAGAACGACATGATCAGGGGTCCAGAGATAAGAGGACTCGACATCAGGGTGTTTATAGTGGTTCCAGATATGGTGGTAGAGGTCTTGGCAAGTGGAGCAAGAGTTTCAGCCACAGCAGCACCAGGGTCAGTCCAGCCGACCGGTTCAGGCTTCCCTTCAGACTTTCGGTAGTACCCAGTTCGAGCAGGGTCAGAGCAGCCATCAGGGCTATGGCGGCCAGTCTTCGAGGGATACAATTTCTGGGGAATCAGGTCATGGTGGTCATATGGGATCTGCTGGTTCATCTCAACTGAGTAGGCCGCCAGGGGCTTGTTTTTCTTGTGGTGTGATTGGTCATTTTGCTAGAGATTGCCCTCAGCAGGGTACAGTTCAGTTGGCCGAGCCTTTACGAGCAGTTCAGCCCCCGGCTAGAGGGGGTGGTTGTCAGGGTAGAGGTGGTGCTCCGCGCAGCAGAGCAAGTGGTAGGGATGGCAGTCGGGAAGGTGGAGGTCGTCGTCATTTTTACGCGGTCCTTAGGAGACCAGAGGCATAGGCCTCAGATGCTGTGATTACATGTACGATTTCTGTGTGCCATCAGTCAGCTATGACTTTATTTGATCCTGGATCCACTTGTTCATATGTATCTGCCTACTTTGTACCTTGTGTGGGGTTGGCTAGTGAGCCATTATCTGTTCCTGTTTCTATTTCGACCCCAGTAGGAGATTCTTTAGTAGTGGATCGGATTGTGAGATCCTGTATGTTATTTGTTTGTGATTCAGAGACTTGGGGTGATTTGATGATTCTTGATATGCTAGATTTTGATGTGATACTGGGCATGGACTAGTTATCCCCTCACCGTGTGGTTTTGGATTGTTATGCCAAGACCATTACCATAGCCGTGCCCGGTGTATCCCCGATTGTGTGGCAGGGTTCTGTTAGCCATGCACCATCCTGGGATGCATCTCTTGTCTTCGACCTAGGAAGTTGATTTTCCGTGGGTCGTTTTAGCTTATCGTAGGCAATATTTCGAGATAATTAGTGCTGACGACCTAGCTTCTCCTGAGTCTGTACTGTGGTTAGAGACTTCCTCTGATGTTCGTTTCCCTACTGACCTGCCAGGCCTTCCTCTCCGAGAGGGATATTGATTTGCGCTATGAAGCTAGAGTCCGGGCATCCAGGCCTTTCTATTTCTCCTTACCGTCATGAGTCTGGCTGAGTTGAGGAGTACTTTAAGGAAGAAGCCTTCCAGGCATCTGTTTAGCTAAGGGGTTTATTAGACCTAGTGTGTCACCTTGGGGTGCTCCTGTTCTCTTCGTGAAGAAGAAGGATGGGTCGATGCGCATGTGTATTGATTATCGGCAGCTGAATAGGGTGACAATGAAGAATAGGTATCCGATGCCGAGGATTGATGAATTGTTTGACCAGCTTCAGGGTTCAGTCGTGTTTTCGAAGATTGATTTGAGGTCTGGCTACCATCAGTTGAGGATTAGGGCGGAGGACATCCCTAAGACAGCATTCAGGACACGTTATGGCCATTATGAGTTCCTGGTGATGTCTTTTGGGTTGACTAATGTCCCCGCAGCCTTTATGAACTTGATGCACATGGTTCTTGTCCCGTATTTGGACTCATTTGTGATAGTTTTTATAGATGACATCTTAGTATACTCGCGTAGTAAAGATGAGCATGAGCAGCACTTGAGGGTTATACTCTAGACGTTGAGAGATCATCGGCTTTATGCCAAGTTCTCAAAGTGCTAGTTTTGGCTTGAGTCAGTTGCATTCCTAGGGAACGTGGTGTCTAAGGATGGGATTAGGGTTGACCTGGGAAATATTTCTGCGGTTTGTGATTGGCCTAGACTTATTATTGCTACTGAGGTCCGCAGCTTTATTGGGTTAGCAGGTTACTACAGACAGTTCGTCGAGGGATTTTCTTCCATAACACCCTTGACTATGCTGACTAGGAAGGATGTCCCATTTCAGTGGTCGGATCAGTGCGAGGATAGCTTCCAGAGGCTTAAGGCCTTATTGACTTCAACTCCAGTTTTGACTTTGCTGGTTGAGGGTCAGAGCTTCTCCGTATACTATGATGCTTCTGGGGTTGGTCTTGGCTGTGTGTTGATGCAGCAGGGTCGTGTAATAGCATGTGCATCGAGGCAGCTGAAGGTTCACGAGCGCAACTACCCTACTCATGACTTAGAGTGCGGCGGTAGTTTTCACGCTCAAGATCTGGAGGCATTACCTATATGGAGTTCACTGTGAGATCTTCACCGATCACCGTAGCCTTCAGTATATCACGAGTCAGCGAGAGTTGAACTCGAGACAGAGGAGATGGGTCGAGTTACTGAAGGACTATGACTTCACTATTCTGTATCATCCGAGCGGATGCCTTGGGCCGGAAGGCAGTGAGTATGGGTAGCCTAGCTTCTCTTTCAGTTTCAGAGCGACCGTTGGCTTTGGACATCCAGTCCTTGGCTAACCGTTTGGTTAGGCTTGACTTGTCGGATCCTAGCAGAGTTCTCGCCAGTGTTGAGGTTCGTTCTACTTTGATGGATCAGATTCAGAGTCGTTAGTTTGAGGATCAGCAGTTGTGTGACCTACGTGATCGGGTTGTTCAGGGTGAGACCAGTCGGGCTACTCTAGATTCAGATGGGGTTCTGAGGTTTGATAGTAGCGTTTGTGTTCCGAGGATTAGTGATTTGATTCAGTTGATACTTTATGAGGCACATTGTACTAGATACTCCATTCACCCTAGCACATCAAAGATGTATAGAGACTTGAGACAACTTTACTGGTGGAGTGGTATGAAGCGGGATATAACGGAGTTTGTATCTCGGTGCTTGAACTGTCAGCAGGTTAAGTTTGAGCACATGAGACCTAGTGGTTTGATGCAGCGACTTCCCATTCCTGAGTGGAAGTGGGAAAGGATTACTATGGACTAAGTTAGCACATTTCTTGCCGGTTCAGACTTCTTATGGTGCAAAGAGGTTAGCTCAGATCTACCTTCGGGAGATTGTTCGATTCCATGGGGTCCCAACTTCTATTATTTCAGACCGCGGCACTCAGTTCACATCTCAGTTCTGGAGGGCTATTCAGCGAGATTTGGGTACAGAGGTTCATCTTAGTACCGCTTTCCACCCTCAGACAGATGGCCAGTCCGAGAGGACCATTCAGATTCTGGAGGACATGCTTCAGGCCTGTGTTCTTGACTTTGGAGGTTCTTGGGATCAGTTTGTTCCCTTGGCAGAGTTTGCTTATAATAACAGCTTCCATTCGAGTATCGGCATGGCACCTTTTGAGGCTTTGTATGGCAGGCGTTGCAGATCACCGGTAGGTTGGTTTGATGGTTTTAGTTCTAGGCCACAGAGCACAGATTTGCTTCGAGATTCCTTTTATCAGGTTCGAGCGATTCAGGACAGACTTCGGGCAGCTCAGAGCAGGCAGAAGAGTTATGTTGATCGTAGGCTTCGTGCCTTGGAGTTTAGTGTCGGTGACTTGGTGTTTCTCCGTGTATCACCCATGAAGGGCGTGATGAGATTTGGTAGGCGGGGCAAGCTTAGCCCTAGGTACATTGGGCCGTTTGAGATTCTTCAGAGGGTTGGTAGAGTTGCCTATCAGCTAGCCTTGCCTTCGATGTTTTCAGCTATACATCCTATATTTCATATTTCGATGTTGCGTCAGTATGACCCAGATGAGTCTCATGTGTTGCAGTGGGATTCAGTTCAGTTGGGTGAGGGTTTAGCCTTTGTTGAGGAGCCGACAACTATTTTGGCCAGAGATGTCAGGAGATTGAGGTCTCGAGAGATCCCAGTTGTTAAGGTTCAGTGGAGGCACCGTCCAGTCGAAGAGGCTACCTAGGAGACTAAGAGAGATATGTGGGCTCAGTATCCGCAGCTGTTTGAGCCTTCAGGTACCCCCTTGACCTTGACTTTCGAGGACGAAAGTCCTTTTTAGTAGTGGATGATGTAATGACCCTTCCGGTCATTTCCACGTATACGTTTTCCTTGTACCGTTAGAGCTTGTTTGTAGCGGCCCCAAGTCATTAAGGCTTGTCAAGACCGGTATTTTGGTGCCGGGTCCATTTGTTTGGTCATAGGATAAGTTTTGAAGTCAAGCAAGTCGGCAAAAGTTATCGTAAGTTTCTTTAATAAATTTTCTGAACTTTGGGTAAAATGTCTCAGAGACTTTCTCTCAATATATAAAGAGTTAGAAGTCCCCCAAAATACTAAATCGAAGGTCTACGAGTCTAGTTTCCAACGCACAAAACCTCACGTCCAACTGATCTCGGAGTAAAAAGTTATGACTGTTTTATCGCGGATTGTCTGGCCAAAACCGGGTCGCGAACCGGGTCGGGTCAAAATCGATTTAAAGCCTCAACTTCACGTTTTAAAACGCCATTTTAGTTATGAAACAGTGAGAAAACATAAGGGAGGGTTCCAAGAGAGTTCTTGAGTATCAAAATCGTGCGATGGTGAATTGCGAACCAAAATTTAATAATTTTATTAGCATCGCGCGTATATTTGAAAATATTTTATTTTAAAGTTATATTTTTTATTACTTTTTTTGAAGTATTTTAAAGGTCTATGAAAAATATTTTGTTACGATATAATTGTATATGTATTTATTTTATAAGGTTTTTATAGATTGTAATATTTTAACGGAGATAGTAAATTTAGTTATTTTGAAATTTATTATTATAATATAGTAAGTTTTATTCGAAATAATTTTCTAATGATTATGGTATATTAAAAAAATATATTTATTTTACCACGAACCTATGCAATACCCTAGTACGTACGTAACATGGATCCACCTATCATTAAGTGGATAAGAGGAGGTGTGGTGATGACACCCACACCCCCATGTGGAAACCAATTGTTGTGGCAGCAAGTACACCTAAGTGGTGTGATAAAATTTGTCACCTTATATTGAATAACTAGACTACTTTAATCAATGATATTCCTAAAACTCCTTTATAAACATGTTATATAGTAAGTGAATGGAAATTATGGGGAGAGTTGTTAATTTTGTTGGTAATTTGTTTGACACTCAAAGAAAATTGATTATCTACGTCAAGTTATTCAAGCCTAACTTCGAGTTTGATTTAATTTCGGAGTTTCTCGGAGCGGTTCGAGCGTGGACATCGTCGTTCTAGCAGCTTGTCATCGTACGACAGGTAGGTTACGGTTTATTTTCCCTAGACTCCGCATATATAGGATAAAATTGTATTAATGGGCATCCTTGAGTTGGTTTATTAGGTTGATACCACAGAACACGACCGCTTTATTCATGTCCGTCTACTTTTGTTCCTCCGTTGCTTGTAGTACATGCCGATATATTTTATTTACCCTTGTGGTCCTGTGAGGCCTCGTTAACTTTGGAACATAGAAGGTGGGATTTTGGGAATGTCCGTGAATCCCGGGCATACAATTATCCTTCTAGGCTGGTTATGCTTGCTGAGTAGTTGTGGGCCTGTGCAGGGTCGGTAGGTTGATTGTGAGCTGCTGGGCAGCTATTGTGTGTGATCATACCATTTCCATGCACATAAAGAGGTTTTATCCATGTTTTACTATAGTTTTGGCTTCGGGCCTACTGGCACCATTTTCTAACCTTGCATGGCCTCGGGGGCCTGTTTTTAATGGAAATGATTTGGAAATGGTTTGATTTAACTTGTGAATATTCCTGGGTAAAAGAAAGTAAAATTATGTTTTAAATCACCAGTTTTACGATTAACGCTAGACTCGGCAGGGCCGGGGTGCTAGTTGAGTTTTCTTGCTACTTGAGATGATTTTTAGCCTCGGTCGGACCGAGCACCTTAGATAACTTTCTACTGTTTAGACCCGGTTATGCCCGAGCACCGTTGGAGGGGTTTTTGAGATATTTTCCTACTACTTTAGTCCTGGACAGGGTCTGGGCTTGCATAATAGAGACTGGGTCTCTATCTTGAACCCGGACTTGCTTCCGGATGACATGTTTTGATACTGAGTTTTAGTATGGGGTCAGGGACCTCCTTGGACCTTGACATCCGGGCCTGGGGCTGCGGGCTGCATGTGCCGGAGGAAGGGTATACAGTGGATTAGAGGTATACGGGCAATGTCCTTCCACGGAACTTACGTGCTGGGCCGGATCGGCACCGTAGGAGGTACATACAAAGATACCATTTCACTTGAGATCTTCATGCATCATATCATTCATTGTTTGAGGCTCCACCCTTGTTTATTGTTTGTTGATTGTACACTCCGGTAGTATGGGATGCCGGAGGGTTTGTTTTCACTTATTTATGTTCCTCGGTTGTATGGGCGGCCGGGGGACTGTAGGTAGACTCTTTCTCTTTACTTGTAGAATTATTCCCTGTTACGGTTAAATTATGAAATTGGTTACTTCTAGACTGTTAGTTGCTGAATTTGAAATTAACTCTGCATCCGCGACTATTTTGGCTCTTTCCGGAGAGCATCAAATCAACCACTTTCATGATTAGTTGGGCTTGATTCATGTCTCTAAGCATGCCTATCATTACTCTTTCTCTCTTCTTCTTACACTTGAGGTTACCGGTATACCGTCCATTTCGTAAA
Source organism: Jaltomata sinuosa (assembly GCA_003996215.1). Classification (NCBI taxonomy): domain Eukaryota; kingdom Viridiplantae; phylum Streptophyta; class Magnoliopsida; order Solanales; family Solanaceae; genus Jaltomata; species Jaltomata sinuosa. Next base: position 1,939,200 of record QJPP01000712.1, read on the forward strand.
ATTATTATATATACACTGTTATTGCAAGGACCCTAGGTGCGTTGTTTCTTACTTTCACCTGTGCCTATGGTGTATATATTTTGCTTGCTAGCCTCATATGTGTTTCTGTTGATTTCCCTCTGGGCTAGTTCCTGTGTACCTTTCGTTGATTTCTGTGACTGCGTGCTTCTATTCTGTATGTTACTACGCTTTTATCTTATATATGCCCAGTCGGCCTATGATACCTACTGGGTACCTTATGCTTCGCATTTGGTGCTCACCCTACCCCCTGTATCTTTGGGTGAAGATCCTAGCGTGGGCCATCACGTTAGATCGCTGTGATTCGTGCTTGGAGATCTGTTGGGTACTACTTCAGACTGAGGGTGAGCTCTTGGCGATCGGAGCTTAGCTTTAGTTTATCTTTTGCTTTATGTACTCTATTACCACTCAGAGACATCTGTATATATTGTTTTGGATCGTTTGCACTCCATGTATGTAGTTTTGGTTCTATACTGTGATACCAGGTCTTGGGGTTTGGTTTAGTTTCCGCATATGTATATATATACTCCTGTTATCTATTCTCCTCATCTTACTCTCTTACTTTTGCTTATTAAACTATTCTTCTGCTTATTTGTTAGATAGTAGCCCATTACTAACGGTCCTGGGCTACAGGAATTGGTTCGCCTACTGGCGGGTTGTAGGTGCCATCATGACCGAGAAATCGGGTCGTGACAACATTTCATAGAAGGTGAGCAAGTTTTGCTCAAGGTCTCACACATGAAGGGTGTTATGCAATTTGGGAAGCATGGCAAGTTAAGTTCGAGATATATTGGACCCTTTAATATTCTTCAGAGCATGGGAACAGTGGATTATAGGTTTTCATTGCCTCCAAGTCTATCGAGATTTCATCCAATACTTTATGTGTCCATGCTTATGAAGTACCACAGAGATGGTGACTACATAATTCACTGGGATTAGGTCCTGTTGGATGTAAAACTCTCTTTTAAAGAGGAGGCTGTTGCTATTCTTGATAGAGATGTCTGAAAATTGCAGACTAAGGAGATTTCTTCTTTAAAGGTCTAGTGGAAGAACCATCCTATTTAGGAGGCCACTTGGGAGACCAAAGCGTACATAGGTAGCAAGTATCCTCACTTGTTCACTAATTTAGGTAATCCTTGTTTCCTTCTATTTTCTTCTTGATATCATTTAGGGAGGGACAATTGTTTAATTGGTATATGATATAATGACCTATTCCATTATTCTAGTAACATAAGGGCATACGTACTCTGCTGGAAAAGTCCCTAAGATGATAGTTGATAAAATCTCAGGCTAGGTGAGCTTTGACAAAAATCTAGAGTTATGTGACTTACATACAATTGGGGTATTGTGGTTCATGGAATGGTATTATGGAGTACGTTTATGGTTAGATAACTATTGGAGGGTCCGATAGGAAGTTTCGGGACATAAATCGGGTTGATAGAACTCCAGTTATAGGCATTGCCACGTTGGGATTAATCTGTGTTGTCTAGAAAACAAAGTGTGTTGTGAAATAAGGGGTTTGGGGTGAGTTTCCAACATTCTGAAAATTGTACTCCATCCTGATGAGGTAATCTCTAATCGTGATGAGTCATTGTAGCGAGTTGTTCTCTAATGTGCCATGGGTTATGACACTTTTGATGCTTAAAACATTGAATTGTTTTACGTTCTTTAGAACTTTTTGGTACATATGATGTGTTTTTGTTAATTGTGCTGAAAAATAGGATTTGGAAGCCAAACCAAGGAAAAAAGACTCAAAAAGTGACTAACTGAGGTCCACGATAGGCTTTCACAATCCGTGGAACCTTCCATGAGCCATGGCCCATGTCTGTGGACTTGAACTTGAAGGAGTGCAAAAAGTCTGAGTTTCATGGGAGTGTCCACGAGCCATGGAATGATTCACGGGCCGTCAACTATGTCTGTGGAAAGCTACCGACTTTGTTTTCCTAGTTGTTTTAGGATAGATTTTTAAATGTCTATAAATACTTTTTCTAGGTTTTATTTTAGAGTTTACGCATTATTACTAATTCTCAAGTCTTAGAAACATCAAATATTGTTTTGTTCTTGGTTTCTGAGTGATTATTCTATCCATTGATTCTTGATTATTGAGTCTTCTTTGATAATTCAAGATTTCAAGTTTCTCTTATTAATCTTGTAAGCTTATGATTATGAATTCATTATTTATCCGTGATTGTTCTCTTACAAACATGAGTAGTTGTGGGAACCATGATGAATTAACAAAGTAGGCAAAGTACTTAGTGATTCTTGAATAGTGTTCATGCATGTATTGTTCTTCCCTTCGTATTGATTGCTTTTAAACGGTGGCCAACGTTAGAACTCAGCTTATTCTTACTTGCTGGACCAAAGAGTTAATGAATAGGAAAAGGAATTAACAACGGATACTTAAGGCTATCAGCCCTCGTTTAATAGCTTGACCTTGTCCAGGAACAGCTAATCTGAGATCAAAGGTAAAGGTTAGTAAAGCAAACACCTATAGAGAGACCAAGTTGCATGGTGATATTAATCTACCTATGAGACCAACCATTTAGGTGAACTTAACTTACCGATCTTACATGCTAAGAACAAGAATAGATCTCTAGTACGATGCCTTACTACATTATGAAATCATGGGGAGCACAATCCTAGTCAACTCTCTCACTTATCACAAACAATAGTAATTGATACTTTGTTACTTATAGTTTTCAACTATAATTTGTTACAAACTTTCCCTCTTTTCGGAAATAAAATTACTAAGAGCACAAATAACCACATTGGCCTAAGTCCTAACCATATTACTCATGGGATCAACCCAAACCTTGATTAGGTTCTATATCTGAACAACGATCGCTTTATACTTCATTCCAGAGGTGTAATTTAGGCATATCAAATTTTGGCGCCATTGTAGGGGAGTACGGTTTAGGATACGATCAATTGTGTTTATTTGACTTTTAGTCCTTATTTCTTGATTTAAATTTTTGGTTGTTTTTGTTTCATCCTTAGGGTACACACTTGTGTATGCCTAACACTTGAACTCAAGGCAATCCCCTGATTCCAATCAATCACGAACTTGAAAGGACGTTGAGGAGAATAGATAAGCATGGAATTCAGGAGACTCCAGAAGAATACACAACCAGGATATTGGCTGAGGAACAGGAAATGACTCAACAACGTGAGGTAGCCCGGCTAGCTCAACACCAATTCCAAGCTGTATCTAATGATCAAACTAGACAAGATTAGGCAGCCTGATAGAATGCACTGAATGAACATGCTAGGCAAACAAGGGATAGGGGCCATGAGCAGCAACGCTACCCATATGCCCCTTAATATGATGATTATAAAGCTGCTGATCTAGATGATACAGGTTCAACAGGTGCCATAGTGCCACCCCCATTACCCGTTGTGGTAAATTTTGACATTACCAGTACAATTACACAGTTGCTGAACATGAAAAAAGTGTCGCAGGAAAAGATACTAATGATGCAAATTTGCACTTAATGAACTTTGTGGGGATTCGTAAGGCGTATAAACTACCCGGTGTGACTCAAGATGTTATAAGACTGCGATTATTCTCATTCTCATTGACAAGTGAAGCCACTCTTTGGTTGATAGAACTAGCAAATGGCTCAATCACTACCTGGAGAAAGTTGAAGAGGGAGTTCTTGGATAGGTTTTTTCCATTATATAGAATGGTGCAGCTGAAAAATGAAATATATAACTTTAGGAAATTGAGTATAGAAGCATTGTATGAGACATGGTTGAGCTTCAACAAGAAGCTGAAGCAAGTACCCAATCATAGGATACCTACTGATACTTTGTTGGAGATCTTCTATAGGTCTTTAAAATCCAACACCAAGGCAGTAGTTGACACTATCACTGGAGTAGAATTCATGGATCACACCTATGCAGAGGCATCTAAGATGCTTTATTGAGTCACCAAGACAAACATGGCATGACATAAACAGAAATCTGATGGTCCTTCTAGCACTTATGCTATTAGTAAGTTAATGGAGCGACGTAAGAAAGAAGAGGAGCAAGATAAGGAGATAGCTCAAATGAGAACTGAAATAAGCATCATTGCAAAGCATTGCATAGGCGCTAGGGCTAAAAAGGTAAACACAATTGGTTTTCAAAGAAAAGAACCAAGACATGATGGTTTGAATCTGATCATGAGGCAAACTACTTGAATGATAAGGTGGCGAGTTTCTGGGACAATGCCCAAGGGTCTAATCAAGACACTTGGTGACAAGGACAACAACTTTAATCGATTGGGGTATAGAGATAGAGAAGGTGTTTGGAAGAAGAGAGATGGGTACAAAAATAATAAAAGGGGTTTGTATATCCTCCTCGGCAGTCGCAAAGGAGATTCAAACACTTCTAGGATGGCAGATATATTAGCCAAAGCATTGAAAAGGGTAGAAGATACTGGTGACATCCTTCAAGAAATTTGAGTGGATATATCTGGGATGAACCAAAAGGTTGAGTCACATGCTATAACTATTAAGCAAATTAAACAACAATCAGCCAGATATCTTGTAACACCCCAAAAATCCTAAGCTAATACCCGAACCTTTTCCATGAGTGTAATGATCATTTTACTAGTATGGTGAGTGCTTTGGATAGGAATAATATTCATAAGAAACTCCTATCATCAAGTTAAGTCGCAAGCACCTCACCCAAGTAAGTTTGCATGTAAGACTAAACTAGGGTCAACTTCAATCGATCATTTCTCCTAAAATAAAGAGAGTTAGGTGGCCTAGTACCCAATAAATTAAATGTTTTTTGAGTTTCTTTCCAACGCCACCAACCGCACATTAATCTGAGTCTGGAGTAAAAAGTTATGGGTAGTTTACTATAGAACTATCAGTGGTTACGGATCGGGATAACAAACCGTGGTTCTGAGCCACGGTCCGTACTGTGACTCATGATTTCTGACCTGAACCTTACTATTTTCATCTTCAAAACCACTGGTTGGTTCACGACCCGTAGACCAAAACCACGGTCAGTAGAGTGACCCGTGGTTTGTCAAAATTCAGCTTTTCTACCCAATTTCCATGAATGACTTGACGGGTCATCATTTTGAAAGACAATCCATCCTGTAACTCGTGGAATCACATTTAAAGAGGTACCAAGTCCTCTAAATTCCATGAGGGGGTTGACGACTGGTCAATCTATTCCATGACCCGTTCTTCCACTCATAATCCCTGAGTATCAGAGGATTCTCATATCCTATGGTCGGAGCCACGAGTCAACAGGATGGTCCGTCGTCCTGAACCACGGACCGTAGAGTGACTTGTGGTGTTGAGTTCCAATAGACCCCTAGAAGTGGTATTTGAAACCACGGATCAGTTTATGGCTCATCCTTTAGGATAACGGATCGTGGAGTGACTCGTGGTTTCTAAAGCCGACTTTTTCCAGCTTTTTCCAAGTTTAAGTCCAGGGGTATTTTTGTAATTTCCAACTCTTTTAACTCCTATACTAATGTGTTTTAAGTCTATTTAGAAGAGTTTTTATTCTCACTTAGCTTAAGTTCTCTCCCATTCTTTCTATCAAGTTCCAAAAGAAAAAAGGAATTTTCCATCCTCTCAAGCTTCAAGCAAGGGTTTCAACTCCTATACTTAAGCTCCAAGTTCAAGTCTCTTTTTCTTTTCAAATCAGTTGGGTTAGCTTCCATAAAGGTACGTGGGTATTCAAAAATGGGTTCCTCTCACCCTTGTGCCTAAAACCTCCAATTCTTAATTTGAATTATGAACTTATGAAATTAGGATTTTGATCTAAATTGGGGAAAACTTATTAAATCAGTTCCTATTCGTAAATTCATGGTTTCTTATTACTTATTTACGATTTAATCATGATTCTTCTATTAGTTTTAAAATCCCAAGCATTAAAGTTGATTTTCTAGCATGATTCCATTGAATTGCATATTTTCAAGTGAAATTGGGCATGATTAGATATCATGGCTTTATGAATTTAGGAAATTGCATGCCTAATTCTTCCAGTATGAATATAGAAAGAAAAGCATGATTGAATTATGGCTATGCTTCACTTCAAGAACTTATGATATGAGAATTGCATGGTACCCGATGTGTCTTCAAGCTTTTCAAATGAGATTTTGTATTCGATTATACCTTCATGTATTTATGAGCTATATATATGTTTTGAGAGTAGTATATAGCACCGAGCGATGAGGGTCTGATGTTACCTAAGTCTATAAACTACATTGCTAGCATAGGTTATTTATTGCCCGATTGGCGTATGAAAGTAGTTCCACTCATTGAAAATGGTGCCCTTGCCTTAGCGGGGCATAGGGAAGCTTTGCCAACTACGGTTATATAGTTAGGTATAGTGACTCGTTCCTTGGCAGGGTTTAAGTCAGCTTTGATAACTAAGGTTATATAGTTAGATTTCATGTAGCTCACATGGTCTATTGTCGGTTATAAGAAACTCTCGTATGAATGATTTCAAGTTTTCTAAGCTTTATGATATCTTATTTTGAAGTTTTGACTACTAACTCATGCTTATTACCCAAACTATGATATTTACTTATGACTTCTTCGATTATGCATGAACTCAATTTTTAATTATGTTTTAAGCATGCTTTTATATTATTTATGCATGTCTCGCACAATCAGTATATTCCATAGTACTGACCGTATCTTTCTTTGTACTGCATCCTATTATGATGTAGATTCTGTAGCCCGCTCCCCAGTTCGTGGATAGTGGATCAGCAGCACATCCAGTCAGCTTGGTGAGTCCTCCTCCTTCAAGAACTTGGAGTTTTGTTTTGTTTTAGTATTTAGATTGTGTATTCAGTATTTTAGTATTTAGAGTTAGCTGGGGGCCTGTACCAGCAACTCGCCAATAATAGAGGCTTTCAGACATAGAGTCAGATATTTAATTGTATTCAGATTTGTTACTCTTAGACTTTTATCTATATAGCGGATTGAATTGTCCATTACTTCAGTTAAGCTTCTGTTCTTATATTTTGTTCAATTTTAAGTCATGTCAATGCCAAGAGGCTTATCTAGATATTACTTGTGATCTTGGGTCCCATGTTACATATAGGGGGTAGTCTCGGGGCGTGACAAACTTGGTATCAAGGCATTACGTTCAAGAGTCCTAGGGTATCTAAAAGACATATCAAGTAGAGTCTCTTTCATAGGTGTGAAGCGCGCCACACTTATGAGAGGGAGGCTATGAGGTGTTTTATAAAAAGATTTCACTTCTTCATGTTCACTAATGTGCGATAGAGTTCGACTCTACTTACCCTTCTAATCCATCCGTATGCATTTAAGATAATGTCTCCACGAATAAACCTCACGAGGAATGCTAATCTGACCTCTCCAGATCATGAGGTTACGAATGAAAAATTTCATGAAGCCATCTGAATATTGGCTCAAGCCATGACAGCTTAGTTGCAGGAGAAAGAGAAACTAAAGAAGAGGAAGAGGAAGAAAAAGAAGACCAAAACATGGAATTAATCATCTTTTCAGCAGAGGTTATTTGGACCAACCCCATATTCAGTTAGCACAACAACCCTTGATTCTCAGTCTTGTCATAGTAGGGCTCCGAAGACCTTGAGGTACCCTCGTTATAGTAGATGTGGTAAGTTTCATCTAGGTGAGTGACTTGCTGGCAAAAAGAGGTGTTTTGGATGTGGTTAGTTAGGCCATAGGATCAGGGAGTGCCCCTCATCTAAGAGGAGCAACGGTGGTATTCAGATCCAAAGCCAATTCCTTTCACTTCCAAGCCAGCCGGGTCAAAGTATTCCTCCAGAAGCTGAATCAGGTATGTCACTAGATATTTTCCTTTATGCACCCATAGTCCCCAAACCGCTATTCTTGTTTGGTTGTGAGTTGTATTGACCTAGAATAGAGTGGGGATAGAAGGGTTGAGGCCTAGACTTTTAGGTAGAGGGAGGTCTTAGACTATAGAAGTAGGTAGGTATTCATGCTATATTTTGGAGTAGTATATGCTCTGTTAGGGTAGAATGATCATAGCTCCCTTGAGAGCTTGGTGAAAGGTCCATAGACTTAGAAGGGTAGCATGAATCTAAGGGGGAGATGGTGAAAGATAGAATTGGTCAGATTTTGGAGGCTCAGGTAGTGATGTTTGTGGGTGTTAGAACAAAGTTGAGAGGGGAGGCAGAAGCTTATTTTTCATCCTAACGTCCTAAGTACACTTCTGCCATTATGATACCTTTTGCTTGCCTTGTATCTCAGCTCCATGGTCCTATTTCAAAATTACGCACCCCTTTTGGATTCACGCTCATATCCAGCTTCTAGAATGACAAGTGATTACTTCAGAAAATGATCCTACTCTTACTCTGCGATTCTATAAATCCCAGCTTTATGCCCTGAGGGTTGGTGTCTATGTAAACTTATATCTCTCAGTATGCTCGATTCTACTTACTCAGTTCATTCTTCAGACATGACTATATGGATAATCAAATCATGTTACATCATGTATATACTTTGACCTGATTCTTGAAATAGTTTGCGTTTATGATTTCCTTGCTCAAAAGACCTTGACCTTTGCCTTTGATGACGAGGGGTGATGATCCACACCATTCGTTCCTTACGTGCCAAGTATGTAAAATCCCCATGCTTATTACACTCGACTCCCTAAGCCTCACCTTGAGTGCCTAGATCACGCTAGGTGTAATTCAAGATCAATTTGTAATCCTTCATTTGTGACGCTCCTTCTCCTGCTCTTTTCTTTTAATGATTTTGGTGTATGTTGTAATAAGCGATAGGGAAAGAGGCCTTGTAGTAGCCTAAATGGGAGGTGGCAGATTTCTTTTCCTTGTTGGTGTACTTGTTCCACCTTGGCTTCTAGTGTGGGCAAATTAGGAGGTAAGAATTGTTCAGGCAAAATGGCTAGTTGAAGAATTTATGTATGTCCCCCTATAAAAGTTCTTAAAATTGTGACTCCTAACTATGATAGGGAAGAGGAGGAAAGTATTGAATAGGGTAGGCTACGAAACCATAAGATGACCATAGTGATAAGCTTGAATACCGTGATAGAATACATGTGGACCTTTGTTTTGCGCAACTAGTGACCCTTTGATTAGGAGCTCAAGGTTAGTTGGTTGTTGTGATAAGAAAGAATACCATTCTTAGGAGATAACTCTAGATGCAAGGGGTTTAGTCGAGATAGGATTAAGCATGGAGAACTGGGTAGTTAGACTTAGACCTCAGTACCGTTATGTGTGCTATTGAGGTTGTTAGTTGCAAATGGTAGGAGTGGTATTAGAAGAGAGCAGATTTCCCGTATATCTACTTCTCTCAATTTGGTGTCCCTTTCGGTTAACTGCGATTTCTAGAGTATGTTTGTTCTTTATGAGTTTTAGCTGAGCTCCTACTCTCATCCCAGACCAGTTATCATGTTGAATATCCAGTTCCTGTCCTATTGGTTGTTCTTACATTCTCGGCATGTATAAGTGTTTCATGAAACCAACATCAAATTTTATTTCAATGAGAAGTTGGTTACCATGATAGTACTTCAGCTTTTGCAACTCAGTTGAAGGAGCTACTTGGGAAGCAGAATCATCCAAGAAGGCCAAGTACCCTTACCTTCTCCTTCCGATTTGGTTTCAACTTGAGGTAGTATTTCCATCCTTAGTATGTCCTTCTGATTCTATTCCATCAGTTTCCCTCATGATCTGTAATGACCCTTCCGGTCATTTACATGTTTTCACCTTTTTTGTATCATTAGAGCTTACTTTTAGCGGCCCAAGTCATTTATGGCTTATCGGGATCGGTAGTTCGGTGCCCGGGCCATTTGTTTGGTCTTTATGGCCGTTCCTCATTTTAGAGCTTCAACTTTGGAAATCGTTGACTTCCGATAATATTCTTGGTAATATCAAAGAATTAAACCAAGGTTCTAGGTCAAAGGAATCCCTTACTCAAAAGTTCGAGTTAAAGAAATGCCTCGTGTAACACCTCGCACGTTTGAAGGTTTAAAGTAACCCGTACTTTTGAGGTAAGATTAATAGTGTCTAATACACTAAGAAGGATGTGTTATGAGGTATTATATTCTCAAAATGGTCATATGTTAAGTTTTGAAGTCAAGCAAGTTGCGTAACAAAAGTCGGAAAAAGTTATTGTAAATTCCTTTAAGGAATTCTCTTCAAATTTCGGTTAAATGTCTTGGAGTGTTTCTCCCTATCTATAAAGATTTAGTGGGCCCCCAATATATCAAATCTAAGGTCTACGAGTCTAGTTTTCAACGCACTAAACCGTTCATCCATACGACTTCAGAATAGAGAGATATTCACATATTCGTAAGACTCCACAAGCAGACACGTCAAGGTGGGGCCTACGTCCTAAGTCGGTTCAGCTTATAAAAGCTGATTTCTCCTTCGTTTTAACCCATATTTTTCACCCAAAATTCTTAGAAAATCAGAGGTAGAGTCCATAAATAATCCATGGACTTTGATCCTTTCAATTCGGAAGTTTAACGGAAGTTGCTCTACGTCGCGAGCTCGTCATTTTGGTATAGTTTTTCCCGTCGATTTCATGGGGTATCTTCGTGGGTGTTGATGCAGCAATCCAGCAGGTGTTTTCTGAGTATTTGTAAGTATCTAAGGAGTTATATTGGCGAGGTATGGATCCCGTACACTTATCTATTTGTTGAATCAAGATTCTAAGCTTCTAGTCACGAAAAGTTGTATTTTCGATAACTTGTAGTAGTTTCTTGTTGGATTTGGATACGTTTGTTGCTACTGCAAGGAGGCAGTTCGTGGAACTGATATTTTTATGCTATTATCATTTGATTATCGGAAGGTAAGGGTTCTAAATCCTCGACTCATTCTTAATTTGAGCTTTATAATCAATTCCGAGGAGAACTTATCGTTATCGACATGTTTGTCGTGTTTTCTTGCTGTATATTGTTACAGCTCATAGTGGGTCCTTATAACAGCATGTTTAGCTTGGTATTTCAATGCTTTTTGTCGAGGTAACCTTCCTCCAATGACCCTCCTTCGTTATTATATGTTCTAGTATTGTTTTATGGATTTCTTTGCCACGAAGTGGTATTTTGGATCTGTGGCTCTGGGCAGCCCCTTTGTCATATTAAATTGGGTTGTTATTGTTGTATGTTTATGTTGTTAAGGTGTTGGAAGTACTGGGAGTTGGTGTGATTCTTATTGGAGTCACGTACGATAGTTATTGGATTGAATGACATGAAGTACACCTTTAAATAGTGCCTCGGGAGCCCGTTGCTCCTTTGAGATGTGGTTAACGTATTGTTGTTGGATTTATCTGCCATTTGTTATTGTTATTGGCCTCATTTTTACGCTTTGGAGTTGGCTGGTCGCGAGTGTGACATTAACACCTTATCAATTGGCTAAGGCTCGTTCTTGCAGCCTTGTCGATTCTAGCAATTGTTCCATTACCTTGGTTGGTTAGGCTTCATAGAGAAGCCTTTGGGGATTCAGTTGAAAGTATTTGTTTTATGTGATTCAAAGCTTCCCGGAGCTGTTCGAGTCTGGACGATGCCATTCCCGCAGCTAGTCATCGGATGACGGTAGGTTATGGTTTTCCCCTATCTAGACTCTGCGTATATAGGCTATAACTACATTAATTAGCATCCTTGGATGAGTTGTTATAGGTTGGTACCCCAGACCTTTTCCGCTTTTCGTCCGTCTATTTCATACGTTATTTGTAGTATTCGCATAGTAATGTATATTACCTTTGTGGTCCTGTGTGGCCTTGTATTGACTCTGGAACATAGATGGTAGGCTATTTGGGAATGTCAGCGAGTATCGGACATAGAGATTATCCTTTTAAGCTGGTTATGTCTGCTAAGTAGCTATTGGGTCTGTGCAGGGCTGATAGGAATTGTTGTGAGCCGTTGGGCTACTTTTATATTTGTGTGCGTGCATATCATCCATGAAAAAGGTTTTCCCCTGCATGTTTTACTACAGTTTTGGCTGTGAGCCACTACTGACAGTTTTCCTAAATTTGCATGGCCCTGGGGGCCCGTTTTTTGTACTGTTGTTGATAAAAAAAGGGATTTTTGGATGTTTTCGCACTGATTTTATTACTAATACTAGTCTTTGCGGGGCAGAGCACTAGACTTGATTTACTACAGTTTTAGACCCGATTACGCCCGGGCACCCTTGGAGGGGTTTTTGAGGCATTTTCTACTACTTTAGTCCTGGACGGGGTCTGGGCATGCATATTCGAGACTGGGTCTCTATCTTGATCCCGGACTTGCTTCCGGATGACATATTTTGATACTGAGTTTTAGTATGGGTTCGGGGACCTCCATGGAACTTGCCGCTCTAGGCCTGGGGATTCGGGCTGCGTGTACCAGAGGGAAGGGTATGCGATGGAGTAGAGGTATACAGGGTGAGTCCTTCCGTGGAACCTGCCTGCTGGGCCTGATTGGCACCGGAGGAGGTACATACAGAGGTTCTATTTCACACATCATATCATATCATATCATGCATTGGATTCCAATCTTGTTTGCTGTGTGTTCAGTGTACGCTCCGGTAGTATGGGATGCCGGAGGGTTTGCTTTCACTTGATTGTGTTCCTCGATTGTGTGGGCGGCCATTGAGACTGTAGGTAGACTATATTTACTCCTGTCTTTATTTAAAGCTTGTCTTGGCACCCGGTTCTTGAAAAATTAGTGATGGCTAGCCTATTGAGGCTTTGGTTGTGGGATTTTTTATTATTGAGAGGACTTTAGAGTCCTATCTTATTGACGCACTTTTGTGTGGCCTTCTGAGCAGAGTGTGAGACTCTGGCTCTATCCTTGTGGGATGTTGAGTGGTATCTCTCGGTTATTATGGCCTAGTTATTTCATCCTAGGGTTGCACTTGTGAGGTGATTCCCTGGTTATGCTATCATGTGATTGGATTGGTGTTATGACTTTCTTATACTCGTTGATTACATTTTGAGTATGTTTGACTGCTCTCTGTCTTTTCCTTTTACTTGAGGTTACCAGTATACTGCCATTTTCTCAACTCTCTCTCTACTTACTTATATTATTGTGCAAGGACTCCAGGTGTGTTCTCCTTTCCTTCACCTTTGATTCTAAGTAATTGTATCTCTGTGCTAGCATGTGTTACTTGAAGCTCTTGGTTATGGATGATCTGTACTAGCTCCTTGTGCCTTGCTTATTGCCTCAGTGACTGCTTTCTTGCTATCTGTTACTTACTGCTTTTATATCTTATATGCGCTCAGTCGGCCTATGATACCTACTGAGTACCCATGATTTTGGTGCTCATACTACACTTCTGCACTTTTTTGTGCAGATATTAGCTGAGGTTTCGCCGTTGATCACGTTGGAGACTCGTGCAGCTTTTGGATCTTTGAGACTAGGGTGAGCGCCTGACGGTCGGGGCTTGTCTACATCTCATCTATTGTACTGTTGCTCCTTGTACTTTTGGAGGCAATTTATGTTGTATTTTGTTACTTCTAGCACTTGTATTCTATTAGAAGCTTCTGTACTATTGATACCAAGTCTTGGGGTTGGTGTAGTTTCCTTTATGTATTTATATTCGAGTTTTGCTTTCGCTTATTTCTGCTTGCTGGTGCGTTTTGGTTAGGTAGTAGCCCATTACTAACCGTTCTGGGCTACAGAAATTGGTTCACCTACTGGGGATGGTAGGTGTCATCATGACTTGAGAAATCGGGTCATTTCAGCTTGGTATCAGAGCTCTAGGTTCACCGATGTCATGGTACAGAAGCAAGTGTCTAAGTAGAGTCTCGTGGATCGGTACGATGAAGTCTGTATCCTATCTACGGGAGGCTACAGGGCATTGGTAGGAAAAGTTTCATCTTTTTGGCTCCTCATCGTGCGTTCCTGGCTTTATTGACTTCTAGACTTCGGTTATTCATTCATTCTGGGATGTCTCATACGAGTGCAATAGCGGTTGGTGCCGAGGCTTCTGTTCCTGTTGCTTCAGTGCTTCTATCAGCACCAGGACTCCAGAGTGAGGCTTTACCGCACTAAATAGAGGGTGTGGGGTCAGCCCAATCTCTGATTGGATTTATAGCGATCTCAGTGCTTCAGGACACCATGGCTAGAACTCTGAGCCCTCCGGTGAGTGTTTCAGTACCTGGTTCTATGAGTGGTGCTTCAGTTATAGTTGAGCTTCTAGTTCTTCAGCAAGGTTTTCTGTTGGTATTGGAGTACGAGGTAAGATTTTCCCGTCGGACCTTATATGATATAGGCTATTTTTGGTGTGGTGAGCATGGGCACTTTTCTAGGAATTTCCCCACGATTGTGTAACCCGGACAGCCTGGTTGTTATCATTGTTGAGAGATTGGTCACTTTTATAGAGCTTGTCCCCGGCGAGGGCCGGTTGGGCCTTCAGTTTTGACTACTCAGTCCAGAGTTATATCCCATTAGCTTGATACTCCTCTTGGTGGGCCAGAGGTAGAGGTTTCTGATATCGTTGCTCCAGGTTAGGCTTTTGCTACCTTCGACTTGTGATAGTCCTGCTCGCGTTGCGATTCTATCCCTTCTGTTGTTTATTTTCTTATATACCTACCTACTGTTTGTTTAAGTTTTTTGGCTAACCGATATGTTATTTTATTGGTAGTTTATTCTTTAGTAGTGGATGGGGGTAAGTTAGCCTTGAGAGGTGTTTTCTCGGAGTTGTAGCTCGTGGGTAGTTCTTGTTAGTCTATTTCTAGTTGGGTTATCCCCATTTCATTGTGATTTTGGACTTGTGGTTGAGTTTCCCTTGTTGAGAGGTCCTAGATGGTTGTTGCCTAGGCTGTTATCTAGCGTGGCTAGAGATCCGTGTGATGGTTCAGGGTATTACCGGTAGTTAGGCTGGAGTTAAGATTTTGCCTCAGTTGGGAGATATTGGTTATACTAGTGTGCATAGATTGGTTTGGTCTCCCGAGTGTCTAGAGTCGACCCTCTTTGTTGATTAGTTTAGGAGGTTGGTAGGTATGTGGGTTGTTCCCATATTCTCCTCCACTTCCTGGTCCGTTGGGTGTTTTGTTGTATCCCTAGCTCCAGTTGGAATGAATCTTGATCGTAGTTCGTTCGATGAGCTCTGGATGTTGGCATCGTGATTTGGTCTTGACTTTAAGCACTTCCAACTAAATGTTGATCGTAACCTCGTGGTTAGGTTGTATTTGTAAGAATTTTGGGTGAGTTGGGCATCCGGCCCATCCTTCTCCTGCCTTATTGAATTTGATGCGTAGCTATGAGTAGTAAGGTAATGGCTTCAGGTTCTTATTCGAGAAAGGATTTGTAAGGCTTAGTATGTGCTAAGGAAGCATTTTTGTTTAGTTGAAAAAGAAGGGAGATACTCTTTGTATGTGTTTATGTGTCCTCGTAGTTGCCTGAGGTAGCGATGAAGGTTTGCTTTGGGATTGTGTGTCGGTGATTCGATTCAGCCGTCTACACATTGCCGTGGGTTTTCCATCGATTGGTTTTGTTCAATAGCAATTGCTGTGTTGGCAACTTGCATATTCAGGCCTAGTTGGCTTGGGTTCCTAAGGGTTCATTGGCAACATCCTGGTTCGACCAAGGCTTTAGTTGGCAGTTTTGAAAGTTCGGGTTCAGAATCATGGATTGGTAGGTTACATCGAATGGTTTGTGGTAGTTTCTATTTGGTTGCAGCATCCTAGTGCCGGGAGGCAGTGGGTGCGGACAACTTAGCTTTTTTACTTCAGTTGTAGATGCGGCTATTGGCCTTGGACACCTAGTCCTTGGCTAACCTCTGCAAGAGGTGAGATATTCTAGATTTCAGCAGTGTTCTAGTTAGTACGAGGTTCTTCTACCATGGTTGGACAGACTCAGCGGCGTAAGTTTGAGCTTCAGCAGTGGTGTATGCTTTATGTGGTCAGCTTGTGCGGGTTGAGACTAGAGAGACTATTTTTAGCTCTTATGATACGTAGAGACTGGTAATAGCCATTCGTTTGCCCAGTATTTGAAATCTTGTTTAATTGATTCCTCCAGAGTTGTTATTTATGTGGGGTTCTAGTGTTGGTTAGACTCGGCCAGTATGGACGAGAAGTTCGTTATGATATATGCTTCGAAGTGGTTGGTTGTTTGCAGAACCAGTAGAGCGGTTGATTCAAGCCAAAGGAATGAGTTGAAAGTATATGCAAAAATTTCTATGGCTAGATAGTAACTTTGAACCCCAGGCACCTTTTTCCTTTTCCTTCGGGGTGTTTGGACTTGATATTGTGGCATGGTGGACTTCTTCCAGAGGTGAGATTCGTAAGGCAATTTCACATTCAAATGGTGTTCGAGTGTTCAGAGTAGCAGTAGTGTTTTCTAGAGTTGGGAGCTTGGCTCATGGTTACAGACTTCGTGGTAGGCTTACCACACTTCTTGCAGGATCGTGGTTTTGGTTTGGGTCTTTTGGGCGGGTTGCCCAAGTTCATTCACTTTCAGCTGATTCAGACCTGGCATGGTTCAGTTAGCAAGTTCGATGTTAGCAAAATTGTTCGTTCGTTGGTTTATGGTCAGTCAGGGAATGTAATTTCGTTTTCAATGATATGCTACGGGTTGTTATCTTAGATGGCAAAGGCTAGTAGCCTATATCTTGGCTTAAAACGAGTTTGAATAAAGTGGGTGACTTTGTTCGTGGTAAAGTATAAGCAGGAACTACGGATCTCCGGTGTGTCAGTTGATGCTTCAAGGGTGGTTTGAGTATTCGGTTTGTATGCAGCTTCCTATTTGTGGTGCTAAAAGATTCAGTTCAGAATAAAAAAAAAGGGTTTTGTGGATCAGCGGGCTCATGAGTTGGAGTTTTGGGTTGATGGATTTTCTGGTAAACTTGGCATAGTATTGAGGATTCGAGTTTTGTGTGTTAATAGCCTTGGTGCTCTTGTTTTGGTGTTGTGTAGGTGATTTTTGGTTAAGATTCTCGAGGTTCAGTTTTGGTTGGCAGATCTTTGGAGGTTGAAATCTAGCTTGGCTAGTAAGAAATTAACACTTGGTTGCTTTCTTTGGTTCTGTTCTATTGGGTGCCATCCGGTCGTGGAGGCTACCCGGGTTGTCTGAGAGAGTAGTGCGGGCGTCGTATCCGCTATTCTTAAATCTCTGGTATTTTCTTCCTTCCTGGCTTTCGGGGACTAAAGCCTTTTTAGTAGTGGATAATGTAATGACCCTTCCGGTCATTTACACGTTTCGCCTTTCTTGTACCATTAGAGCTTACTTGTAGCGGCCCAAGTCATTTATGGCTTATCTGGACCGGTAGTTCGGTGCCCGGGCCATTTGTTTGGCCTTTATGGCCGTTCCTCATTTTAGAGCTTCAACTTTGGAAATCGTTGACTTTCGATAATATTCTTGGTAATATCAAAGAATTAAACCAAGGTTCTAGGTCAAAGGAATCCCTTACTCAAAAGTTCGAGTTAAAGAAATGCCTTGTGTAACACCTCGCCTGTTTGAAGGTTTAAAGTAACCCGTACTTTTGAGGTAAGATTAATAGTGTCTAATACACTAAGAAGGATGTGTTATGAGGTATTATAATCGCAAAATTGTCATATGTAAAGTTTTGAAGTCAAGCAAGTTGCGTAACAAAAGTCGGAAAAAGTTATTGTAAATTCCTTTAAGGAATTCTCTTCAAATTTGGGTTAAATGTCTTGGAGTGTTTCTCCCTACTAATAAAGAGTTAGTGGGCCCCCAATATACTAAATCGAAGGTCTACGAGTCTATTTTCCAATGCACTAAACCGTTCATCCATACGACTTCAAAATAGAGAGATATTCACATTTTCGTAAGACTGCACAAGCAGACACGTCAAGGTGGGGCCTACGTCCTAAGTCGGTTCAGCTTATAAAAGCTGATTTCTCCTTCGTTTTAACCCATATTTTCACCCAAAATTATTATAAAATCGTAGGTAGAGTCCATAAATAATCCATGGACTTTGATCCTTTCAATTCGGAAGTTTAACGGAAGTTGCTCTACGTCGCGAGCTCGTCATTTTGGTATAGTTTTTCCCGTCGATTTCATGGCGTATCTTCGTGGGTGTTGATGCAGCAATCCAGCAGGTGTTTTCTGAGTATTTGGCAGTAGCTACGGAGTTATATTGGCGAGGTATGGATCCCGTACACTTATCTATTTGTTGAATCAAGATTCTAAGCTTCTAGTAACGAAAAGTTGTATTTTTCGATAATTTGTAGTAGTTTCTTATTGGATTTGGATACGTTTGTTGCTACTGCAAGGAGGCAGTTCGTGGAACTGATATTTTTATTCTATTATCATTTGATTATCGGAAGGTAAGGGTTCTAAATCCTCGACTCATTCTTAATTTGAGCTTTAGAATCAATCCCGAGGAGAATTTATCGTTATCGGCATGTTTGTCGTGTTTTCTTGCAGTTTATTGTTACAGCTCGTGGTGGGTCCTTATTACAGCATGTTTATCTTGGTATTTCAAAGCTTTTTGTCAAGGTAACCTTCCTCCTATGACCCTCCTTCATTATTATATGTTCTAGTATTGTTTTATGGATTTCTGAGCCACGAAGTGGTATTTTGGATCTGTGGCTCTGGGCAGCCCCTTTGTCATATTAAATTGTGTTGTTATTGTTGTATGTTGATGTTGTTAAGGTGTTGGAGTTACTGGGAGCTGGTGTGATTCTTATTGGAGTCACGTACGATAGTTATTGGATTGATTGACATGAAGTACACCTTGAAATAGTGCCTCGGGAGCCCGTCGCTCCTTTGAGATGTGGTTAACGTATTGTTGTTGGATTTATCTGCCATTTGTTATTGTTATTGGCCTCATTTTTACGCTTTGGAGTTGGCTGGTCGCGAGTGTGATATTAACACCTTATCAATTGGCTATGGTTCGTTCTTGCAGCCTTGTCGATTCTAGCAATTGTTCCATTACCTTGGTTGGTCAGGATTCATAGAGAAGCCTTTGGGGATTCAGTTGAAAATATTTGTGTGCGAGCATATCATCCATGAAAAAGGTTTTCCCATGTATGTTTTACTACAGTTTTGGTTGTGAGCCACTACTGACAGTTTTCCTAAATTTGCATGGCCCTGGGGGCCCGTTTTTGGTACTGTTGTTGATAGAAAAGGGGATTTTTGGATGTTTTCGCACTGATTTTATTACTGATACTAGTCTCTGTGGGGCAGAGCACTAGACTTGATTTACTACAGTTTTAGACCCGGTTACGCCCGGGCACCCTTGGAGGGGTTTTTGAGGCATTTTCTACTACTTTAGTCCTGGACGGGGTCTGGGCATGCATATTCGAGACTGGGTCTCTATCTTGATCCCGGACTTGCTTCCGGATGACATATTTTGATACTGAGTTTTAGTATGGGTTCGGGGACCTCCATGGAACTTGCCGCTCTGGGCCTGGGGATTCGGGCTGCGTGTACCAGAGGGAAGGGTATGCGATGGAGTAGAGGTATACAGGGTGAGTCCTTCCGTGGAACCTGCCTGCTGGGCCTGATTGGCACCGGAGGAGGTACATACAAAGGTTCTATTTCACACATCATATCATATCATATCATGCATTGGATTCCAATCTTGTTTGCTGTGTGTTCAGTGTACGCTCCGGTAGTATGGGATGCCGGAGGGTTTGCTTTCACTTGATTGTGTTCCTCGGTTGTGTGGGCGGCCATTGAGACTGTAGGTAGACTATATTTACTCCTGTCTTTATTTAAAGCTTGTCTTGGCACCCGGTTCTTGAAAAATTAGTGATGGCTAGCCTATTGAGGCTTTGGTTGTGGGATTTTTTATTATTGAGAGGACTTTAGAGTCCTATCTTATTGACGCACTTTTGTGTGGCCTTCTGAGCAGAGTGTGAGACTCTGGCTCTATCCTTGTGGGATGTTGAGTGGTATCTCTCGGTTATTATGGCCTAGTTATTTCATCCTAGGGTTGCACTTGTGAGGTGATTCCCTGGTTATGCTATCATGTGATTGGATTGGTGTTATGACTTTCTTATACTCGTTGATTACATTTTGAGTATGTTTGACTGCTCTCTGTCTTTTCCTTTTACTTGAGGTTACCGGTATACTGCCATTTTCTCAACTCTCTCTCTACTTACTTATATTATTGTGCAAGGACTCCAGGTGTGTTCTCCTTTCCTTCACCTTTGATTCTAAGTAATTGTATCTCTGTGCTAGCATGTGTTACTTGAAGCTCTTGGTTATGGATGATCTGTACTAGCTCCTTGTGCCTTGCTTATTGCCTCAGTGACTGCTTTCTTGCTATCTGTTACTTACTGCTTTTATATCTTATATGCGCTCTGTCGGCCTATGATACCTACTGAGTACCCGTGATTTTGGTGCTCATACTACACTTCTGCACTTTTTTGTGCAGATATTAGCTGAGGTTTCGCCGTTGATCACGTTGGAGACTCGTGCAGCTTTTGGATCTTTGAGACTAGGGTGAGCGCCTGACGGTCGGGGCTTGTCTACATCTCATCTGTTGTACTGTTGCTCCTTGTACTTTCGGAGGCAATTTATGTTGTATTTTGTTACTACTAGCACTTGTATCCTATTAGAAGCTTCTGTACTATTGATACCAAGTCTTGGGGTTGGTTTAGTTTCCTTTATGTATTTATATTCGAGTTTTGCTTTCGCTTATTTCTGCTTGCTGGTGCGTTTTGGTTAGGTAGTAGCCCATTACTAACCGTTTTGGGCTATGGAAATTGGTTCGCCTACTGGAGATGGTAGGTGTCATCATGACTTGAGAAATCGGATCATGACATGATCCTAGCATGTATTCATATTTTCAAAGTTGATTCAACCATGTTTTAAGTTGAAAAGTTCAGTTTCATGTTAATTCTTTAGTTTTTATGTTTCATTTTTTGTTAGGCTATTTTCTCTCTAGAGTCCCCTTGCTTAGTCTTCATTTGAGGATAAATGATCCCAATGTGGAGATATTGTAACACCCCAAAAAAATCCTAAGCTAATACCCAAACCTTTTCCATGAGTGTAATGATTATTTCCCTAGTCTGTTGTGTACTTTGGATACAAATCACATTCATAAGACACTCCTATCATGAAGTAAAGTTGCAAGCAGCTCACCCAAGTAAGTTTTGATGTAAGACTAAACTAGTGTCAACTTCAATCGATCATTCCTCCTCAAATATAAAGAGTTAGGTGGCCCAGTACCCACTAAATAAAAGGTTTTTGAGTCTTCTTTCCAACTCCACTGACCGTGCATTAATCTGAGGACAGAGTAAAAAGTTATGGGTAGTTTATTACAGGACTGTCAGTGGTTACGGATCAGGATGATGAACCATGGTTCTTAACCATGGTCCGTACTGTGAATCGTGATTGCTGACCTGAACCTTACTATTTTGATCTTCAAAACCACTAGTTGGTTCACGACCCATAGGCCAAAACAACGGTCAGTAAGTGACCCGTGGTTTGTCCAAATTCAGCTTTTCTACCCAGTTTCTACGAATGACTTGACGGGTTATCATTTTGAATGATGGTCTGTCATGTAACCCGTGGAATCACCTTCATAGAGGTACAAAGTCCTCTAAATTCCACGAGTGGGTTGATGACTCGTCAACCTATTCCATGACCCATTCTTTCACTCATAATCCCTGAGTATTAGAGGATTCTCATATCCTAAGGTCAGAGCCATGAGTCAACAGGATGGTCCGTCGTCCTGAACCACAGACAGTAGAGTGACTCATGGTGCTGAGTTCCAGTAGACGACTAGAAGTGGCATTTGAAACCACAGATCAGTTGACGGCTTAACCTTTAGAATGATGGATCGTGGACTAACTCGTGGTCTCTGAAGCTGACTTTTTCTAGCTTTTTCCAAGATTAAGTCCAAGGGTATTTTTATAATTTTCCACTCTTTTAACTCCTATACTAAGTCGTTTTAAGCCTATTTAGAAGGGTTTTATTCCCACTTGGCCTAAGTTCTGTCCCATTTTTTTAATCAAGTTCCAAAAGAAGAAAAATAATTTTCCATCCTCTCAAGCTTCAAGCAAGAGTTTCAACTCCTAGACTCAAGCTCCAAGTTCAAGTCTCTTTTTCTTTTCAAATTAGTTGGGTTAGCTTCCATTAAGGTATGTGGATATTCAACAATGGGTTCCTCTCACCCTTGTGCCCAAAACCCCCAATTCTTAATTTGTATTATGAACTTATGAAATTAGGGTTTTGATCTAAATTGGGGAAAACTTATTAAATCAGTTCCTATGCTTAAATTCATGGTTTCTTATTACTTATTTACGATTTAATCATGATTCTTCTATTAGTTTTAAAAGCCCAAGCATTAAAGTTGATTTTCTAGCATGATTCCATTGAATTGCATGTTTCAAGTGTGTGATGCCACTCACCACAAGAGAAAATCCCACTCACAATCATGTAATTCAAAATAAAAAGGGATTATAAGAGAATCAAAAAGACTCTCACTCTTTAAAAGATGTTTGAGTGCACACACATTGAACCATAGGCTTGACCTTCATGTAATTTGCCACTAATATAGAGTTACAAAGCTCAGAATCACCATGGACTAGCGGGCAACACTGATGGCTAGGGTTAAGGTGAGGATTATGTTTGGCTCAAGTGAAAACCTTCCTAATGCTCCTTGTGATTATTCACAGCACCGCTTATATTTTCGAATAGTAATTTCACCTTATTTCTCTCTCACACAACCCAAGATTCCCTTCCAACTTATTCATCCAACACCTTTTCATTTTACTCATTTGGTAGCTCCAATTTCTTCTTTCTTTTCCATTCATTCTACTCATGAAGCATTGCTGAAGCAATTTTTATTTTGAGCACAAGGTGCTACCTTGCATTGAAGTCCTACTCCTTTTCTTCTCTATATTATGTTCATACACCCCCAAACTTAGGTTTTTGCCTATGTTAACATTTTAGTCCCCTCCCAAAGTTAGGATTTTAGCCTACATTTTACTTCCTAGCTATATGGGAGGATGGGTGTAAGAATAGAGGGTCCAAAAAGGGTAAAGGTGTTTAACAAAGTGCCAAAGAAAGGTCACAAGCTCAAAGAGGTTTACTAAGGTCAATGTCAAGGGAAGTCAATTTGGGTGAAGTGGATATTCAAAAAGGGCTTAAGGTAATCTTCTAAGCTCGGTGAAATCTAGGATTTCACCTTGAAGAACATTCGGGGTAAGTTCTAGACAAAACATATACACAAGAACAAAGTATACCTTACCACACAAGGCATCATAATACACGTATTTCACAACTAGTCTCACAATCAATTGGGACAAATGACTTTTGACAACCTATTCCAAGTTCTTCTACACACTCGTTTATGATCGATCAATACAAACGAGGAGTGTGCTAGTCATGACAAGAGAATGCTTTCAACAAAATCATTTTCCCTCTTTCCTTCAATTTTCAAATTTCTTGCCAAGAAATTTTTTGGTGGGCCCATTTTGAGACAAGCAAAACACAGACTCAATTTTAACACTAAGACTTGGAATTTTCCCTTAAGAAAGTCACCTCTCAATATATCATAAGGAAACAACAACCCAGTTCAACACAAAAATAAACAAAAGAAAAACATTTGCTTTTAGGAAAAGAACCGAGTATCAAGAAAACCCTTGGAGTTAATTCAACTACTCTACTATTAACAAGGAAAACAAGATTAAAGTCCTCATAGATCAATTGGAGAACAAGCCTAGAATAGGCACTAAGCACATTTGCAAGGCATGGGTAGTGAAAAATTTGAGCGTGTAGGACTAACCCGGTGATATCACAACTCAAACAACACAAAGGTAAGCGCATCAAGCCCAACAAGGGCGCAATATCAAAGCACAAAATAGTTCATAAATATTAAAACATGCTCCACAATGGTTATATTTACAACCCCAAAACTTAAGTGAAGCATTGCCCTCAATGTACAAAAAGTTATACAAAAAGGAATAGGTGCAAGAACTCCTTGGTGGGTCTAATGCTGATGATGATGTCTTATTGAATAAACTCGGCGTGTGTTATTGGAGGCCGAGGTATTTATGATGATGGTAGAGGTATGTATGCATGCTCTGGGTCTATCTAAAATTCATCCACCGAAGGAATCGAGAGGTCCCATCAAACCTGAAGGGGGCCATAAGCATCCATAATTTCCTGCTTGTCTGGAAATGTCATCAACTCATGATATAAAGGTGGAGGGGTGGCTCAGCTAGGCCTAGTATCTCTTAACTGATAGGAATCTTTGTATGTATTTCTGGTTAAATCAATCATGCCAACCGCTCAACGGATTTTGTCCAATGGCCAAAATAGAGGACATTGTGCCCGGATACAAAAATTACATATGAGAACAGGGAAGGGCATGGAGGTTGAATTATGTTTAGCTTTTCTTTTGAATTGCTCTGCGATAATTCACCCTCATTGACTTGAATACTAGTCATAATGCATGCAATGGGAATAGCAACCTCGATAGTTATATGGGTGGTATGGTGAGTTGGAATAAGCCGAGTGCACATAAAATCCCACCGTATCCTCGAACTTGAGATCCCAACGAGAGATTCTACCTTTTAAAATTGCCCAAAAAGGATCCCCTTCGACAATAACACTAGCAATCCAATCATATTGGTCATCCTTTGAAGTTATGTATTGAGAAAATCCCAGTGCTGTACATGGGGCATCATCCCACACTATGGAGTTGATTGCTTCTGGAGTGATATAAATCTCCTTGCCTCATACCAAGACTAATTTTAGGAATTGAATCTTGTTCATTGAACCTTTGTTCTTTAGAATATCCTGCCCATCCTGATAAGAAGCATAAAATTATTGGACCAATTCTGGGAAATAAAGGCCGTGCGAGTTAGCTAATTCATCCCAGAGTCTTATATCGAACTGCTTGGCCATATTTGGGAGCTCATCTTTGAAGGAGTCGGTATCTAACCTTGCTTCTTCTAAAAAACTTTGCTTCTCATGAAAGTTGAGATAGTAAGCCTCCATCCCCTCAAGGCTGAATCAAATATGTGATTCCAAGGGACCATCATTTTGCTCAGGCTCTGAAGATTTTGCTGATGTTGAAGACTTGTGTGTGGCTCATTCCTTTGTGTCTACAAGAAGTCAATGTTCTGCAAACAAGTGTAAGCACCAGGGTATTTTCTAGAAGTTTATTTGGATTGTTTCCAGACATCAAAAGAACAAACACTAAAAGAAGTTAATAAATTAAAAAGAAATGGAATGGAAATGAGAAGAAAAAGGACACCAGGTGATTGCTGGTATGTGCAAGTCACATGCGAACCGCACATGGAGATATGTGCTTCGCATGTGGCTTATCCCATGCTGGCAGAAACTTAGGCAAAAGTAGATGAAAGGTGCAAAGGCATGTGAGAAATACCTTAGCCATTGCATGCATCGCATATTTGTTCGCCTTTACAGGCAATACACTGGCATATTAAAAACAGATATGCGACACCTTGTGCGTTTTGTAGGTGAAGATATGTGTCTCGCATGTGAAATGCATGAGGAAATAGTAAGAATTTTTCAATTATTCATTTCTAAGTACGTTGCGTATGCGATTCACAAAGAAACACCTGTGGAATGCAAGTGCAAACAAGGCTACAAACATAAGACATCACAAGGTTTAAGAAAAATAAGCATGAATTGACCAATAACCATGTTATCCGGGTACTCAGACTTCCCCAAAAAACTTCAAACACATTCAAGACCACACATTATGAAAGATTTGCTTAACGACTTCCCTTAAGAAGTGTGTTACCCCATCTATTATTGGGAACATTAAGCCTTCATTAAAATTAATCAAGCACATTCAATGAAACTAGAGTTCACTGCCCTCAACCAAAGCACTCAACAAACAATTATAATCAATTGAAAAAATACAAGGGCGCAGTGGTACAAACAATTTCATCCCACATAACATTATTCAATCAAAAACTTGCAAAGATGATGATTTTCCCTTTAGAATGACGTCACCCAATCTATCATTGGGACATACCATGCATCATAGCAAGTGGGTTACTCAGACTTCACCCAAAATCACAAAATTAAGGGCTAAAAGTTAATGCAAGTTGAATGTATCATCTAAAAACACGATCTACCAATTTTTTCTCAAGAAAAATAGACAATATGCCCCAAATTTAGGGTCCCAAAAATCATATCTCACCCAAAATCAATATGGAGGATTTAACTAGCATGCTTCACAAATAATGTTCCCAATCTAATTAAAAACAAGGATTTAACATTGGAAAACTTACCACAAGAAAAGATGAGTGAGTAAAAAGCAAAAACTTGAAGCTTTTAGTGCCTAACAATGGAGACCCAACTTTTTCACTGGAAAAAGGAGTGGTGCAGTGGAGGATATGCGGCAGTGGTGAGGGAGAAGGATATTTTAGTGAAAGTTTAGAGGATTTGGAGAGTTTTGGGATAGAATAATGATGGTTTTGGGAGAGTTATCGGAGAAAAAGGATTGTGGGTGCCGGTTTAAAGGAGAAAAAGAAGAAGAAATGATGCGGATCAAATAACTGGGTTGGGTCGATCAATGGGTAGGTCAAACAATTTTCAAATTTACCTGTATTTGTGAGGCAATGTGCGATTCACACCTGCCAATGTGTGTCTCGCATCTTACTTTTCATGTGATGAATTTGAGCCAACTTTTTGCCAGTTTTTCAGATTGTCATGCGACATAAGGGAGACTCGCACATCTGATTGCACATCCTTTCAGTTTTTTATTTTTCTTCTTAGCTCACTATTTGTTAGGTGTGATACCATATACGGCCGCAAATTACCTCATGCAAAACACATGGGCTTCCGCACATGTCCTCCAAATTATTCTTCCACTTACCCATTTTTTCAACTCTATGGATTCCTAAACACATCAAAAACAACTAAGGATAAAGGAAAAAAAACTAAAAACACATGGGTTGCCTCCCAAGAAGTGCTTGATTTTACATCGCGGCTTGATTATAGTTCCTCAACTCTCAATCATTTCCTTGTAGCATGTCAATACGATTGGCGCATCCCCATCCAAAGCAATGAAAATACTTATTTAAAATCCTCATCACCTCCTCTTGTTGCCAAGTTGACAACATCATATGTATGGGCACTTGAAGGATGCCATTTGGATTCATGTGCATGTGTACCATGAATGTTGGCTTAGGCAAAAACAACCCCTCATGATCCTTCCTTTATCGAACATTCAATACAATAAGTTGATCATTGGCTGGTGCATCCTTAATCTCACCTTCATTAGGGACTTCAACCATCTCACCCTCGGTGGTAATCATGGACACCACTCTATACTCATCTGATGGTTTGGTGGGTTGAAACACGTTGAATGTGACTTATTCACTCCCTAGCTCCACATCAACAAGGGCTCTTTTGGTGGAAAAAAGTGGGCTCCAAAAAATGATGGCACTTTAAGATCAACATCGCAATCCAATACCACAAAGTTGGCTAGCAAGATGAATTTGTCTACCTTTACCAAAACATCAAACAATATTTCCACCGGGCGCTTAATTGAATGGTCAAGCATTAGTAACTTCATTGGTGTGGGCTTAAGATTACCTAAGCCGAACTTTTTGAAAATCAAAAGGGGCATCAAATTGATGCTTTCCCCGAGGTCACACAAGGCTTTTCTGAACAAGAACACCCAATGGTACAAGGGATGGTTAAAGCTCCTAGATCCTCTCATTTAGGAGCTATATTGCTTTTCATGACAACAGTACAACTATAGGACACTTCAATCGTCCCCATATAAATCATTTGTTTCTTCTTTAGCAACTCCTTCATAAACATAACATAACCCAACATTTTTATAAGAGCGTCAACTAAAGGAATATTGATGGCTAGTTTGTTGAACATGTCTACAAACTTTTTGAATTTATTATCTTTTTTTTCTTGATTAACCTCTGAAGATACGAAGGGGGCCTTTAGGAAATGTCTTTGGTACACTCGGGGTTTCCTCCTTAATCTGAATGGCAATTTGAGAAAGAGATTCGGTATCATCCTTTTCCTCATGTGGGCTATCATCATTTTCAATCACATTGGGTACACTAGGCTTAACCCTAATATTTGGACTTTCATCACCCTTTTTATCACTCACAACATCCTCTTATATCTTGTCATCCTTTTCCATAATGACTTCTATTATTGGTTTTCTCACTATACTAAGCATTCTCCCACTTCAATTCACAATTTCCCTCACATGTCCATCATTCTTTAGATTTATGAGAGTGTCACTTGGAAGGGTACCTTTCAAATTTGGACTCATTTGAGAAGATAGATGGTTCATTTAAGCCTTTAAGTACATGATTGATGCCGAGTGTGAACTCACTATTTGATGAAGAGTGGATACCTCACTTTTAAATCTTTCACCCTGCTATCCATAGATTTAACTTTTTTCAACACTTGAGATAGAATGTCTTCAAACTTGGAATGTACGGGGTTACTCACACTTGGCTGATATGGAGAAACATTAGATTTTGGTAGAGGCACATAGGAATTAGCACTTCGGTGATTATAATGATCACTTTCTCTCTCACGTTCTCGCCATTGACCTTCATGGTCTCTACCCTGCTCTCTATCCCTCTATTGAGTTTCCTTGTCTCGATTCTAACCTTGATTCTCATCTCTCAGATGCCAAGGAACCTTGGTTGGTACCTTGATATCCGAGACAAGAACCCTCTATTAGAACACAAGATTCCTCATCCATAAGGGAGGAAACACCTTCCTCATGAGATTTTAAACTATAAGTACCCACGATATTCACACTTTTATTCCTAACTCCCATCATATGTTTGACCAACAAGTTGATTTGATTCATCATTTTGACCATGGTCTCATCTATTTCCTCCTCTTTTATCCTTATCTCACTAGTCAAAATGGATGAAGTAACACCCAATGAGACATTGGCTTCTCTAGTATGCCATGACCTATTGGTTTTTGTCATTTGATCTAAGAGAGCCGTAGGGAGACTATAGTATTGGTCCATAAATGTTCCACCTATGAGGTTATTCACCACTGATTTGTTCATAGAGTCTAAAGCTCGATAATAGATTTGTTAAAGGAACCCAATGGGCAAACCATGGTTCGGACACAATAATAGCTTCTTCTTGAATCTCAGCCGTACTTTATGCAATGGGTCATCCGGTAGTGGTCAATAGTTGGTGATATCATTCCTCAACTGTATCATCTGAGAAGCTGGGAAAAATCTCACCAAGAAGGCTTCAACTAGTCCATTCTAAGTTATAATAGAACCCTCCGGGAGCTCCTCAAACCACGTTGTTGCTTCCCCCATAAGGGAGAATGGGAACAATCAGAATCGGATCGACTCTTGAGATATATTATAAATGTTGAAAGGCTGACATATTTTGACAAAGTTTCAGATATGTCAGTTGGCATCTTCATGAGCCAGCCCTCCAAAGAGTCCTTTCATTTGTATCAAATAAAGCATTGTACTCATTACGTGTAATATGACATTTCTAACGGTTGGGGGGAGAAGGATGGCACCCACAACACCATGGACAATGAGTCCATCTTCCACATACATAAATCTGTCGATACTCTCTTGATCATCCGCTTGACTCATGGGTAACCTGATCAAACAACACAAATAACAAAAAATAAAAGAGACCAAATACTCAACAAAAGTGAACGAAATGACAATCAAATGGCAAATCAAGAACCATTCTCCGACAATGGCGGCATTTTTTATGACGTACAAAAGCACTCTCCTGTAGGAGGTGGTAATGATTATCAAGCAAAATAAGTAAGTAATCCAATGGGTGTTGGGGTCAAATCCACGGAGAATAGGAGTATTGCTTACTGAGTTGTCGAAGTTCAATTCACTATCGTGAGTAATTTTTTCATTGCAAATAAAGTAAAATTTAGGGGAAAAGGTGTGGGAAAACAATTGGTGATGTAACAAAAGTAGATGTAAACATGAATGAGTAAATGTAAACATGAATGAGTAATCAAGAGAAGGAATACTAGGGGTGTGCTTTTGATGGAGTTCTAATATGGGATAAGGATCAAATAATCAGGAAAACCTTTGATTAAGAGAATGGGTAGCTTGGTTCAAGATATACTTAATCGTTTTTCAACCCATTAAGAATATTTACTATGGTCTTTACTCAAGCACCGTAGTTTAATCATCAAACCAACCAATTAACCCTTGGGTGAATTACACTAGTTCTAGCATTGACTCTTAGAGATGAGTATTTCTGATAATAAAACTATTTCTAGCCTTGATTTGTGGTGGAAAACTCAAATTCCCACTATTGAATTCTTACCTAATTCATGAACTCCTCCTTCAAGCAAGAACAAGATTAGTAAACTCAGTTAATGTTTTCAACCATCAATTTTATAATTAAAACATGAAGAATTCAATAGACCCATACTCAATAATCAATTATAAGCTTAATCAATCGATACCCAATCCCAATTTAAAAAACCCATCATGCACACACACCTAGAATAGAATTTAACTACTCATATCAAAGGAACAAGAGAGAGTACAATTGGGTTTCCCAAAATTCCATTCATTAGAATAGCTTAGTTCATATTCCAAGCTCTAATTCTTTACAAATGGTGTTTTTCAATACTGAAGAAGAAGAGAGAAAAGTGTACTCTCAATAATCTTCCTTGGGAAAGTAAAAATTGAAGAACAATGCTGAGTGTAGATCCCAAAAAGGGTTTTAGAACCTTCCTAAATACATCACACATAATTGGAAAAAAATACCCCTCGGGCCATTTTTAATTTGTGTGTGATGGCACCTGTGATTGGACCTTATGGTTTGCGGATCACATGTGCCTTCTTCTTCAGACAGTGAAATCCAACCTCTTGTGCAATGTGAGGTGCGGGGAGGGGGGTGCGATTACATGTCTCAATATGTGGCTCGCATGTTGGTAACTACTCAGGAAGTTGTTGATCTTCCTTGTGCAATGGCACCTACAAAATGCAGGTGCCTCTTTGCGACTCGTATGTCAGGTGCACCTCTTGACAGTTTCTTCCCCTTTTAGATCTCCTTCATACTTTAACTTCTTTTTAAGCTCATTGGGTTCAATTCCTTTACTTTCTTCACTTGACAAAGAGTACATGTATTTACATAAAAATTTCCAATAAGTACCTCTAATTCTCATCAAAACATGACAATAATTCATGAATAAAGATACAATAAGTTTGTAGATTACCAACTTATCAAGATGCGGCTTTAACTCATAAAGGATTTCCAAAGACAAATTTTTTAGGAGCCACACATTTAGACAACAAACTTGGCTAAACCTTTATAAATACAGGCTATATTTGGTCGGTACAGGTTTGGTTAGATGTGTGAGCCATCAGGCAGCTACAATCCAAAGTTGGTCTATGAGTTCTATGTATCATATGCCACTTAAGAGCAAAAAATTACTCCCCAAAAGCAGCAGATAAGGGACCAAACTCCACTAGCCAATCTACTAGTGTAGGGTAAACCCTTAGGCATCTCGGAGTGCATAATTCAACATTTCTTATTTGGGCTTGAGTATGAGCTTTTGGTTAATATGGAAGAATTTGACCACCACATAAGGACAGGGAATAACTGCAATAAAATGAAATATCCTGCATAAGAAGCTTACTTGCTGTGATGGGTTGTCAGTTACATTGCTGAGTGAGGTGTCGATGCTGACTGGGTTAATGGATGAGATAAAGAAGGTATCACCAAAAATTATAGGAAAGTTCTCGTGGATGATTATGCAGACCTGAATTTGTCCAACATAAGTTGATAACACACTCACTCCCGATTGAGCAGTTTCGAGCGTGAGCATTATGGTAGGGTATGAGATAAATATGCCTTAGTACATTATTGATAATATCCATAAGAGGGAATTTCGAGATAGTACTAGCATTTCCTTTTCATGCTTCATTCACCAACTGTGCATCGATTAAGGTATCTTGATTTTGATAGGCAATGATTATCCGATTAAGGCAACACATATTTAGGATGTTGGGGAGATAAAATATGACACAAATTCAGTTGCCCAAAGAAGAGCCCAACCATCTACTTCATCAGGAGCTGCTTTGTTTGAGGGGCTAGTTGAGATGGGTGATAAGGCTGACATCCCAGCACATGTTACTAATAGTGGTGCCACTGAGAAACGTATAAAGATTCAGTCTGCCCAGGCTAGTGAAGCAACAGTAAGTACCACAGTTCCTCCTATGGAACCTCTGATATCCAGCACTTTAGCAACCATTCCTACTATGCTCTTGTGCCTTTCGACCCCTAGTATGGTCACTTTAGCTTATGATTTCTTGCAGTAGATTGTTCAGCAATAGACTCCGACAGAGTCGCAATTGTCTAAGTTTGTGAAGTAGT
Organism: Jaltomata sinuosa; assembly: GCA_003996215.1. Classification (NCBI taxonomy): domain Eukaryota; kingdom Viridiplantae; phylum Streptophyta; class Magnoliopsida; order Solanales; family Solanaceae; genus Jaltomata; species Jaltomata sinuosa. The sequence goes on from QJPP01000712.1 coordinate 1,971,416, forward strand.
TAAAACCATGGGTATGAACTTCTATCATGACCGCAGAGGAAAGAGTTGAGCAAGAGTGAAAGCAGATATGTATAGATTGGTAAGAGAGTCGCATAGGCAGATAAATTGTTTTGAGCATAGAGTAATAGATAGCTTGCGACAGGTGTAACCAAACTTAGAAGGATTATAGAAGGAGGTGACATAACTTATGGAAGAGGTTGGTTCATTAGACACTATTAAAACCCCTGTCATACCAGCTATTCCCATGACTATGACGATTGTACCCTACTATTTATTGACCTTATTATGGATGATGAGCCACCGAGTGTTAGTAGGAAGAGGGCACGGAGTGAGGATGCTTATGATGCGGGCGCTAATCTTGGGAGAGAGAAAAAAAATAAAGTAATGACCTTGGGATGTCCATACAAATGTCATTAGATATGGACAAATTATGTTAGGAGGTAGACCTTCATAGAGCTCGAGAAGAGTCCACTAGTTCCGCATCAACTGTTAGAGGTCCCATGCCCTCTGCTATCAATATTCCTACTGTTACTGACACTGATAGGGTGCCTCTTATGGTACATACCATTCCCTATCCATTGAGAGCTATGGGCACTACCAATGAAACTATTGACACTGTGGATGCATCTGTGGTCCACACTAACTCACTAACTCATGCACCTAGGGCACCACATGTATGTGCCTTCCTCTAGCTTTTACTTAAAGTCTGATGCATTAGGGCAATGCACACTTTTTATGATGGGGGGGAGGGGTTGCACTTGTGGGTCTATATTTTGAACCTGGGGGTTTTGGTTTCCATGTTTCTTTTTCCTCAAGCATTCTATCTAGTAGAACCAACATATTTAGGATTTGTTTTGTTTCTATTTTGTGTCTTGTGTGTTTGTGAAAGAAAAATAGGAACACTTAGTTCAATCAATGGCATAAAAACTAGTTTTGAAAGTTGATTTTGAAAAATTAAGACCCCTCCAAATTTTGTGTGACATGTTATCTTCTTTGATAGACTGACCTCTATGGATGTTTGCATGCAATTTTTAATATGGAGGTGAGAAGTGCTACTTGAGCTAGGGCATGAACTTGATAGTTAGAGATTAATTGTGTAACTATGTGCCAACTGTGTGCAAGCCTACTTTCGTAGCATTCTTACTTTGTGTGCGTAATCTAGAATTTTCCTGGTTACTCCTGCTTAGGTTTGTAGGATAGTTTGTTAAGGGATCACAGGCTATTTTTTTATTTCAATCCACCTTGGCTAAATTACCATCAAAAGAAAGTAAATATCCCTTGATTCGTGATTTTAAGCCTAAATTGACCTTTCTTATTGATTAGCCTATTCATCTTCCTAATTTGTCTTTGAACCTTTATTTTGGCCAATTGAGGTCCACGATAGGCTTTCACAACACGTGGAACCTTCCATGAGTTGTGGACCATCTCCACAGACTTGATCCTGAAGGAGTACAATAAGTCTGAGTTTCACGAGAGTGCCCATGAGCCATGGAATTATTCACGAGCCGTCAACTATGTTCGTGGAAAGCTGTTGACTTTGTTTTCCTAGTTGTTTCAGGATAGATTTTTAAATGTCTATAAATACTTTTCCTAGGTTTTATTTTAGAGTTTCTACATTATTACTGTCTCTCAAGTGTTAGAAATATCAAATATTGTTTTGTTCTTTGTTTCTGAGAGATTATTCTATGTATTGATTCTTGATTATTGAGTAGTCTTTGATAATTCCAGATTTCGAGTTTCTCTTTTTTATCTTGTAAGTTTATGATTATGAATTCATTATTTATTCCTGATTGTTCTATTACAAACATGAGTATTTGTGAGAACTATGACGAATTAGCAAAGTAGGCAAAGTACTTAGTGATTATTGAATGGTGTTCATGCATGTATTATTCTTCCCTTTAGTGATTCTTGAATGGTGTTCATGCATGTATTATTCTTCCCTTTGTATTGATTGCTTTTTGACGGTGGTTAATGTTTGAACTCACCTTATTCTTACTTGTTGAACCAAAGAGGTAATGAATAGGAAAAGGGATTAACAATGGAGACTTGAGGCTATCAACCCTTTTTTAATAACTTGACCTTGTCCGAGAATAGCTAATCTGGGATCAAAGGTAAAGGTTAGTAAAGCAAACACATATAGACAAACCAATTTGCGTGGTGATATTCATCTATATAGGAGACCAGCCATTTAGGTGAACTTAACTTATTGATCTTACATGCTAAGAACAAGAATAGATCGCTAGTATGATGCCTTAAAATTTTATGAAATAATGGTGAACACAATCCTAGTCAACTTTCTCACTTATCACAAATAACCACATTTGTCTAGGTCCTAACAATATTTCTCGTGGGATTAACCCTAACCTCGATTAGGTTCCATATTTGATCAACGACCACTTTATACTTTGTTCCAGAGGTGTAATTTAAGCATATAAAATTTTGGCGCCGTTGTCGGGGAGTACAGTTTAGGATAGGATCAATTGTGTTTTATTTGACTATTAGTCCTTATTTCCTAATTTACTTTTTTTGTTGTTTTTGTTTCTTTCTTAGGGTACAAACTTGTGTATGCCTAGCACTTAGACTCAAGGCAATCCCCTAATTCCAATCAATCACGAACTTGAAAGGATATTGAGGAGAATAGATAAGCATGACATTCAGGAGACTCCAGAAGAAGCCACAACCAAGATGTTTGCTAAGGAACAGGAAGGGATCAACAATATGAGGAAGCTCAGCTAGCTGAAGATCAATGCCAGACTGAATCTAATGATTAAACTAGATGAGATGAGGTATCCCGATAGAATGCATTGAATGAACATGCCAGGCAAAGAAGGGATAAGGTCCACGAGTAGCAATGCTACCCATATGCCCCTCCATATGATGATGATGATGATGCTAATCTAGATGATACATATGCAACAAGTGCCATAGTGACATCCCTCTGTGCCTGCTGGGGTGAAGTTTGACATTACCAACACAATGATACAATTACTAAACATGAAATGAGTGTCATAAGAAAAGCTACTAATGATGCAAATTCACACTTAATGAACCTCGTGGGGATTTGTAAAGCATATGAACTACCCCGTATGACTCAAGATTTTATTAGACTACAGTATTCCTATTTTTGTTGATAGGAAAGGCAACTCTTTGGTTGGTAGAACTACTAAATGACTCAATCACTACCTGGAGGAAGTTGAAGAGGGCATTCTTTGATATGTTTTTTCCACTATATAGAATGGTGCAGCTGAAAGATGAAATATTTAACTTCAGGAAAATGAGTACAAAAGCGTTGTATGAGACATGGTTAAGATTCAACAAGAAGCTAAAGAAAGTACCCAATCATAGGATACCTACTGATACTTTATTGGAGATATTCTATAGGTATTTAAATGCCAACACCAAGGCAGTAGTTGACACTATCACTGGAGTAGAATTCATGGAACACACCTATGTAGAGGCAGATGAGATGCTTGATTGAGTCACCAAGATGAATAAGGAATGACATACACAGAAATATGATATTCTTAATGGCACTTATGCTATTGGTAAGTTCATGGAGCATCGTAAGAAATAAGAGGAGCAAGATAAGGAGATAGATTAAATGAGAACTGAAATAAGCCTCATTGCAAAGCATTACATATGCGCTAGTGCTAAAAAGGTAAACACAATTGGTTTGCAAAGAAAAGCACCAAGACATGATAGTCTGAATCTGATTAAGAGGCAAACTACTTGAATGATCAGGTGGCGGGTTTCTGGGCAAATGCCTAAGGGTCTAATCAAGACACTTGGTGACAAGGTCAAAACTATAACAAGGACAACAACTATGATTTGTTAGGGTATAGAGATAGGAGTAGAGGCATAGATAGACACGGTGTTTGAAAGAAGAGAAATGGGTACAAAAATGATAGAAGTAGTTTGTATATCCCACCTGGTAGTCGCAAAAAAGATTCAAGCACTTCTAGGATGAAAGATATGTTATCGAAAGTGTTGAAAATGGTAGAAGCTACTGATGAGAGCCTTAAGGAAATTCAAGTGGACATATCTGGGATGAACGAAAAGGTTGAGTCGCATGCTACAACTATCAAGAAAATTGAGTAGCAAATAAACCATATGTCTGTAGCTCTGAACCAACGCCAAAAAGGTACACTTCCAAGTAACACAGTTTACAATTCAAAAAATGATGGTCAATGCATGGTTGTGACTACTAAAAGTGTCAAGATGACTATTGAGCCTCCTAAGCCAATAGTCGTTAACAATACGGTCGAGCCCAAGATGATTGATATTCAAAAGGTTGCTGAATATAAGGAGCAGGTTATTAATGAGAATTTGACTGAAAAGCTGTCTCCAGTTGCTAAAAAGGAAACTATGGCTACAAAAGGAAAGGAGAAGGAGGTACCATAAATTTTGACTCCAATTCCATGACCTCCTCCACCTTATGCACAATGATTGAAGAAGAAAGTAGAAGAAGAGAAGTATCACAAGTTTATTTCAATATTAAAGCAACTATCTATGAACATTCCTTTAATTGAGGCACTTGAGAAGATGCCTGGCTACATCAAGTTTTATGAAGGATCTTTTTACTAAAAAGAGGACCATGAGTTTTGAGCTTGCTAATAATTTGCACCTCTCTAGTGCAATGGTTTTTCGATCTCTTGTGCAGAAAAAGGAAGATCCTGGAGAATTCACTATTCTATGCACCATAGGAGCCTTTAAATTTGTCAAAGGCTTTGAGTGATTTGGGTGCTAGTATTAAGCATATACCACTAGCAGTGTTTTGACAGTTGGGCTTAGGAGCCCCAAAACTCACATCAATACAAATTCTTATGGAAGATCGCATGGTGAAGAGGCATGTAGGTATTCTTTATGATGTTCTTATAAAAGTTGAGTCAGTCATCTTTCTAGAAGAATCTTTCATTTTAGACTATGAGGTAGATTTTAAGGTCCCCATTATCTTGAGGTGACCATTTCTTTCCATAAGATGAGCTTTAGTTGTCATGAAAACCGGGTAGATGAAGTTTTGATTGAATAATGAAGAAGTGATTTTCAATGTTTGCCAGTCAGTGATAATAACTTGTGTGTGGTGAAATAACCTAATAACTTGCCTGCGGTCTTAGTAATTAATGTTATTGATGAGGATCTACCACTAGTAACTATTAAGAAAAGATTTTGTGTTGAAGCAGTAACAGTTGTGATTATGAATTTTGATGGAGATGATATAGAGGAGTATGATAAAATGGATAATGCACTCTCTGATATGGCATCCTACACTTATGCTCCCAAAAAGTTAGATTTGGACTTAAAGAGTTATGCAACTCAGCTAGCCAAGCCTTCTATTGAGGAGCCTCCAGTCTTAGAGCTCAAGGCTCTCCCCTACCACCTTTGATATGTTTTCTTGGGAGCCAACAATACCTTGCTAGTTATTATTGCTACTGATTTGGTCAAATGACAAGTGGAAGCTCTAGTATCTGTGTTGAAGAAGTTCAAGATGGACATCAGTTGGTCCATTACCAATATCATTGGTATTCCACCAGGTATATACACTCATAAAATCCATTTCATGCACAATTATATCCCTAGCATTGAGCATCAATGTAGGCTGAATCTGCCTATGCAAGAGATTGTTAAAGAGGAAATCATCAAGTGCTTGGATGCAGGTGTATTTTATCCTATTACAGCCAGTAAGTGGGTAAGTCCAGTCCATTATGTGCCAAAGTAGGGTAGAATCATTATGGTTCCTAATTCAAAGAATGAGATTATTCCTCTGAGACTAGTCATAAGTTGACTAGTATGTATGGACTATAGGAAACTGAGTGCATTATCGGAAAAGCATCACTTTCTGATCCCATTCATGGATCATATATTCGACCATCTTGCTGGTAGAGGATGGTATTGTTCCCTTGATGGTTATTCAGGATATAATTAGATCTTGATAGCTCCTGAAAACCCCGAGAAAACCACTTTCACTTGTCCATGTTGCCTTCAAGTGAATGCCCTCTGGGTTATGTAATGCACTGACAACCATTCAGGATTGTATGATATCTATTTTCTCAAACATGGTGGATGACACTATCGAGGTATTCATGGATGATTTGTCAGTAGTAGGTGACTCCTTTGAGGATTGCTTAGCCCATTTGTGTAGCGTATTGAAGAGATGTGAAGAATGTAATTTGGTGCTTAATTAGGAATATGTCATTTTATGGTAAAGGAAGGTGTAGTTCTTGGCCACTGGATCTATAAAAATGGGATTGAGGTTGATAAAGCAAAGATTAAGGTGATTGAAAAATTTCCACCACTAGATTCTGTGAAAGGTATGCAATGTTTTTTTAGGCATGCTGTATTTTATTATAGATTCATCAAGGACTTCTCTAAGATTGCACACCCTTTTTGCAAATTGTTAAATAATGAGATGAGGTTCATGTTTGATGATGCGTGTCTAAAGGCATTTGAGTGCCTTATGGAAAGGTTGATATTGGCTCCTATATTTATCTGACTGGTTCACGCCTTGAGAAATTATGTGCGACACTAGTGGAGTAGTTCTAGGGGTAGTCCTAGGCCAATGATGCAAAAAGATTCTCCATCCTATATACTACGCTATCAAGGCACTCAATGCAGCTCAGAAAAATTATACGATGATGGAACAAAAGTTGCTTGCTGTGGTTTTTGCTTTTGAGAAATTCAGATCTTACTTGCTTTGAGCTAACGTATTTGTGCACACTGGCCACCCAGATCTTAGGTACCTTATGGAAAATAAGGATGCAAAGCCTAGATTGGTTCGGTGGGTAATTCTGCTATAAGAGTTTGACTTTGAGGTCAAGGACCGAAAAGGGACTGAAAACGAAGTGGCTAATTATTTGTCAAGATTAGAAGAAGAGGCAATGTTGAATCTGAAAGATGAGATCGACATTAATGACACTTTTTTGGAGGATCAAGTATTGGCTGCATCACAAGACTTGATTCCATGGTTCGTAGTTATGTGGTTAGTGATGTGGTGCCTTCAGATTTGTCCTTCTAGCAATGAAAAAAGTTTATGTTAGATGTGTGGAAGTTTTTTTGGGATGAGACATACTTGTCCTGTGTTTGTGCTGATGATATGATTCATAGATGTGTTCTATAGGTAGAGATGATGAGCATATTGAAGGCATGTCATTCATCCCCTATTGGGGGGCATCATAGTGACATTTGGATAACTCATAAGATTTTTCAATGTGGATACTATTGGAAAAACATTCAACAAGACACACATGATTATGCAAAGGCATGTGATCAATATCAGAGGAAATGCGGTATATCAAGAACGCATGAGCTTCCTATCACCCCTATTCTTGTGGTTGAACTATTTGATATATGGGGCATTGACTATATGGGTTCATTTGTGAGATAAAATAGGATAAAATACATACTTGTAGTTGTTGACTATATGTCAAAGTGGGTGGAGGCGGTTGCCCTTCCCAATAACGAAGGCAAGAGTGTCACTGTGTTCTTGAAGCAAAACATCTTTCCAGGTTTGGTACCCCAAGGGCAATCATCAGTTATGGAGACTATTACCTTTCTAATCGGTTGTTTCGAACCCTACTTGAGAAAAATGAAGTAAAGCAATATGGAAACACCTTATCATCCATAATCTAATGGGCAGGTTGAGGTATTCAATTGAGAAATAAAGATAATCCTTGCAAAGACTGAATCAAAATATAATGAATTGGTCTAGGAAGTCGGATGATGCTCTATGGGCTTACCAGACTGCTTTGACAACCCATATAAGTTTGTTTCCCTATCAGCTTGTATATGGAAAATCATGTCATCTTTTGGTTCAGCTTGAGCACAAAGCCATGTGGGCACTCAAGAAGCTGAATTCGAATTGGGGTGATTCCTCTAACATGAGTCTTGATCAATTGAATTAGTTAGATAAGTTTTGACTAAAATCTGATGAGAGTTCAGCTTTGTACAAAGAGAAGAAGAAGATGTATCACGATGGGAAGATAGAAAAATAGATTTTGCATAGGGTGATTTGGTCTTGCTGTTTAGCTCAAGACTTTGATTGTTTCCTGGCAAGCATAAGTCTAAGTGGACAGGGCCATTTATAGTTTTACATGTGTTCCCATATGGTGAAATTGAACCTGAGAACCATGAAGGTAAACAGTTCAAGGTAAATGGTCAGCGTGTGTAGGTATACTTGGGAACTGCTGAGGAAATAAAGGTAGTGGATATATGGGCCCTTGGTGAAGTCTGAGTAACCAAGGGACCCGAGTCGTGTCACGATGTTAAATCAGACGTTGCATGGGAGTCAACCCATGGGGTATCTTTCTAAAGTCTAAGTAACAAAGATACACACGTCGTGCTGCAATGTATAATTAAACGTTGCTTAGGGAGGCAACCCAAGGTTTTTGTCTTTTGTTTTTGCATTATCTTGAGGTTTGTATTAGATTAATGTTGTTGAAGTATGTAGGGAAAATTTGAGATAGGCCCAAGAAGAGAAGCAAATAAACAATGAGGTAAGTGAGGATCCATGAGCCAAGTCCATGGATTGTGCAACCATCTACGGCTCGTGGATCTCAATCATGGAAATCATAGAAAGTTGCAACACTTCATAACAGGTTCCATGAGCCCATTCTACAGACCGTGGAATGTTCCACGACCCGTGAGTGGGACTCGTGGAACTCATGTTAGTTTTCTTTTTAATTTTTTAGGTCAAATGTCCATTCTGACTTGACCTGACCGACAACTTTTAAAACCCCAATCCTTTTCTAATTTTAAACCCAAATGGCTACCTCCACTCCTTAAACTCCTAATTCTCCTCAAATTTCCTCCACTAAACACTCCCTCAACTTCCCTTTAATCACTTTTTCTTCCACCATAGCCAAATCCACCACTCTTTTTCACCCAAGAGTTGTGAAATTAATCAAAATATTTGTGGGTCTATTGGTTTGCACTACTTTTCAAGTTTATTACTCGAACTTCACCAATTCTACTATGGTATGAAGTTAGTTTCTATCCTTGTTCAAGCTTTTGGTTGAAAAACCCAACCTAGGGTTGACTATGTATGAATAGTAAGTGTAGAACCCATTGGGATGACGATTGTTGAGTAGAAACATGAATTTCCAGTGTTGATTTGTGTGTTAATGGTGTAAAAATGGTAAAATGGTCTATGGGGCTAACTTGATTGGTAATTAAGGCTGAACTGAGTCCACAAGGATAATCTACAAGCCTTGGAATAGTTCACGGGTCGTGGATGGCACTCATGGAACTCAGTTAATCAAACTATGATTTTATCTAAGATTCACAAGGATAGTCCATGAGCCGTGGAATGGTTCATAGGTCATGGAGAGCACTTGTGGAACTCAGTGCTGTAACTGTGATTTTACCTGAGATTCATGAGTTGTATCCATAAGTCATGGAATGGTTCATGGCTCGTGGACTCCTCCAGTTCTTCAACATTATGCAAATTTTGTTTTGTATTTTATTACTTTGTGTATTAATACTCTCACCCACAAGTACTATGCCTCTAAAAGGGAATTCAAAAAAAAGGCGGAGCAACCACTTCAGCCGAAAGGAAAGAGGTCTCTTGTAAATTTAAATCTAGATTCCAAGATGAGCCTTCAGACTTGGAAAGAAGTGGGTATGAAGAAGTGTATGTGGTCGAGCCAGATGAAGACATTACACCTCATACCATGAGGCAAGGAGCTAAGAAGTAGGTTGCTGGTCTAGCTGTACCACAGGCTGCACCTTAAGCTGAACCATATGCACATGCTACCTGTTCCTAGTCTAAAGAGAGGGAGGGATCATCATATACGGGAAATGGAAATAGGTCCAAGGAAGAGGGCCTATTGGATACTAGCACTGAAAATGGGTCCAATTATGATGATTCTAATTCAAGCACGAGAGAGAAGATTTCCACCAACACATCTGAAAATAGAACAAGGATTAAGGCAGACAGGGCTTAGACTTCTTAAATTCGTGACAATCAAAGGTGGTGTGTTTCAGATATGCAAATGATCTATGATAGAGATGTGGCACTAACTGATAAATGGTTCAAAGAGAAAGATTTTTAAGGATCCATGCATTCGTACAGTAGACTTGGTCGAACTTTTAGAAATACAGTCTATATTTGATCGGTACAGGTTTTCTATTATATAGGTGAGCCATCAGGCTGGTACAATCCAAAGTTGGTCCATGAGTTCTATGCATCATATGCCACTTTAGTGCAATAGATTACTCCCCAGAGGCAACAGACAAAGGACCAAACTCCACTTGCCAGTCTATTAGTGTAGGGTAGACCCATAGGCATCTTAGAGTGCATGATTCAGCATTTCTTATTTGGACTTGAGTATGAGCTTTCGGTGAACATGGAATAATTTGACGACTGAATAACGACACTGAATGACCACGATAAAATGAAATATCCTGCACAAAAAGATGACTTGCTACAATGGGTTGCCTGTTACAATACTGAGAGAGGTATCGACGCTGACCAGTTTAATGGCTGACATAAAGAAGACATCATTGAATTTTGTAGAAAAGTTCTAGTTTGTGATTGTGTGGACCCAAATTTGTCCAACACAAGATGATAACACACTCACTCCCAATTGAGCAGTTTTGGTGGCGAGCATTATTGCAGGGTATGACATAAATGTGCCTCAGTACATTATTGATGACATCCACAAGAGGGCATTTTAAGGTAGTACTAGCATTCCCTTTCCATTCTTGGTTCACTGACTATGTGATGAGTTGGTATACTACCTACTTATTTAGCTCTTAATCATATACTTTTTGCTAATATTAAGTGGGAAAATAGTGCAAATGACATGGATTACTTCTATTTTGCAGGTCTCTGTGTTTCAGAAGTGTTCGGGAAAATTTGGATGAAAATAAGTTAAAAGAAAGCCATTCGAAGAAGAAAGTGACTGGCAGCAGGACATACCTACGTGAACGTGGTGTCCCCCATGCATATGCAAAGGTCAACTAAAGAAAAGCTCTATGAATGTGGTGTATTGACCGCATACACGAAGGTCAACCAAACAAAGACACTTCATGTACGCGGTGGACCTTCCGCATAGGCGAAGAAGGAAAGTGGAGGCAGCTGCGCAGTCTTGGAATTTCACATATTTTGAAACCCCAATCCACATAAAAGCCTCCTCAGCCGATTTGAAACACATCTTTGGCTATTCTCACAACTTTTGGCGAGCTTGGAGAGCAAGTTTATCAACCTACACCATAGGTGTGAAGATTTGGATGCTTTGTATTGTGAAATCTTAAACCCCATTCTTCAACTCTTGTTCTTACTAGCTATTTTGTTGGTGTAATTGTTGAATTGATACTTGGGTTGTATTAGAGATAATGCTTAATTTGGGTTTTTAATTCTAAATCTTGTGCTTTCTCTTGATTTATCATTTGAGTGTATTGAATCCTCCATGCTTGAATCTATAGTTAATTGTTGCAAACATTGACTTAGCTTACTAATTTTGGTTTGTTCTTGAGAGAGAATTTCCCTAAATTCTAGAAGATTCAATAGTGGGGATTTGGGGTTTTCACTCTAGATCAAAGCTAGAGATAGTTTGGTTGACGGAAATTCCCATCTAAAAATTGGGGCTAGAAATAGCCCAATTTACCCAAGTTGATTTGGTTGGTTTATTTGCTTAATCTTAGTGGTTTGAGAGAACACGCAATATATATACTTGATTGGTTGAATGACGGTTAGGCATCCTTCTAACCAAGACTACCTAAGTGTTAAATTGGGTTTAAGTCTTGTGAAAAGAATTCCCATTCCAATTCTCCCTTGTTGTCCTTGCTTGGTGAAAGCAAGAAAAGCCATTAATCAACCTATCTTTTATTCGATTTTCTTTTATCCTTAGTTTTAGTCTAAATCCCCTCTTTTAGATATCTTTCCCCTTTTTGTTAATTGAACTTCAATAAGTTGCTTGGATTCTTTATTAGCTCAATCGCGACTATATTATTCTCTGTGGGTACGACCCCGACTCCGTTAGAAATATAAATGTGTTTTTCTCTGATGATTGTCGTGACCTTTAACTTGGGGAGCACGATTTGAGTGTTATCAAAAATGGCACCGTTGCCGATGAACAATTTAGCGTGTTGAGTTAGTTTAAAATTTTAGTTTACTTACTCTAGTTCAATTTTGTGAATAGTTGTTTTTCTTTTGCTTAGTTTTATTTTCTTGATGGCATCATGGCATATTTAAATGCTAGAATGTTGATAGTTGCATCCCAGTTTTTATCCCCGATTATTGTGTCTATTATGAAGGACCCTGCCTTGGATGAAGGTGTAGAATTGGCCCTAGGAGAGGAAGATATTCTCCTTCTTGCTTCTATGACGGGCGCAATTGCTATTTGTGTGGTGGTCGTAATGGACAATAGTGTGAATGCCCCAATGATTATTATCCCCCTCCCCCCTCTTGTGCTAATAATGTTGCTAGTGGTACTTGTGACCTTAATAGGAACCATGACTTACTTAGCAAGCGAAGAGGGCATATGTGTCAAGCTCCAAACCCTCTTGGCCTCGCTAGAAACCCAATAGGAGAATGTGCAATCCCTAAAGCAAGGCTTTGTGGATTCAAGGGCTAAAGAATAGGAAGATACAAGGGATGATCATGAATCGAAGGGGGTGTTTCAACTAACTACCCCTTATGTGGGTCATGATGTCATGACATATAAAAGTGAGGATATTGTGAATGAGGCAAGCTTGAAGGTGAAGATGCCCTAATCCCCTTCCAACTATTTTTCGACCTTAAGTTTGATTAAATGGATGAAAGTTAAAGTAATCGAGATTTTGGAAAACCTTAGAAGGAGGATGGATGAAGGTTTATTCGGTTTTGAGTTTGTCATGGAAAGAAGGCAAAGTGTCCTTCCTCACTTGAAGGCTAAAAAGTGCGGAATGCAAAATCAAAAGAATGGCCTTCTCAAACTCAAACATTCACCCCGGGATTGTCACCGGAAATTTGATTCAAATTTGGGTCAAAGTTTCAAGTCTTCCAAGTGGAGATCCAGATGGTGATGTAACTTTCATTGCACCGCAATGTTAAATTGTGTGCTTGATGGGAGGCAACCCATCATTTTTATGCTTTACTTCACTTTTTGTTTCTTTTTGGTGTGTTTTTAGGTGCCCAGAGGAATGAGAAGAGGAACCAGGTGTTGAGAAGCACCAAAAATACCTTTGAAAAATATGCTTTTCACACCTAGAAGAGTGCTCGTCGCATATGCCATCGCATAATCAAACAGTGAACTGATCAAAAACATTAGCATGTGCAAATATGGTGCATTTAACATCTCACAAAGTGCCCGTCGCACCAGGCGTCGCACATAGCGAGCAGTAAGCTGGAAAAAAAATAAAAAATTTGTCCCAACACTCCTTCTTCGTGAACGTGGTGAACTGGCCATGAACGCGAAGGCCAGCTGAACAGCAGGCTTTCGCGAATGTGCCGGACCGCTTGCGAACGTGAAGCCTTTAGGCAGTTCCAGGTAAGTTAAAAACGTTCAAAAAATAAGAAGCCTCAAATGTTTTCTTCTCAAAACAAAGGTGCTCCTCTTCCTTAAGCACAAAAATAAGTTCCATCAAGCTCTTCTATTGCGTCACTAATTGCAACTCATCAGGTATAAAAACCAACCCTACTAATTATGATGTCCTTGTCGGTCTTGTTTTGTTTGGTTTTATGCTCTTGTCGGGCCTTGGTGTTGTTGTAGAAGAAGTTGATGGCTTAGCTTTTTGGTTTTCTTTACTTTTTAGCTTCTTTTGTTATTTTGTAGTTGAGGTCTAGGTTGTTGTGAGATAGGGGAAGTCTGATTACCCGTTAGGCTAGATGGAAATTATTTAAGTTGGGGAATACTTGTACCACATATGTCGACATGCGAACCACACGAGCTTTGCACATGCCCACTGTTTGGCCTGTGCGTTACACGTACGACCTGCACTTTGACATGTGCAAATTGCAAATCCCCGGAGCTTTTGATAATTGTATTTATCCATATTGTGTAGCCATACCGATGTAGATAGATGAATTGTCCCAAGGATGTACTGAGTGATGTCATTCTTAAGGGAAAATGATCGACTTTTGAGGTTTTGGTTGTGATTGACTTGTTTGGTACTAATGAATTAGTCTTACATGTTAAGTCAAATAGGCATGCCCTTCTAAAAAATTTGTGAAAAGTGCATGGCAAAGAGTGAATTTGTGACAACTCTTTTGATCTTTTTGTGATTCTTGACTCATTAGCGATGTTAATGGAAATGTAGCTCCTTTTTGTTCTTGTCTAGGAAGTTAAAATTGATCCTTCTTGAATGATTCGCATGCCATGTGTGGTGAGGTTTAGTTGAATAATTCTAATGCTTGCTTGTGTTAAACGAGAACTTTCCCTGTTAGTCTTTAATGTTAGTCTTGATTACTCTTGGTTGGAGAAATAATCTTAGGCCTTCTTTGTGATTATTGAAGCCTACTTAGCCTTAAAAGCCACCATTATACTTAAATTAAATATTTAGTCACCCCTCTTGAGCCTAATACCTTTTCTTTGGCAACCTCGTTACAAGCCTTCAACCATTTTGACAATGAATCCTTCTCTTGAACCTGTCCCTCCTTGAACTCTACAAGTGTGAAATCGAGGCAAAAGCCTAAGTTTGGGGGTTGATAAAGGTACCTTGGAGGATTGCTAAATGAGTAAATCATGGTTTGTTGCTTAATAAGAATTGCCGAAAAGAAGGATTAAAAAAAGCCAAATGAAAAGCAAAGAGGAAAGGAAATAAAGAAAATCCTCCAAGGTGAAGAAAATGATAAGAATTGGGGCTTCAAATAAAAAGAAGTGAAATAGTGCCTCGTGTTGAATGAAAATGAAAAGAAAGTCCTTGGTTTCAAATTGAAAAAGTTGTGTACAGTTCGAGGAGGATGTAGTCACTTGAATCCAAATGAGTATCCTACCCATCCCCGAGCCTACATTACAAGCTTAGAAAAGCCCTTTGAGATCTCCAACCGAGTGTTATTGAGCTAGTGGCAAATAAAAATAAGGGCAAGCCTATGTTTGATACTTATTGGTACTTGAAATTCTTTGTGAGTGTGAGTGTTTGTATTTGTCCCTTGTGATTGTCTTTGTACATTATGTGTTTTTGGGACTTTCGTTCTTGTGAGGGCATGTGAATTAGGATAGTTGGTGACATTGATAAACTCCAGAAAATGAATCAAATAAGCATATTTTGGTAAGCTAGTGGTTTGAGTCACATCTTGTGGATTTGTTGTTGTTACTTGCTTGTTCTTATTGTTCTATTGCATCATTGAATTGTGTTTGAATCAAGGGGAGTGCTTAGAGTAAGTATCATGTGATTGACTAATAATTAGTACCAACCGAAGTTTTTTTTTTCTTTGGTGCTCGAAATATGTTTTTCGTAGCTTGTGGTATTGTCATTTGCACTTGATTTCTGTTCCTCTTGAGTTAGAATTCTTAGTTGCTTGAGGACAAGCAATAGTTCAAGTTTGGGGGTATGATGAGTTGGTATTCTACCTACTTATTTAACTCTTAATCTTATACTTTTTGCTAATATTAAGTGGGAAAATAGTGCAACTGACACGGATTACTTCTATTTTGCAGGTCTTAGTGTTTTAGAAGTGGTCGGGAAAAATTCGAATGAAAACAAGTCAAAGAGAATTCATTCAGAGAAGCAAGTGACTGGCAGCAGCACATGCCTATGAAAATGCGGTGTCGCACACGCGTATGCTAAGGTCAACTAAAGAAAAGCTCTATGAATGGGGTGCATTGACTACATACGAAAAGGTCAACCAGACAAAGACATTTTGTGTACGCGGCGAACCTTCTGCGTAGGCAAAGAAGGAAAGTCGAGGCAGCTAGGTAGTCTTGGAATTTCACATATTTGGAAACCCCAATCCACATAAAAGCCTTTGAAGCCGATTAGAAACACATCTTTGGCTATTCTCACAACTTTTGGCAAGCTTGGAGAGCAAGTTCATCAACCTACACCATAGGAGTGAAGATTTGGATGCTTTGTATTGTAAAATCTTAAACACCATTCTTCAACTCTTGTTCTTACTTGCTATTTTATTGGTGTAATTGTTGAATTGAGACTTGGGTTGTATTAGAGATAATGCTTAATTTGGGTTTTTAACAATAAACCTTGTGCTTTCTCTTGATTTATCATTTGGGTCTATTGAATCCTCCATGCTTGAATCAATAGTTAATAGTTGCAAACATTGACTTAGCTTACTAATTTGGATTTTTACTTGAGAGAGAATTTCCCTATATTCGGGAAGATTCTATAGTGGGGATTTTGGGTTTTCACTCTAGATCAAAGCTAGAGATAGTTTGATTGCCGGAAATTTCCATCTAAGAATTAGGGCTAGAAATAGCCCAATATACCCAAGTTGAGTTGGTTGGTTTATTTTCTCATTCGTGGTGGTTCGAGAGAACATGCGAGATATATTCTTGGTTGGTCAAAGATGGTTAGGCATCCTTCTAACCAAGACTACCTAAGTGTTAAATCAGGTGTAAGTCTTGTGAATCAAATTTTTGTTCCTAATTCTCCTTTGTTGTCCTTACTTGGTGAAAACAAGAAAAGCCATTGATCAATCTATCTTTTATTTGATTTTCCATTATCTTTAGTTTTAGTCTAAATCCCTCCGTTTTAGATATCTTTCCCTTTATTGTTATTTGAACTTCAATAAGTTGCTTGGATACTTTATTAGCTCAATCGCGACTATATTGTTCTCTGTGGGTACGACCCCGATATCTATTGGGAATATAAATATGTTTTGCTATGACGATCGTCGTGACCTCTAACTTGGGGAGCACGATTTGAGTGTTATCACTTATGCATTGATTTAGGTGTCCCAATATTGCCAGGCATCGATCATTTGATAAAGGTAACATAAATTCAGAATGTTAGGTTAATTAAAGATGTCACAAATTCAGTTGCCTAAAGAAGAGCCCAGCCATCTACTTCATCAGACGCTTCTTTATTCGAGGGGCTAGTTGAGATGGGTGATCAAGCTGAAACTTTAACATAGGTAACTAATTAAGGTGCCACTGAGAAACGTACAGAGGCTCTGGCTTCCCAGGCTAGTGATGCAGCTATGGGTACCATAGTTCCTCCTATGGCACCTCTGACATCCAGCACTTCAACAACCATTACTATCATGCTCTCATGCCCTTCCATATTTAGTATTCTCATTGTAGCTTATGATTTCCTATAGTAGTTGGTTCAATGATAGACTTAGATAAAGTCACAATTGTTCAAGTTGGTGAAGTAGTAGAAACCTGGGGTCTGAACTTCCATTAGGACCACATAGGAAAGACTGAAAGCAGATATAGTAAGAGAGTAGCATAGGAAGATAGATGGTTTTGAGCATAGAGTGACTGATCGCTCGTGAGAGGTGCAGAGCCAAGACTTAGGAGGATTATAGGAGGAGGTTGTACAATTTTAGGCAGAGGTTGGTTTATTGTCCACAAGGATAATCTACAAGCCTTGGAATAGTTTATGGGTCGTGGATGGCACTCGTGGAACTCAGTTATGCAAACTATGATTTTATCTAAGATTCACAAGGATAGTCTATGAGCCGTGGAATGGTTGATAAGTCATGGAGAGCACTTGTGGAACTCAGTGCTGTAACTTGTGATTTTAACTGAGATTCATGAGTGGTATCCATAAGTCATGGAATGGTTCAAGGCTCGTGGACTCCTCCAGTTCTTCAAAAGTATGCAAATTTTGTTTTGCATTTTATTACTTTATGTATTAATACTCTCACCCACAGGTACTATGCCTCTAAAAGGGAATTCGAAAAAAGGCAGAGCAACCACTTCAGCCGAAAGAAAAGAGGGCTCTTGTAAATTGAAATCTAGATTCCAGAATGAGCCTTCAGACTTGGAAAGAAGTGGGTCTAAGGAAGTGTATGTGGTCGAGCCATATGAAGTCATTGTACCTTATACCATGAGGCAAGGAGCTAAGAAATAGGTTGCGGGTATAGCTGTACCACAGGTTGCACCTTAAGCTGAACCATATACACATGCTACCTCTCCCCAGTCTAAAGAGAAGGAGGGATCATCGTATACGTGAAATGAAAATAGGTTCAAGGAAGAGGGCCTATTGGATTTTAGCACTAAAAATGGGTCCAATTATGATGATTCTAATTCAAGCACGAGAGAGAAGATTTCCACCAACACATCTGAAAATAGAACAAGGGTTAAGGCAGACAAGGCTTAGACTTCTTAAATTCTTGACAATCAAAGGTGGTGTGTTTCAGATATGCAAAGGATCTATGACAGAGATGTGGCGCTAACTGATAAATGGTTCAAAGAGAAAGATTTTTAAGGAGCCATGCATTCGTACAGTAGACTTGGTCAAACTTTTAGAAATACAGTCTATATTTGATCGGTACAGGTTTTTTATTATATAGGTGAGCCATCAGGAAGGTACAATCCAAAGTTGGTCCATGAGTTCTATGCATCATATGCCACTTCAGTGCAATAGATTACTCCCCAGAGGCAACAGACAAAGGACCAAACTCCACTAGCCAGTCTACTAGTGTCGGGTAGACCCCATAGGCATCTTAGAGTGCATGATTCAACATTTCTTATTTGGACTTGAGTATGAGCTTTCGGTGAACATGGAAGAATTTGACCACTGAATAAGGACACTGAATGACCACAATAAAATGAAAGATCCTGCACAAAAAGCTGACTTGCTACAATGGGTTGCTTGTTACAATACTGAGAGAGGTATCGATGCTGATCAGGTTAATGGCTGACATAAAGAAGACATCATTGAATTTTGTAGAAAAGTTCTGGTTTGTGATTGTGTGGACCCAAATTTCTCCAATACAAGATGATAAAACACTCACTCCCGATTAAGCAATTTTGGTGGTGAGCATTATGGTAGGGTATGACATAAATGTGCCTCGGTACATTATTGATGACATCCACAAGAGGGCATTTTAAGGTAGTACTACCATTCCCTTTCCATTCTTGGTTCACTGACTATGTGTTGAGTTGGTATACTACCTACTTATTTAGCTCTTAATCTTATACTTTTTGCTAATATTAAGTGGAAAAATAGTTCAAATGACATGGATTACTTCTATTTTGTAGGTCTCTGTGTTTCAGAAGAGTTCGGGAAAATTTGGATGAAAATAAGTTAACAGAAAGCCATTCGGAGAAGAAAGGGACTGGCAGCAACACATACCTATGTGAACGCACTGTCCCCCATGCATATTGAAAGGTCAACTAAAGCAAAGCTCTATGAATGCGGTGTATTGACCGCATACACAAAGGTCAACCAAACAAAGAACTTCGTGTACGCGGTGGACCTTCCACATAGGCGAAGAAAGAAAGTCGAGGCAGCTGCGCAGTCTTGGAATTTCACATATTTGGAAACCCCAATCCACATAAAAGCCTCCTCAGCCGATTGGAAACACATCTTTGGATATTCTCACAACTTTTGGCAAGCTTGGAGAGCAAGTTTATCAACCTACACCATAGGAGTGAAGATTTGGATGCTTTGTATTGTAAATTCTTAAACCCTATTCTTCAACTCTTGTTCTTACTTGCTATTTTGTTGGTGTAATTGTTGAACTGATACTTGGGATGTATTAGAGATAATACTTAATTTGGGTTTTTAATTCTAAATCTTGTGCTTTCTCTTGATTTATCATTTGTGTGTATTGAATCCTCCATGCTTGAATCTATAGTTAATTGTTGCAAACATTGACTTAGCTTACTAATTTGGGTTTGTTCTTGAGAGAGAATTTCCCTAAATTCTAGAAGATTCAATAGTGGGGATTTGGGGTTTTCACTCTAGATCAAAGTTAGAGATAGTTTAGTTGCCGGAAATTTCCATCTAAGAATTAGGGCTAGAAATAGCCCAATTTACCCAAGTTGATTTGTTTGGTTTATTTGCTTATTCCTAGTGGTTTGAGAGAACACATAATATATATTCTTGATTGGTTGAAAGGCGGTTAGGCATCCTTCTAACCAAGACTACCTAAGTGTTAAATCGAGTGTAAGTCTTGTGAATCGAATTCCCATTCCCAATTCTCCCTTGTTGTCCTTGCTTGGTGAAAGCAAGAAAAGTCATTGATCAATCTACCTTTTATTTTATTTTCTTTTATCTTTAGTTTTAGTCAAAATCCCCCCGTTTAAGATATCTTTCCCCTTTTTGTTAATGGAACTTCAATAAGTTGCTTGGATTCTTTATTAGCTCAATTGCGACTACATTATTCTCTGTGGGTACGACCCCGACTCTGTTAGAAATATAAATGTATTTTTCTCTGACGATCGTCGTGACCTTCAACTTGGGGAGCACGATTTGAATGTTATCAAAAATGGTACCGTTGCCGATGAACAATTTAGCGTATTGAGTTAGTTTAGAATTTTTGTTTGCTTACTCTAGTTTAATTTTGTGAATAGTTTTTTTTCTTTTGCTTAGTTTTATTTTCTTGACGGCATCATGGCATATTTAAATGCTAGAATATTGATAGTTGCATCCCAGTTTTTATCTCCGATTATTGTGTCTATTATGAAGGACCCTACCTTGGATGAAGGTGTAGAATTGGCCCTAGGAGAGGAAGATATTCTCCTTCTCGCTTCTATGACGGACGCAATTGCTATTTGTGTGGTGGTCATAATGGACATTAGAGCGAATGCCCCAATGATGATTGTCCCCCTTCCCCCTCTTGTGCTAATAATGTTTCTAGTGGTACTTGTGACCTTAATAGGAACCATGACTTAGCAAGCGAAGAGGGAATATATGTCAAGCTCCAAACCCTCTTGGCCTCGCTAGAAACCCAATAGGAGAATGTGCAATCCCTAAAGCAAGGCTTTGTGGATGCAAGAGATAAAGAATAGGAAGACACAAGGGATGATCATGAATCGAAGGGGGTGTTTCAACCAACTACCCCTTATGTGGGTCATGATGTCATGACAAATCAAAGTGAAGATGTTTTGAATGAGGCAAGCTTGAAGGTGAAGATGCCCTAATCTCCTTCCAACTATTTTTTGACCTTAAGTTTGATTAAATGGATGAAAGTTAAAATAATCGAGATTTTGGAAGACCTTAGAAGGAGGATGGATGAAGGTTTATTCGGTTTTGAGTTGTCATGGAAATAAGGCAAAGTGTCCTTCCTCACTTGAAGGCTAAGAAGTGCGGAATGCAAAATCAAAAGAATGGCCTTCTCAAACTGAAACATTCACCCCGGGATTGTCAACAGAAATTTGATTCAAATTTGGGTCAAAGTTTCAAGTCTTCCAAGTGGAGATCCAGATGGTGATGTAACTTGCATTGCACCGCGATGTTAAATTGTGTGCTTGATGGGAGGCAACCCATCATTTTTATGCTTTACTTCACTTTTTGTTTCTTTTTGGTATGTTTTTAGGTGCCCAGAGGAATAAGAAGAGGAACAAAGTGTTGAGAAGCACCAAAATACATTTGAAAAATATGCTTTTCACACCTAGAAGAGTGCTCGTCGCACATGCCATCGCATAATCAAATAGTGAACTGATCAAAAACATTGGCATGTGCGAATGTGGTGCATTTCACACCTCACAAAGTGCCTGTCGCACCAGGCATCGCACATAGCGAGCAGTAAGCTGGAGAAAAATTGAAAAATTTGTCCCAGCACTCCTTCTTCGTGAACATGGTGTACCGGCCATGAACGCGAAGGCCAACTGAATAGCAGGCTTTCGCGAATGTGCCAGACCGCTCGCGAACGTGAAGCCTTTAGGCAGTTCCAGGTAAGTTAAAAATGTTCAAAAATTCAGAAGCCTCAAATGTTTTCTTCTAAAAACAAAGGTGCTCCTCTTCCTTAAGCACAAAAATAAATTCCATCAAGCTCTACCATTGCATCACTAATTGCAACTCATCAGGTATAAACACCAACCCTCCTAATTATGGTGTCCTTGTCGGTCTTGTTTTGTTTGGTTTTATGCTCTTGTCCGGCCTTGGTGTTGGTGTAGAAGAAGTTGATGGTTTAGCTTTTGTTTTCTTTACTTTTTAGCTTCTTTTGTTATTTTGTAGTTGAGGTCTTCGTTGTTGTGAGCCAGGGGAAGTCTGATTACCCGTTAGGCTAGATGGAACTTGTTTAAGTTGGGGAATACTTGTACCACATATGTCGACATACAAACCGCACGAGCTTTGCACATGCCCACTATTTGACCTGTGCGTTACACGTCGACCCACACTTTGGCATGTGCAAATTGCAAATACCCAGAGATTGTGATAATTGTGTTTATCCATATTGTGTAGCCATATCGATGTAGATAGATGAATTGTCCGAAGGATGGAATGAGTGATGTCATTCTTAAGGGAAAATGATCGTCTTTTGAGGTTTTGGTTGTGATTGACTTGTTTGGTACTAATGAAGTAGTCTTACATGTTAAGTCAAATAGGCATGCCCTTCTAAAACAATTGTGAAAAGTGCATGGCAAAGAGTGAATTTGTGATAACTCTTTTGATCTTTTTGTGACTCTTGACTCATTAGCGATGTTAATGGAAAGGTATCTCCTTTTTGTTCTTTTCTAGGAAGTTTAAATTGATCCTTCTTGAATGATTCGCATGCCATGTGTGGTGAGGTTTAGTTGAATAATTCTAATGCTTGCTTGTGTTAAACGAGAACTTTCCCTGTTAGTCTTTAATGTTAGTCTTGATTACTCTTGGTTGGAGAAATAATCTTAGGCCTTCTTTGTGATTATTGAAACCTACTTAGCCTTAAAAGCCACCATTGTGCTTAAATTAAATCATTAGTCACCCCTCTTGAGCCTAATACCTTTTCTTTGGCAACCTCGTTACAAGCCTTGAACCATTTTGACAATGAATCTCTCTCTTGAACCTGTCCCTCCTTGAACTCTACAAGTGTGAAATCGAGGCAAAAACCTAAGTTTGGGAGTTGATAAAGGTAACTTGGAGGAGTGCTAAATGAGTAAATCATGGTTTGTTCCTTTATCAGAATTGCCGAAAAGAAGGAATAAAGAAAGAAAAATGAAAAGCAAAGAGGAAAGGAAAGAAAGTGTAATGACCCTTACGGTTATCTCCACGTATACGTTTTCCTTGAACCGTTAGAGCTTGTTTGTAGCGGCCCCAAATCACTTAAGGCTCGTCAGGGTCGGTATTTCGGTGTTGGGTCCATTTGGTTGGTCGCATTATAAGTTTTGAAGCCAAGCAAGTCGCCAAAAGTTATCGTAAGTTCTTTAACAAATTTCCTGAACTTTGGGTAAAATGTCTCTGGGCTTTTCTCCCAATATATAAAGAGTTAGAAGTCCCCCAAAATACCAAATCGAAGGTCTACGAGTCTAGTTTCCAACGCACAAAACGTCACATCCAACTGATCTCGGAGTAAAACGTTATCACTATTTTACCGCGGACTGTCTGGCAGAAAATGGGTTGCGAACCGGGTCGCGAACCGGGTCGGGTTAAACTCGATTTAAGCCTCAACTTCACGTTTTAAAATGCCATTTCAGTTCCGAAACAGTGATAAAACATAAGGGAGGATCCCGAGAGAATTATTGAGTATCAAAATCGTGCGTTGGTGAATTACGAACCTAAGCTTAAGAATTTTATTAGCATCGCGCGTGTAATTGAAAATATTTTATTTAAAAGTTGAATTTGGTAAAAATTATATTATTATTACCTTTTTAAAATATTTTAAAGGTTTATGAAAAATATTTTTGTTACGACATAATTGTATATGTATTTATTTTATAAGATTTTTATACATTGTAATATTTTAACGGAGATAGTAAAGTTAGTTATGTTAAAATTTATTATTATAATATAGTAGGTTTTATTCAAAATAATTTTCTAATAATTATGGTATATTCAAAAATTATATTTATTATACTACGAATTTATGCAATACCCGATTATATAAATAAAGGGATAACTTAAAATGGAAGGGATGACACCTCCACTTCCACGTGGAAGTGGAGGGAGGGTCATCATCTATTATCATCATCTATGTGGCAGCAAATTACTCCTCTTATATCTATATAATGTGTTTGCATTTTGTAATTAATATTGAGTGCATGATATGTATCCAGGAGCCTTATGTGTTGAATTTCTATTTAGAAATTATATTATACTTTGAATATAACCTTTTTTTTTACCCTTTTATTCCAACAAGATAGTTTACGTACTATGTATGTATATATATGATATATAGTACGTGAATGGGAATTATGGAAAGAATTACTCTTTTTGGTTGATAATTTATTTGGCAATCAAAAGAAAATCAATTATCCACGTCAAGTTATTCAAGCCCGAGTCCGAGTTTGTTTTCGTGTTGGAGGTTTTTCGGAGAGGTTCAAGCTTGTCATCGTACGACAGGTAGGTTACTATTTATTTTCCCTAGACTCCGCATATATAGGATAAAATTGTATTAATGGGCACCCTTGGGTTGGTTTATTAGGTTGGTACCACAGACCTCGACCGCTTTATTTATGTCTGCCTACTTTTGTTCCTCCGTTGCTTGTAGTGTTCGCCGATATATTTAATTTACCCTTGCAGTCATGTGAGGCCTTGTTGACTCTGGAACATAGAAGGTGGGATTTTGGGAATGTCCGCGAGTCCCGGGCATAGAATTATCCTTCTAGGATGGTTATGCTTGCTGAGTAGCTGTGGGCCTGTGTAGGGTTGATAGGTTGATTGTGAGCTGCTGGGCAGCAATTGTGTGTGACCATACCATTTCCATGCATATAAAGAGGTTTTATCCATGTTTTACTATGGTTTTGGCTTCGGGCCTACTGGCACTATTTTTTAAACCTTGCATGGCCCCGGGGGCCTATTTTTGATGGAAATGATTTGGAAATAGTTGATTTAACTTGTGAATATTTTTTGGGCAAGAAAGTAAAATTATGTTTAAAATCATCAGTTTTACGATTATCGCTAGACTCGGCAGGGCCGGGGTGCTAGTTGAGTTTTCTTGTTACTTGAGATGATTTTTAGCCTCGGTCGGACCGAGCACCTGAGATGACTTTTGACTGTTTAGACCCGGCTACGCCCGGGCACCCTTGGAGGGGGTTTTTGAGATATTTTCCTACTATTTTTAGTCCTGGACAGGGTCTGGGCATGCATATTCGAGACTGGGTCTCTATCTTGATATCGAGACTGGGTCTCTATCTTGATACATGTTCTGATACTGAGATTTAGTATGGGGTCTGGGACCTCCATGGACCTTGCCATCCGGGCCAGGGGCTACGGGCTGCGTGTGCCGGAGGAGGGGTATACGGTGGAGTAGAGGTATACGGGCAGTGTCCTTCCATGAAACCTACCTGCTGGGCCGGATCGGCGCCGGAGGAGGTACATACAGAGATACCATTTCACTTGAGATCTTCATGCATCATATCATTCATTGTTTGAGGCTCCACCCTTGTTTGTTGTTTGCTGATTGTACGCTCCGGTAGTGTGGGATGCCGGAGGGTTTGTTTTCACTTGTTTGTGTTCCTCGGTTGTATGGGCGGCCGAGGGACTGTAGGTAGACTCTTTCTATTTACTTGTAGAATTATTCCTTGTCACGGTTAATTATGAAATTGGTTACTGCTAGACTGTTAGTTATTGGGTGTGAGATTGATATGATTAGTTGGGCTTGATTCATGTCTCTGAGCATGCCTATTATTACTCTTTCTCTCTTCTTCCTACATTTGAGGTTACCGGTATACCGTCCATTTCGTAAACTTATTTTGTATACACTGTTATTGCAAGGACCCCAGGTGCGTTATTTCTTACTTTTACCTGTGCCTATGGTGTGTATATTC
Source organism: Jaltomata sinuosa (assembly GCA_003996215.1). Classification (NCBI taxonomy): domain Eukaryota; kingdom Viridiplantae; phylum Streptophyta; class Magnoliopsida; order Solanales; family Solanaceae; genus Jaltomata; species Jaltomata sinuosa. The sequence continues at coordinate 1,997,152 of QJPP01000712.1, forward strand.
TGCTTACTAGCCTCATATGTGGTTATGTTGATTTCCCTCTGGGCTAGTTCCTGTGTACCTTTCGTTGATTTCTGTGACTGCTTGCTTCTATTCTGTCTATTACTACGTTTTTATCTTATATGTGCCCAGTCGGCCTATGATACCTACTGGGTACCTTATGCTTCGCATTTGGTGCTCACTCCTACCCCCTGCATCTTTGGGTGCAGATCCTAGCGTGGGCCAGCGCCGTTAGATCGTTGTGATTCGTGCTTGGAGATCTGTTGGGGACTACTTCAGACTGAGGGTGAGCTCTTGGCAATCGGAGCTTAGCTTTCGTTTATCTTTTGCTTCATGTACTCTATTACCATTCAGAGACATCTGTATATATAGTTTTGGTTTATTTGCACTCCATGTATGTAGTTTGGCTCTATACTGTGATACCAGGTCTTGGGGTTTGGTTTAGTTTCTGCACATGTATATATTTATAGTCCTTTAATTTGTTCTCTTTGTCTTGTTCTGTTATTTGTTAGATAGTAGCCCATTACTAACTGTTCTGGGATACGGGGATTGGTTCACCTACCGGGGTTGGTAGGTGCCATCATGACCGAGAAATTGGGTCGTGACAACTTGGTATCAGAGCTTTAGGTTCACCGGTGTCATCGGTATAGGAGCCAATGTCTAGTAGAGTCCTGCGGATCGGGGAGGAGACGTCCGTAATCAATCTTTGGGAGGCTACAGTGGCATTTTAGGAAATTTGACTCTTTCATTGCTTCTGTGTCATGCGTAGAACCCTTGAAGTTTCTGGAAATCTCAATTGTTCTACTTCATTCTTCCGCAGATGGTTCGTACGAGATCATCGGTATCACGCGGGGATGAGCCTCCCGTTCCAGCGCCAGTTCCAGCGCCAGCTCCAGCGCCAGCTCTAGCTCCAGCTCCAGTGCCCACTCCAGTGCCCACTTATGTGCCAGCTCCAGCCGCAGCTCAGTCTCCAGATATTTGGGGATTACTATTACAACTGTTGGGTGTGATTGGAGAGCGGCCTTTTGAGGTAGCGCAGACATCCGCTCAGGGGGCAGCCCTGGGTGCACAGAGCTCAGGAGCGCAGCCGGCTACTGTGGCTCCCCGTGCGGAGGTCATTCTAGTTCCATCCGTTGCACAGCCTCTTGCTCCTCGCCCAGATATGACAGAGTTAGAGCAGAAGGCGTTGGGTAGGTTTTTGAGGTTAGCACCTCCGAGGTTTGCTGGTACTTCAGGACAGGATCCACATGATTTTATTACTACCTGTAAGGAGATGTTGCATCATTTGGGTTTGTTGGAGACTCACGGGGTTGGTTATACTACCTACCAGTTGGAGGGCCCAGCAAAGTTATGGTGGAGGGCTCAGGTTGCTTGTAGACCACCATCGTCACCTCCTTTGACCTGGTCTGAGTTTTATGAGGCCTTTATGGCCAAGTTCCTACCCCAGAGTGATCGGGAGTGTCGCAGGGAGCAGTTTACTCACCTTACGCAGGGGTCTACGACTATCTCGGAGTATGAGACCCGTTTCCATCAGCTAGCACCGTTCGGAGCTATGATCATTCCTACCTAGGCTGATAGGATTCACAGATTTGTATGGGGTTTGAGGCTAGAGATCAGGCAGCCAGCTGAGATATTGATTGCCAGTGGTCGGTCATTCCAGGCTATTGTAGACTATGCCCGCACTGTGGAGGACTTACAGCGACATGATCAGGGGTCCAGAGATTAGAGGCCTCGGCATCAGGGTGTCTACAGTGGTTCCAGATATGGCGGTAGAGGTCCTGGCCAGTGGAGCCGGGGTTATCAGCCACAGCAGTACCAGGGTCAGTCCAGCCGACCGGTTCAGGCTTCCCTTCAGACTTTTGGTAGTACCCAGTTCAAGCAGGGTCAGAGCAGCCATCAGGGTTATGGCGGCCAGTCTTCGAGGGGTACAGTATCTGGGGCATCAGGTCGTGGTGGTTATGCGGGATCTGCTGGTTTATCTCGACCGAGTAGGCCGTCAGGGGCTAGCTTTACTTGTGGTGCGATTGGTCATTTTGCTAGAGATTGCCCTCAGCAGGGTACAGTTCAGTTGGCCGAGCCTTTACGAGCAGTTCAGCCTCCGGCTAGAGGGGGTGGTCGTCAGATTAGAGGTTGTGCTCCGCATGGCAGAGCAGGTGGTAGGGATGGCGGTCGGGCAGGTGGAGGTCGTCGTCAGTTTTACGCGGTCCCTAGGAGACCAGAGGCAGAGGCCTCAGATGCTGTGATTACAGGTACTATTTCTGTGTGCCATCAGCCTGCTATGGCTTTATTTGATCCTGGATCCACTTGTTCATATGTATCTGCCTACTTTGTGCCTTGTTTGGGGTTGACTAGTGAGCCATTATCTGTTCCTGTTTCTGTTTTGACCCCAGTAGGAGATTCTTTAGTAGTGGATCGGATTATGAGATCCTGTATGTTATCTGTTGGTGATTCAGAGACTTGGGGTGATTTGATGATTCTTGATATGCTAGATTTTGATGTGATACTGGGCATGGACTGGTTATCCCCTCACCGTGTGGTTTTGGATTGTTATGCCAAGCCATTACCAAGTTGTTGCCTGTGTATCCCGGTTGGTGGCAGGTTCGTTAGCCAATGCACCACTGGTCATCTCTTGTCTTCGAGGCTAGAAGTATGATTTCCCGTGGTGTTTAGCTTTCTAGCATTAAGTCCGAGATGTTAGTGCTGACCCTACTTCTCCTGAGTCTGGTCCTGTGGTTAGAGACTTCCTCGATGTGTTTCCTACCGACCTGCCAGGCCTTCCACCTGAGAGAGATATTGATTTTGCTATTGAGTTAGAGCCGGGCACTAGGCCCATTTCTATTTCTCCTTACTGTATGGCTCCTGCTGAGTTGAGGGAGCTTAAGGAGCAGCTCCAGGATCTGTTAGCTAAGGGGTTTATTAGACCTAGTGTGTCACCGTGGGGTGCTCCTGTTCTCTTCGTGAAGAAGAAGGATGGGTCGATGCGCATGTGTATTGATTATCGGCAGCTGAATAAGGTGACAGTGAAGAATAGGTATCCGATGCCGAGGATTGATGATTTGTTTGACCAACTTCAGGGTTCAGTCGTGTTTTCGAAGATTGATCTGAGGTCTCGCTACCATCAGTTGAGGATTAGGGCGGAGAACATCCCTAAGACAGCATTCAGGACACGTTATGGCCATTATGAGTTCCTGGTGATGTCTTTTGGGTTGACTAATGCCCCCGCAGCCTTTATGAATTTGATGCACAGGGTTCTTGGCCTGTATTTGGACTCATTTGTGATAGTTTTTATAGACGACATCTTGGTATACTCGCGTAGTAGATATGAGCATGAGCAGCACTTGAGGGTTATACTCCAGGCTTTGAGAGATCATCGGCTTTATGCCAAGTTCTCAAAGTGTGAGTTTTGTCTTGAGTCAGTTGCATTCCTAGGGCACGTGGTGTCTAAGGATGGGATTAGGGTTGATCCGGGAAAGGTTTCAGCGGTTTGTGAGTGGCCTAGACCTACGACTGTTACTGAGGTTCGCAGCTTTATTGGGTTAGAAGGTTACTACAGATGGTTCGTTGAGGGATTTTCTTCCATAGCAGCACCCTTGACTATGCTAACTAGGAAGGATATCCCATTTCAGTGGTCGGATCAGTGTGAGGATAGCTTCTAGAGGCTTAAGGCCTTATTGACTTCAGCTTCAGTTTTGACTTTGCCGGTTGAGGGTCAGAGCTTCTCCGTGTATTGTGATGCTTCTGGGGTTGGACTTGTTTGTGTGTTGATGCAGCAGGGTCGAGTAATAGCATATGCGTCGAGGCAGCTGAAGGTTCACGAGCGCAACTACCCCACTCATGACTTAGAGTTGGCGGCGGTAGTTTTCGCGCTCAAGATCTGGAGGCATTACTTATATGGAGTTCACTGCGATATCTTCACCGATCACCGTAGTCTTCAGTATATCACGAGTCAGCGAGAGTTGAACTCGAGATAGAGGAGATGGGTCGAGTTACTGAAGGACTATGACTTCACTATTCTGTATTATCCGGGCAAGGCAAATGTGGTAGCGGATGCCTTGAGCCGAAAGGCAGTGAGTATGGGTAGCCTAGCTTCTCTTTCAGTTTCAGAGCGACCGTTGGCCTTGGACATCCAGTCCTTAGCTAACCGTTTGGTTAGGCTTGACTTGTCGGATCCTAGCAAAGTTCTCGCCAGTGTTGAGGTTCGTTCTACTTTGATTGATCAGATTCAGAGCAGTCAATTTGAAGATCAGCAGTTGTGTTACCTTCGTGATCGGGTTGTTCAGGGTGAGACCAGTCGGGCTACTCTAGATTCAGATGGGGTTCTGAGGTTTGATGGTCGCCTTTGTGTTCCGAGGATTAGTGATGTGATTCAGTTGATACTTCATGAGGCACATTGTACTAGATACTCCATTCACCCTGGCACAACAAAGATGTATAGAGACTTGAGACAACTTTACTGGTGGAGTGGTATGAAGCGGGATATAGCAGAGTTCGTATCTCGGTGCTTGAACTGCCAGCAGGTTAAGTTCGAGCACATGAGACCTGGTGGTTTGATGCAGCGACTTCCCATTCCTGAGTGGAAGTGGGGAGGGATTACTATGGACTTCGTTGTTGGTTTGCCTCGTACTTCTCATGGGTTTGATTCCATATGGGTGATTGTTTATAGGCTGACTAAGTCATCACATTTCTTGCCGGTTTTTCGACTTCTTATGGTGTAGAGAGGTTAGCTCAGATTTACCTTCATGAGATTGTTCGATTGCATGGGGTCCCAACTTCTATCATTTCAGACCGCGGCACTCAGTTCACATCTCAGTTCTGGAGGGCTATTCAGCGAGATTTGGGTACAGAGGTTCATCTTAGTACCTCTTTCCACCCTCAGACAGATGGCCAGTCCGAGAGGATTATTCAAATTTTTGAGGACATGCTTCGGGCCTGTGTTCTAGACTTTGCAGGTTCTTGGGATCAGTTTGTTCCCTTGGCAGAGTTTTCTTATAATAACAGCTTCCATTCGAGTATCGGCATGGCACCTTTTGAGGCTTTGTATGGCAGGCGTTGCAGATCACCGGTAGGTTGGTTTGATGGTTTTAGTGCTGGGACACAGAGCACAGATTTGCTTCTAGATTCCTTAGATCGAGTCCGAGTGATTCAGGATAGACTTCGGGCAGCTCAGAGCAGGCAGAAGAGTTATGCTGATCGTAGGCTTCGTGCCTTGGAGTTTAGTATCGGTGACTTGGTGTTTCTCCGTGTATCGCCCATGAAGGGCGTGATGAGATTTGGTAGGCGAGGCAAGCTTAGCCCCAGATACATTGGGCCGTTTGAGATTCTTCAGAGGGTTGGTAGCGTTGCCTATCAGCTAGCCTTGCCTCCGATGTTTTCGGCTATACATACTGTATTTCACGTTTCGATGTTGCGTCGGTATGTCCCAGATGAGTCTCATGTGTTGCAGTGGGATTCAGTTCAGTTGGGTGAGGATTTAGACTTTGTTGAGGAGTCGGCAGCTATTTTGGCCAGAGATGTCAGGAGATTGAGGTCTCGAGAGATCCCGGTTGTTAAGGTTCAATGGAGGCACCGTCCAGTCGAGGAGGCTACCTGGGAGACTGAGAGAGATATGCGGGATCAGTATCCGCAGCTATTTTAGCCTTCAGGTACCCCCTTGACCTTGACTTTCGAGGACGAAAGTCCTTGTTAGTAGTGGATGATGTAATGACCCTTACGGTTATCTCCACGTATACGTTTTCCTTGAACCGTTAGAGCTTGTTTGTAGCGGCCCCAAGTCACCTAAGGCTCGTCAGGACCGGTATTTCGGTGTTGGGTCCATTTGGTTGGGCGCATTATAAGTTTTGAAGCCAAGCAAGTCGGCAAAAGTTATCGTAAGTTCTTTAACAAATTTCCTGAACTTTGGGTAAAATGTCTCTGGGCTTTTCTCCCAATATATAAAGAGTTAGAAGTCCCCCGAAATACCAAATCGAAGGTCTACAAGTCTAGTTTCCAACGCACAAAACCTCAAGTCCAACTGATCTCGGAGTAAAAAGTTATGACTGTTTTACCGCGGACTGTCTGGCAGAAAACGGGTTGCGAACCGGGTCGCGAACCGGCTCTGGTTAAACTCGATTTAAGCCTCAACTTCACGTTTTAAAATGCCATTTCAGTTCCGAAACAGTGATAAAACATAAGGGAGGATCCCGAGAGAATTCTTTAGTATCAAAATCGTGCGTTGGTGAATTACGAACCTAAGCTTAAGAATTTTATTAGCATCGCGCGTGTAATTGAAAATATTTTATTTAAAAGTTGAATTTGGTAAAAATTATATTATTATTACCTTTTCAAAATATTTTAAAGGTTTATGAAAAATATTTTTGTTACGATATAATTGTATATGTATTTATTTTATAACATTTTTATACATTGTAATATTTTAACGGAGATAGTAAAGTTAGTTATGTTAAAATTTATTATTATAATATAGTAGGTTTTATTCGAAATAATTTTGTAATAATTATGGTATATTCAAAAATTATATTTATTATACCACGAATTTATGCAATACTCGATTATATAAATAAAGGGATAACTTAAAATGGAAGGGATGACACCTCCACTTCCACGTGGAAGTGGAGGGAGGGTCATCATCTATTATCATCATCTATGTGGCAGCAAATTACTCCTCTTATATCTATATAATGTGTTTGCATTTTGTAATTAATATTGAGTGCATGATATGTATCCAGGAGCCTTATGTGTTGAATTTCTATTTAGAAATTATATTATACTTTGAATATAACCTTTTTTTTACCCTTTTATTCCAACAAGATAGTTTACGTACTATGTATGTATATATATGATATATAGTACGTGAATGGGAATTATGGAAAGAATTACTCTTTTTGGTTGATAATTTATTTGGCAATCAAAAGAAAATCAATTATCCACGTCAAGTTATTCAAGCCCGAGTCCGAGTTTGTTTTCGTGTTGGAGGTTTTTCGGAGAGGTTCAAGCTTGTCATCGGACGACAGGTAGGTTACGGTTTATTTTCCCTAGACTCCGTATATATAGGATAAAATTATATTAATGGGCACCCTTGGGTTGATTTATTAGGTTGGTACCACAGACCTCGACTGCTTTATTTATGTCCGCCTACTTTTGTTCCTCCGTTGCTTGTAGTGTTCGCCGATATATTTTATTTACCCTTGTGGTCCTGTGAGGCCTTGTTGACTCTGGAACATAGAAGGTGGGATTTTGGGAATGTCCGCGAGTCCCGGGCATAGAATTATCCTTCTAGGCTGGTTATGCTTGCTGAGTAGCTATGGGCCTGTGCAGGGTCGATAGGTTGATTGTGAGCTACTGGACAGCTATTGTGTTTGATCATACCATTTCCATGCATTTAAAGAGGTTTTATCCATGTTTTACTACGGTTTGGCTTCGGGCCTACTGGCACTATTTTCTAAACCTTGCATGGCCCCGGGGGCCTGTTTTTGATGGAAATGATTTGGAAATGGTTGATTTAACTTGTGAATATTTTTTGGGCAAGAAAGTAAAATTATGTTTAAAATCATCAGTTTTACGATTATTGCTAGACTCGGCAGGGCCGGGGTGCTAGTTGAGTTTTCTTGTTACTTGAGATGATTTTTAGCCTCGGTCGGACCGAGCACCTGAGATGACTTTTTACTGTTTAGACCCGGTTATTCCCGGGCACCCTTGGAGGGGGTTTTGAGACATTTTCCTACTACTTTAGTCCTGGACAGGGTCTGGGCATTGCATATTCGAGACTGGGTCTCCATCCTGATACCGGACTTGCTTTCGGACGACATGTTCTGATACTGAGTTTTAGTATGGGGTCTGGGACCTCCATGGACCTTGCCAGCCGGGCCAGGGGCTACGGGCTGCGTGTGCCGGTGGAGGGGTATACGGTGGAGTAGAGGTATACGGGCAGAGTCCTTCCATGGAACCTACCTGCTGGGCCGGATCGACGCCGGAGGAGGTACATACAGAGATACCATGGCACTTGAGATCTTCATGCATCATATCATTCATTGTTCGAGGCTCCACCCTTGTTTGTTGTTTGCTGATTGTACGCTCCGGTAGTATGGGATGCCGGAGGGTTTGTTTTCACTTGTTTGTGTTACTCGGTTGTATGGGCGGCCGAGGGACTGTAGGTAGACTCTTTCTATTTACTTGTAGAATTATTCCCTGTCACGGTTAATTATGAAATTGGTTACTGCTAGACTGTTAGTTGCTGGGTGTGAGATTGATATGATTAGTTGGGCTTGATTCATGTCTCTGAGCATGCCTATTATTACTCTTTCTCTCTTCTTCCTACACTTGAGGTTACCGGTATATCGTCCATTTTGTAAACTTATTTTGTATACACTGTTATTGCAAGGACCCTGATGTGCCGCCAATTTACGGCACTTTCAACTCCTTTTAACTAAGAACAATCGTATGTTTTCAAGCAACCATTGTCGTTTTTGATGTTTTTATGTTGTATTTTCAGGAAAAGAAGACAAACATGGAAACGGAAGAAAATACGCGAAAAAGAGCATTCTGGATAAGAGTGATGGCCTGAGTGACGGCCCGTCACACATGTGATGGTCCGTCACAGTGACCGTCAAGTGGGAGCCCAAGTTGAGCAAGCACTGGATAGGGGCGACGGCTGGAATGACGGTCCGTCAAGCTAGTGACGGTCCGTCACCCAAACCGTCACCCTGAGGCAGCACTGAGGCAACATCACTGGTTAGCAGTGACGGTCCAGGCGACGGTCCGTCAAGCCAGTGACGGTCCGTCAGCCTGGCCGTCAAGTTGAGGCAGTCGGTTACGTGGAATCCGAGCGTTTTTGGGTTTAATTCCTAGACTCCTATAAATACCCAATGTTAGGTTTATTTTATGCATTCAAGTATTATTACAATAGTTCTCCAAATAATTTTAGGAGAGTTTTGAGTGAGTTTTGAGAGAGGAAACGCGCTACACACGGTTTCCGTCTCCTAAATCTTGTTCTTGATTCGTTCTTGGGATCTTTGGTTTCTTGTTCTTGGAATAGTTAAAGATTGTTATCAATACATTGTAAGGATTTCTTTTCTTTATTATGAACATGACTTTCTTTTATTCTTCTACAAGCATGAATAACTAAACCTCCCACAACTAGGGTTGTCACGTTGTTAATCATTCATTATTTAACGTTTTCTAGTGGTTGCAAACATTAGAACATGCCTAGGTTTAAGTTTGTTTGAGTAAAGAGATTAAAACCGGGAAACTTGATTAACAACAAGGATTCGAGACTACTAACTCTCGTCTAATGATTAATGCTGTAACTAGATTAATCCACTTGATGCTTATGATTGAAATCTAAAAAGCACATCTTTTCGAGGTCGAGAGAATAGAAAAGGAAATTTGTCTATTTAGTTGAGAAACGCTTAGACGATACCATTAATTCAATCACATCGTGACACGCATATAAAAAGAACCCGGTTTAGCCTAGAATCGACATTGTTACCAACGCCATGGTAAACACTTCCCTAGTTCATTCTCCTACTGATTATTTCTCATGCGTTAATTGTTTGTTTTGTTTACGCATTGTTTACTCAAAACCCCCCTAATTTACCGGAAACTATTGACGACTAGTCACTTAATTCACTAAAGGCTAAATTCTCACCATATTCTCTGTGGGATTCGACCCCAACCTAGTTGGGTTCTATATTTGACTACGACCGCTTACGCTTCGTTAATTCGAGGTGTAGTTTGGGCGTTATCAAAAGTGGCGCCGTTGCCGGGGAATACGGTTGTTTGTTAAGTCTGGTGTGTTTATTTGACTCTTAGTCATAATTTCCTGCTTTACGTTTATTTGTTGTTTTTGTCTTTGACAGGGTACACAGTTGTGCATGCCAAGTACCCGAGGTTCGGGGGAACAAATTTTACCTTACGACCCCGAGCTTACTAGAACATTGAGGCGGAATATGGCCGCACAACTAGAGGCAGCGAGGATCGCTGCAGAACTGCAGGCCCAACAAAATCTGAATGCTGGTGGTTTGCAGGATGATGTCGCACAGAATGATGAGGATCTCGACTTAGATGGAGCTGGTGCTACGGGCGCCATTGTTGTTCCACCGCTACCGCCCGGAGCCAAGTTCAACATCACTAGCACGATGATCCAGCTGTTGAACTTGAGAGGAGTGTTCCGAGGTATCGCTAGGGATGATCCAAACCAGCACCTAATGAATTTCGTGGGCATATGCAAGTCGTTTGAACTACCGGGCGTGAGTCAGACAGCGATCAGGCTCAGGTTGTTTCCGTTGTCTCTGTCTGATGAGGCAGCGTTGTGGTTGACAGAGCTGACCCCCGATTCTATCGCAACGTGGGGTGAGTTGAGAGGAGCTTTCCTAGAAAGGTTCTTTCCTCCCTCTCGGATGATACAGTTGAGGGACGAGATTAGCAACTTTAGGCAGCAACCGCACAAAGCACTGCACGAGACTTGGTTGCGATTCAAAAAAAAGATAACGCAATGCCCGAACCATCAGTTGACCAAAATTTTTTTGATGCAGACGTTCTACCGGGCATTGAATTCGGCTACCAAGCCGACGTTAGACAACGCAGCAGGTGGTGCATTCATGGGTCTCACCTTTGTTGAGGCCACAACTACCTTGGACAGGCTCACCAAAACCAACAGGGCCTGGCACACACGAGATTCAGAGGTTGCAGCTAGCACCTATACCGTTGGTATGTCAGCAGAGCAGCGTAGGAAAGAGGAGGAGCGCGACCAAGACATGGCGCATCTGAAAACGCAATTGGACCTACTGACCAAGCACTTGTTCTCAGGAGGTATGGAGAAGGTACAAGCGGTGGGTTCCCAAGGTATGGAGACTGAGGAGGCGAATTACTTGGGGGGTTTCCAGGCCAACGGCCAGGGAAACCAAGGTCGGAACTATCAGCGAGACAACCACTATGAGAAAGGTGGCTACAAAGATCGTGACCAAGGAAACTGGAGGAACAACACCGATAGAGGTGGGTTGTATATACCACCTGGCAATCGGGACAAAGCTGGCAACGAGGCTGAGACGTCCAAACTTGAGAACATGATGGCGAAGATGCTGCTAAAGGTGGAATCGACTGACTCTGGGGTGAAGGCAATGCGGACTGCGTTGTCAACATTGAGTAAGGTAGTGGAGTCACATTCTACCGCGATCAATCAATTGGAGCAGCAAATGGGGCAAATCTCGGCATCTCTGAACCAAAGGAAGATAGGGACCTTGCCGAGTGACACGACTTATCCGAGGAATGACGCAAGCTGTATGGCGATCACCACAAGAAGCAGAAAAATATTACCGGAATCACATGCGGTAATTCAGACTCAAGGTGATGTTGCGGATGATGAAGAGGCGGTAGAGGAGGAAACTCCAAAGCCCGCGGAGAAAAGCAAGGAAGCTGAAAAGCTTCCAACTATGATGCCTCGACCACCACCTCCTTTCCCACAGCGTTTGAAGAAGAAAGTTGACGATGGTAAGTTTCTGAACTTCATGACCATGCTGAAGCAGATTTCAATAAACATACCATTGGTCGAAGCGCTGGAACAAATGCCCGGTTATGCCAAGTTCATGAAGGACTTGATTACAAAGAAGAGGTCGATAAGTTTCGAACCAGAAGATAACCTCCACCATTGCATCGCTATTTCTTCAAGGTCGTTGGTCGAAAAGAAGGAAGATCCAGGTGCGTTCACTGTTCCCTGTACTATTGGGAAGCTCAACTTCGGGAAAGCCTTGTGTGATCTGGGTGCTAGCATCAACTTGATGCCGCTAGCTGTCTATAAACAACTGGGTTTGGGAGCTCCTAAAACCATGTCCATAAGAGTGATGATGGCTGACCGTTCGGTAAAGCGACCTGTGGGAATATTATCTGATGTGCTAGTCAAGATTGGTAAGCTTATATTCCTGGCCGACTTTGTGATCTTGGATTGCGAAGTAGATTTCGAAGTTCCTATAATCTTGGGACGACCATTGCTAGCCACAGCAAGAGCCTTGGTTGACATGGAGAAAAATGAACTGACCTTCAGGCTGAACAATGAAGTTGTCAAGTTCGATGTGTCCAAATTGATGAAGCAACCAAGCGAGATGAGGGTGGTCGCGGTCATTAATGCTATTGAGGAATTCCCTGCGGATGTGTATCTTGAGGAGAAGGGTTGTGTTGAAACCTGAGCTGTTATGAGAGTAAAGTCGCGATCGCAAAAGAATGAGCAGGTAAAGGAAAGCGGTGAAAGATCAAGAAAATGAAAACACCGCAAGAGAATCTGCAAAGAAAGAGCGAAGAAATTATCGCGACTAGCGATGGAGCCCAAAGAAGAAGCTGGAACGCCACACTCCATCGAGTTCTCTTGTTTTGGAGACCCTGGCGGTCTCCAACATCATTCCAGATTCTGAGTCCGATCGACGTCACAGGTATTCCTTTCTCTCATAGTTTTTAGCTTTCATATGGATTCATTGGGGACAATGCATGAGTCTAAGTTGAGGGTGTTGGGAAACCTGTGAGTCACCACCGAGGGTTTTTGTTGCCGTGTTTCTTTTCCCTCTGGTGTGCTATCTAGTAGAACCGGCATGTTTAGGTTGTTATTTTAAATTTTTGTTTTTTTTAGTGTCTATAGCAAGCATCATGGCATTTTTCTTGTTTAAAAATGAGGCCCCTTTAAAAATTTGCTGGTTTTGTACTTATGTTGAAATGATTGACTGTCTTGATCCTTGTATGTCATTGTGTGATTATGAGTAGAATGAGTATGCTTAAGCCGAGCGATTGTTTGATAGTTGGTAGCGATATAGTTTCTTGGTGCCAAGAGCGTGTGAGATTATTGTTATAAATTCTTACTCTGTGCATGCATCTAGAACTTGCTCGGTCTATTTTGTTAAGTTTGAAGTCTGGTTGCTTAGGAAAGGATCACAGGCCCTTTTTGTGTGCAGTCCACTTAACCTAAAAGACCGTCCAAATACAAATAATCCCTTTTGATCCCTGTTTGAGCCATAATTGACCTTGTTCTTTCAATAACCTGTCACTGTTCCTGTTTAACTTTAAATCCCTATTTTGGCCCTGGTCCTTCCTTGGACATCGTGCACCTCAACCCAGGCAATCAGCCTAATTTGGGGGTGGCTACTATTGAGGTGAATGATAAGAAAAAGAGAATAGCGAAGATTGGTTGTCAATAGAATGAAAATTCGGGTGTGTGCCTAAGAAAAGAAAAAAAAAGAGATGAAAAAGATCGAAAAAGTAATAAAAAGAATTGTCAAAATAAAGAGGCCGCACCTGTAGCTAGAAAGAAGGAAGTATAAAGGTGAATAAGGATGGACAAAGTACAGTTATGTGGTAATAAGACATCGGTGGTTCCAAGGAGGGCTTAGTCACTAACCCCTAAATGTATCCTACCTGCACCTGAAGCCTCATTACAAGCCAAAACAAGTCCTGTAGTGATCCTGAGCGACGTTCTGAAGAACTGAAATAGAATAGTAAGGGCAAGCCTATGGTATCACATGTGCATTGTTTGAAATCGTTTGTGAGTGTGAGCGCTTACATAGTCCCAAATCTTGTGTGTGGAATTTCTTTGTGGTGAGGGCACTAAGATGTCTGTATTGTCTATTGATTGTTAGGATGGCTGCGCGTGTGTATGTGGAATGTTCTACCATATCGGAATGACATGTTTGGATCCTTGCAAGTTAGCGTTTCATACATTTGTGTGCTATGAGGGAGCTTGATTTAAAAGTGAACAAGTTTATAAATGACCATGAGTTGCTAGAGACACGAGTTTGTTTTCTTAGTTGAGTCATATTATTGTTTTGTGTCATGTTGCTTGAGGACAAGCGAACGTTTTAAGTTGAGGGTGTTGATGTGCCGCCAATTTACGGCACTTTCGACTCCTTTTAACTAAGAACAATCGTACGTTTTCAAGCAACCGTTGTCGTTTTTGATGTTTTTATGTTGTATTTTCAGGAAAAGGAGACAAACGTGGAAACGGAAGAAAATACGCGAAAAAGAGCATTCTGGATAAGAGTGACGGCCTGAGTGATGGCCCGTCACACATGTGATGGTCCGTCACAGTGACCGTCAAGTGGGAGCCCAAGTTGAGCAAGCACTGGATAGGGGCGACGGCTGGAATGACGGTCCGTCAAGCTAGTGACGGTCCGTCACCTAAACCGTCACCCTGAGGCAGCACTGAGGCAACATCACTGGTTAGTAGTGACGGTCCAGGCGATGGTCCGTCAAGCCAGTGACGGTCCGTCAGCCTGGCCGTCAAGTTGAGGCAGTCGGTTACGCGGAATACGAGCGTTTTTGGGTTTAATTCCTAGACTCCTATAAATACCCAATGTTAGGTTTATTTTATGCATTCAAGTATTATTACAATAGTTCTCCAAATAATTTTAGGAGAGTTTTGAGTGAGTTTTGAGAGAGAAAACGCGCTACACACGGTTTCCGTCTCCTAAATCTTGTTCTTGATTCGTTCTTGGGATCTTTGGTTTCTTGTTCTTGGAATAGTTAGAGATTGTTATCAATACATTGTAAGGATTTCTTTTCTTTATTATGAACATGACTTTCTTTTATTCTTCTACAAGCATGAATAACTAAACCTCCCACAACTAGGGTTGTGGGAGCCATGGCTAAAGTAGCGATATAGCTTCCGGGTAGCGACGGGTTCAATATAGGCATTGTCACGTTGTTAATCATTCATTATTTAACGTTTTCTAGTGGTTGCAAACATTAGAACATGCCTAGGTTTAAGTTTGCTTGAGTAAAGAGATTAAAACCGGGAAACTTGATTAACAACAAGGATTCGAGACTACTAACTCTCGTCTAATGATTAATGTTGTAACTAGATTAATCCACTTGATGCTTATGATTGAAATCTAAAAAGCACATCTTTTCGAGGTCGAGAGAATAGAAAAGGAAATTTGTCTATTTTGTTGAGAAACGTTTAGACGATACCATTAATTCAATCACATCGTGACACGCATATAAAAAGAACCCGGTTTAGCCTAGAATCGACATTGTTACCAACGCCATGGTAAACACTTCCCTAGTTCATTCTCCTACTAATTATTTCTCATGCGTTAATTGTTTGTTTTGTTTACGCATTGTTTACTCAAAACCCCCCCAATTTACCGGAAACTATTGACGACTAGTCACTTAATTCACTAAAGGCTAAATTCTCACCATATTCTCTGTAGGATTCGACCCCAACCTAGTTGGGTTCTATATTTGACTACGACCGCTTACGCTTCATTAATTCGAGGTGTAGTTTGGGCGTTATCAGACCCCAGGTGCGTTATTTCTTACTTTTACCTGTGCCTATGGTGTGTATATTCTGCTTACTAGCCTCATATGTGGTTCTGTTGATTTCTCTCTGGGCTAGTTCCTGTGTACCTTTCATTGATTTCTGTGACTGCTTGCTTCTATTCTGTCTATTACTACGTTTTTATCTTATATGTTCCCAGTCGGCCTATGATACCTACTGGGTACCTTATGCTTCGCATTTGGTGCTCACCCCTACCCCCTGCGTCTTTGGGTGCAGATCCTAGCGTGGTCCAGCGCCATTAGATCGTTGTTATTCGTGCTTGGAGATCTGTTGGGGACTACTTCAGACTGAGGGTGAGCTCTTGGCGATCAGAGGTTAGCTTTAGTTTATCTTTTGCTTCATGTACTCTATTACCATTCAGAGACATCTGTATATATAGTTTTGGTTTATTTGCACTCCATGTATGTAGTTTGGCTCTATACTGTGACACCAGGTCTTGGGGTTTGGTTTAGTTTCTGCACATGTATATATTTATAGTCCTTTTATTTGTTCTCTTCGTCTTGTTCTCTTATTTGTTAGATAGTAGCCCATTACTAACTGTTCTGGGCTACGGGGATTGGTTCACCTACCAAGGGTGGTAGGTGCCATCATGACCGAGAAATTGGGTCGTGACAGAAAGAAAATCCTCCAAGGTGAAGAAAATGATAAGAATTGGGGCTTCAAATAAAAAGAAGTGAAATGGTGACTCGTGTTTAATGAAAATGAAAGGAAAGGCCTTGGTTTCAAATTGAAAAAGTTTTGTAGAGTTCAAGGAGGATGAAGCCACTTGAATCTAAATGCCTATCCTACCCATCCCCGAGCCTACATTACAAGCTTAGAAAAGCCCTTTGAGATCTCCAACCGAGTGTTATTGAGCTAGTGGCAAATAAAAATAAGGGCAAGCCTATGTTTGATACTTATTGGTACTTGAAATTCTTTATGAGTGTGAGTGTTTGTATTTGTCCCTTGGGATTTTCTTTGTACATAATATGTTTTTGGGACTTTCGTTCTTGTGAGGGCATGTGAATTAGGATAGTTGGTGACATTGATAAACTCCAAAATATGAATCAAATAAGCATATTTTGGTAAGCTAGTGGTTTGAGTGACATCTTGAGGATTGGTTGTTGTCACTTGCTTGTTCTTATTGTTCTATTTTATCATTGAATTGTGTTTGAATCAACGGGAACGCTTAGAGTAAGTATCATGTGATTGACTAATAATTAGTACCAATCGAAGTTATTTTTTTCTTTGGTGCTCGAAATGGGTTTTCCGTAGCATGTGGTATTGTCATATGCACTTGATTTGTGTGCCTCTTGAGTTAGAATTCTTAGTTGCTTGAGGACAAGCAATAGTTCAAGTTTGGGGGTATGATGAGTTGGTATTCTACCTACTTATTTAGCTCTTAATCTTATACTTTTTGCTAATATTAAGTGGGAAAATAGTACAAATGACATGGATTACTTCTATTTTGCAGGTGTCTGTGTTTTAGAAGTGTTCGGGAAAAATTTGGATGAAAACAAGTCAAAAGGAATACATTCAGAGAAGCAAGTGACTGGCAGCAGCACATGCCTATGCAAATGCGGTGTCGCACACGCGTACGCGAAGGTCAACTAAAGCAAAGCTCCACGAATGCGGTGCATTGACCACATACGCAAAGGTCAACTAGACAAAGACATTTTGTGTATGCGGTGGACCTTCTGCGTAGGCTAAGACGGAAAGTCGAGGCAGCTAGGTAGTCTTGGAATTTCACATATTTGGAAACCCCAATCCACATAAAAGACTTCGAAGCCGGTTAGAAACACATCTTTGGCTATTCTCACAACTTTTGGCAAGCTTGGAGAGCAAGTTCATCAACCCACACCATAGGATTTAAGACTTGGATGCTTTGTATTGTAAAATCTTAAACCCTATTCTCCAACTCTTGTTCTTACTTGCTATTTTATTGGTGTAATTGTTGAATTGAGACTTGGGTTGTATTAGAGATAATGCTTAATTTGGGTTTTTAATTATAAATCTTGTGCTTTCTCTTGATTTATCATTTGGGTCTATTGAATCCTCCATGCTTGAATCAATAGTTAATAGTTGCAAACATTGACTTAGCTTACTAATTAGGATTTTTGCTTGAGAGAGAATTTCCCTAAATTCGGGAAGATTCAATAGTGGGAATTTGGGGTTTTCACTCTAGCTCAAAGCTAGAGATAGTTTGGTTGCCCAAAATTTCCATCTAAGAATTAGGGATAGAAATAGCCCAATTTACCCAAGTTGATTTGGTTGGTTTATTTTCTCATTCGTGGTGGTTCGAGACAACATGCTAGATATATTCTTGGTTGGTCAAAACATGGTTAGGCATCCTTCTAACCAAGACTACCTAAGTGTTAAATCAGGTGTAAGTCTTGTGAATCAAATTTTCATTCCTAATTCTCCCTTGTTGTCCTTGGTGAAAACAGAAAAAAGCCATTGATCAATCTATCTTTTATTTGATTTTCCTTTATCTTTAGTTTTAGTCTAAATCTCCCGTTTTAGATATCTTTCCCTTTTTTGTTAATTGAACTTCAATAAGTTGCTTAGATACTTTATTAGCTCAATCGCGACTACATTGTTCTCTGTGGGTACGACCCCGATATCTATTGGGAATATAAATATATTTTTTTATCACGATCGTCGTGACCTCTAACTTGGGGAGCATGATTTGAGTGTTATCACTTATGCATTGATTTAGGTGTCCCAATATTGCCAGGCATCGATCATTTGATAAAGGTAACATAAATTCAGAATGTTAGGTTGATTAAAGATGTCACAAATTCAGTTGCCTAAAGAAGAGCCCATCCATCTACTTCATCAGATGCTTCTTTATTTGAGGGGCTAGTTGAGATGGGTGATCAAGCTGACATTTTAACATAGGTAACTAATTGAGGTGCCACTGAGAAACGTACAGAAGCTCTGGCTTCCCAGGCTAGTGATGCAGCTGTGGGTACAATAGTTCCTCCTATGGCACCTCTGACATCCAGCACTTCAACAGCCATTCCTACCATGCTCTCATGCCCTTCCACATTTAGTATTGTCAATGTACCTTATGATTTCCTGGAGTAGTTGGTTCAATGATAGACTTAGATAAAGTCACAATTGTTCGAGTTGGTGAAGTATTTGAAACCTGGGGTCTGAACTTCCATTAGGACCACATAGGAAAGAGTGAAAGCAGATATAGTAAGAGAGTTGCATAGGAAGATAGATGGTTTTGAGCATAGAGTGACTGATCGCTTGTGAGAGGTACAGAGCCAAGACATAGGAGGATTATAGGAGGAGGTTGTACAATTTTGGGCAAAGGTTGGTTTATTAGCCGCTAGACATACCCCCATCATACCACCTATCCCCATGACTATAACGGATCCACCCCTACTATTTATTAACCACTTTGCGGATGATGAGCCACCATGTGTTAGTGGGAAAATGGCATGGAGTGAGGATGCTTATAATATAGATGATAATCTTAGGAGAGATCAAAAGAGAGATAAGCATGACCTTGGGATGGCCACACAGATGTCATTGGATATGGCAAGATTATGTTAGTAGTCAAACCTATATGGATCTCGAGGAGAGTCTACTAGTTTGACATTGGTTGTTGGAGGTCCCATGCCTGTTGTTATTTATATTCCTGCTAATACTGACACCGGTAGGGTGCCTTTTATGGTACCTATAATTCCTAATACATTGAGAACTATGGCCACCACCAACGACACTGTTGACACTATGGATGCATCTGTGATCCACACCGACACACTAGACCCACGCGCCTAGGGCGCCACAGGTATGTGTCTTCCTCTAGCTTACACATAAAGACTGATGCATTGGGGAAATGCACACATTTTATAATGGTGGGGGGGTGCACTTGTGGGTTTGTATTTTGAACCTGGGGTTTTTTGTTTCCATGTTTCTTTTCCTTAAGGTAGTTTATGTAGTAGAACCGGCATGTTTAGGAGTTGTTTTGTTTTTGTTTTGTGTCTTGTGTGTTTGTGAAATAAAAATAGGAACACTTAGTGCAGTTGATGGCATAAAAACTTGTTTTGAAAGTTGATTTTAAAAAATAGAGACCCCTCCGAATTTTGTGTGACATGTTATCTACTTTGATAGACCGTATGGATGTTTGCATGAAATTTTGAATATATATGTGATAAATGTTGCTTAAACTAGGGTATGAACTTGATAGTTAGAGATTGATAGTGTAACTATGTTCCAACTATGTGCGAGCCTGCTTTCGTAGCATTCTGACTTTGTGTTGGTTACTCTTGCTTAGGTTGTTGGATAGTTTCTTAGGAAAGGTAGGCCATTTTTTATGTCAGTCCACCTAGCCTAAACGACAATCCAAAGAAAGTAAATATCCCTTGATCCCTGATTATAAGCCTAAATTGAGCTTTTTTTATTGATTAGCCTATTCACCTTCCCAATTTTTCTTCGAACCTTTATTTTTGCACTGGTTCCTCCGTGGACATTGTGCACCTCAACTTAGGCAAATTGCCTAAGTTGAGAGTGGCTACTGTATAGGGAAATTAAAATAAGAATGAGGTATAAAAAGAAAAGACTAGTGGTAAAAAAAGGAAATAACTGGTGCGACATGTGCTAAAAGAAAAAGAAAAAAAGAAAGAAAAAGAAAAGAAAAAAAGAGAGAAAAGAAAGTTGAGTCTGAAATATTGTCGCAGCCATCACAAGAAGAAGGAAAAAGAATAAAAGGAGAATAGGGAGGAAATAGTGGTCTAAAAGTGGAATAGAAATAGCATAGTGTCAAGGAGGGCATAGTCACTATTTTCAAATATACCATACCCGTCCTCAAGCCTATGTTACAAGCTGAGTAAAGTACAGTACTGATCCTCGTCCAACTATTTAAACATCTAGGCATAGAAAATAGGGGCAAGCCTATGGTGTTGTGCATGGATTGTTTAAATTTCTTTGTGCGAGCGGGTGTATTCGTATGTAATAACCCTCAAAGTTATTTTCTATTTTTTATGCTTTTTCCACATATCGAGCTTTTTCAAAGTGGCTACATGCCATTTATAACTTGCCAAGACTGACGGTTTAGTGCCTAGGCCATTCATTAGGTCATTATGGCCATTTCCCTATTTTAGAATTTGAACTTAGAAAATCCTTGACTTTGGTCAACTTTCTTGATAAACATGCTCGAAATTGAATTTCGACAGTTCTGTTAGCTCAGGAACAAGGATTTTGGTTTAGTGGGACCCTTGGTCAGGGTCCAGGAGCTTTTGGTTTGGTTTTGTCTTGGTTTCTGTGTTTTCAGGCTAGTAAGTCTTGTAGAGTTGACATTGGTCAATATTTAGAGAAAATAGTCTCGGATAGAAAGTTTGTTAGCTCTGTTAACTCCGTAATGTTGACTTTGGACTAGAGGGACCTTTGGTTCAGGTTCCGAGGCTTCCAGACTTGTTTTTGGCCTTTGAGTTCCATTTTGTTAAAAGTTAGTTTTAGGCTTAGAGCCCACTTTTCATTAAATAGACCTCCGTTGGAATTGTTATTGATTTTGTTGTGTCCGAAACAACGTTTCCACTCTAGTAGCATATTTGGTTTGGGAGTATCGGGTTTTGATTGTGCCTACAACACCCCGTAGAAGTTTCTTTTTCTGTTGGTTTTTCTGCAGCATGCATGTCCTCAGCACCAACAGCGCCAAGGCAGAGCGATGGTGCTGGCCTGCTTCCCGCCCTTCAATGCCGATGGTGTCTTTCTAGCATGATAGCACTGAGCACTCTGCATGCACACCAGTGCCAATGGATCCCAATGAGCGTGATCACGCGCAAGCGCGCAAGCGCATGGCTCCTTTCAGCGCCAATGACGCCTTGCTAGTGCCAATGGCGCCAGCCTGCGCCCAGGCCTATAAATTTCTTTTTCCTTGAATTTTCAGACCATTCCACCATCTTTCTGTCACTTTCAAAACAATTCCCTCTCCTAAAAGTTGTCCCAAATCAGTTCCTAGCGTGGGGATTCATCATCTTGGCGATTATTCTCGATTCCTTCCTCGTTTTGGTAAGTTCTCTTCTCCAAAATTCCCTTCTTGCCATGGGAAACCTTCATTGTTGTACTTTTCTTATCTTGGGGTCCTTTTTGTTGTAGTTGCTCGAATTGGGGGCTGGTGGTTCGTGTTTGTGCAGTTGTCATTTCGTAGACTTGCTTCCTCTCCTCGTGGTAGGTAATTCTTCCTTTTATCCAAGATTGTTGCAAGTTTTCGCATGTGTCCCTCTTCTTCTCCGGGCTGTTTTAGCCCCTTTCTTTACTCACTTTCTGCTCAAATTTTGGGCATACGTTCTTGATGAGGTTGGGAACCTCGTAATAATTTTCATTTCTTGTTTTGGATTGTGAGGCCCATGAATCCGCTTTTGACCCAGATTTCAGCCTGGCTAAACTTTTATCATTATGGGTATCATTAGTCTTGTTTTAACGCGTAGATTATGTTCTTGATAGCGTGTCATATTTCTGAGGCTGTTCAGAATGGGAAGGCGCATGAGTGACGGTTCGTGTTTGCGGTTCAGTCCTGAGGTAGGTTACAGTTTACTTTCCTAGACTGAGTTTAGTTATATTTTATATTATATATAATACTAGAACTTTAGGTTAGACTTTAGGTATAATTAGGCTTAAATCCTATGACTTGTATTAAATTGGCCATTTAAGATCATAGATTAGAATAATTACTATTATCCTTAGTATAGGAGCTCGTAGTATTGTTATGGCTAGCATAGAATCCTTAGTATTCTTTTAGAAGGTTTTAGAGGTAAAGTAGATGCTTTTAGTTATTTTTTTAGTCATTTTCCATTTGTTTTGCCTTATTATCGATTATGTGTGTAACTGTGGTCCCGAGGCCATAGATTGGATTTGGGCGAGTTTCTAGGTCAGTTCTCTTGGTTGGAGGGTATTTTGCCCTGTTTTGCCTTGTTGTGTGCTATTTTCTCTGAATGTAGAAATTTATATGCACATACTGCATTCTCATGCCTATCCGTACGGGATAAAGATTTTCGAGGTTTTTGGTTCCAAATTTGAGATTTACTATGGTTACCATGATTTTCAAATTTCAAAGGAATTATCTTGGGTTATACTACTGGTTTTGGAAAGGAAAGGAAAAATACTACTTTTATGCCAGTCCAAAGGATGTTCCCGGACCTTTTCTCTGCTTTACTATATATATATATATATACATATATATATATATATATAGTCTGATATGGTATCCCAGACCCCCGATGCGATATTTTGGGTTTTTACCTTTTATATACATATATATATATATATAGTTCAATGCGTTATTTTGGGTGCCCGATGCGGTATTCTGGGTTTATATTATTATGCACTCATGCATCATATCATCATCGTTCATTGCATTGCATTGGCTTAAGTGTACTTGGATTTTCAGTTGTCTGGATTAATTTTGTTATTATTTCTTCGTTGCTAGTTTGATTAGTTTTGTTTTTGGTTTTATAACTAGATTTAGGTGAATCTTTATTTTTAGCTTACTTTCCTATAATTTATATTATATATTATCTTTCTACGCTCGCTCGACCTATGATGCTTACTGGGTACCCATTATTTTGGTACTCATACTACACTCTACATCTTTTTTTGATGCAACACCTAGTACGAGCCACCCGTGTTGATCCTTCTATCATTTAGGCCAGCTGTTGTTCGGATCATGGTGAGCTCCCGGTGTTTTGGAGACTTTTAATGCTTTTGTTCTACATTTTTGTCTATATTTTGTATTTTGGATAAACAAAGTCTGTTGTATAGCTACTCCATACCTTAGATGCTCTTGTACCAGTGACACCAAGTCCGGGTTGGCTCTTGTGTATGTTTTGTCTTCTTGGTCACTTTTGGGCCATTTTTGTATATTTAGTACAGTTGGTATATATCTATACTATTGGCCCTTTTCCTTTATATATATCTTCCACTTTCCTTATCTAAATGGCTTTATTTATCTTTCGCATTATTGGGTTGTCTTGCCTACTAGGGGTTATATAGGCGCCATCATGGTCTGATTTTGGGTCATGAAAGAGTGGTATCAGAGCCCTAGGTTCACCGGTCTTGCAAGTACAAGAGCAAACTGTCTAGTAGAGTCTCGTTGAACAGTACGATGATGTCTGTATCCAATCTGCAAGAGGTTATAGGACATTCCTAGGAAAGACTCCATTTTTGTTTGATTCCTTATCATGCTTCCTTGACTTTATCAACTTCTAAAGTATCCTTGTTTCACTCTTTCTCATATGGTTTGGACGAGATCAGTAGCGGGTGAGGATGAGTCTCCTGCACCTGCAGTTAGAGCCCCACCTGGGGAACAGGGTAGAGGTCGACCTAGAGGACGGGTTATGGTGCTAGCTCATGCCCAGACTAGGTTACCATAACCAAAGCATGAGGTTGGGGTTGAGGAGTTTCAGTATGAGCTGAAGAGTGTGGGGCCACCCCAGCATCCAGCAGGTTTCGTGGCTACTCAAGTGCTACAGGACACCTTAGTTCGGTTACATGGGTTTCTTGAGGGTATAACTCCACCAGCAGCTTTGCCAGGTATGGAGCTCCCTTATCAGATTTAATAGAGATTGGCACTCCATGTAGCCGAACTATATTTTTAACATACAACTATGCATATCTTCAACTATATAACTAGTCTTAACTGGCAAGAAGTGCACTGATTTGGTAAGTTTGTCAACTATCACCCATATGGAGTCAAATTTTAAAAATGAGTGAGGCAAACCAGTAATAAAATCCATGGTGATCATATCCCACTTCCAAATGGGAAGATCAATATGTTTCATATAATCTTCGGTCTTTTGGTGCTCTACTTTAACTTGTTGATAGTTTAGATATTGAACCATAAATTCTGCAATATTCTTCTTTATACCACTCCTCTAATACACTTCTTTCAAGTCATGATACATTTTAGTTGACCTCTGATGGATAGAATATCTTGAATGATGTGCCTCTATCATAATCCTCTTTCTTAGTTCATATGTATTAGGTACACACAATTTATACTGGCGTCAAAGTACTCCATCTTGTGTATGCACAAATGCCTTTGTCTTACCATGTTGTAAATTCTCCTTATGTTGTACTAGAATAGCATCCTTACATTGCTCCTCTTTTACTTCAGCTACTAATAAAGATTTTATTGCATTTTGCATAATAACCCCTTCATCCATAGATTCAAGAAGGCAAACCCCCAAGCTATCTAGTTGGTATAGATCATTAGCTATTCTTTGTCTTTTCAGGGACTGCCCATAATTGCCTGCCATTGTCTTATGACTTAAAGCATCATCCACCATGTTTGTTTTCCCAAGATGATACAAGATATCAAGTTCATAATCTTTTATAGCACAATCTATCTTCATTGTCTCAGATTCAGGTCCTGTTGCATAGGATGTATTGTAAACTCTAATGATTAGTATATATGTCAACATGTACCCCATATAAGTAGTGGAGCCATATCTTCAAATCAAATACAACCGTTGCTAGCTCTAAATCATAGGTTGGATGATTTTTCTCATGTAGCCGCAACTGTCTTAAGGCAGAAGCTATTTGTAACACCTCATATTTTGAACCGACATTTATACTAACACTCAGAGTCATTTTGCAACTGTATTGAGTCTATATGGATAGGGTCCCAAGCTATGGAAGGGCCCATGGTCAGTGAACCCAGTCGTGGGAGCCCTCAAATTCCCTTCTTAGACCATGAGTTGGTCCATAAGCTGTGGTGGAGTCCACGAGCCATGGGACCACTCATGAGTTTGATATAAAGGACCCTCAATCCTTCTCTAAACTCCATGGATGGGATCATGGCTCATGATAAGCTCTACAGACCGTGAACCTAATCAGTGAGATTGGTCTAGAGACTTTAAAGTCTCTGGTAAGAAACAATGGTTGAGGACCATGAATCGTGGACCACCTCATGGCTCATGAGGTGAGCCGTTCGATAGGCTTTTCTGTATGTTATAATTAGTTAAGTTAGGGGTAGTTTGGTACTTTCATTACTCAGTGCATTTACCACCTTGTTTAAACACCCAAAGTGGTTAATTCACTTAGTTTAGTCGATCATTCTCAGATCAATAGCTCTCAAGAGTCTATGGCATTCAACCTAGGGTTTCAAGATAGCAAGAGCATAGAAACTCAAGCAAGAAGGTTCTTCAAGGATTTTCCTTCAGGATTCTTCTCCTTCAAGGTATGTAAGGTTATTCATAGTGAGGAACCCTATCCTTCCCCACGCCCTACATCTTCAGTTTTAATTTTAGACGAGATTAGAGCTAGGGATTTTGCTCGAAGACTGCAATCTTTATTCTTTCTATATACTCTGAGTTATTCATTTTTATCCTTGTATTATACATGTTAATAACCCTATCTCTCATGCTTTTTAGATTATGGTTCACATCATCTTACCCCATGAACCCTTTTTGATGAAAAAGTGATATTTTATGTCACGATTTCTCGGTCATGATGGCACCTACAACCCCCGGTAGGTGAACCAATCCCCGTAGCCCAGAATAGTTAATAATGGGCTACTATATAACAAATAAGAGAACAAGATGAAGAGAACAGATAAAAGGACTATCAATACATACATATGCGGAAACTAAACCAAACCCCAAGACCTGGTATCATAGTATAGAGACAAAACTACATACATGGAGTGCAAACGATCCAAACAATATATACAGATGTCTCTGAATGGTAATAGAGTACATGAAGCAAAAGATAAACTAAAGCTAAGCTCCGATCGCCAAGAGCTCACCCTCAGCCTGAAGTAGTCTTCAACAGATCTCCAAGCACGAATCACAGCGGTCTAACGGCGATAGCCCACGCTAGGATCTGCACCCAAAGATGCAGGCGGTAGGGGTGAGCACCAAATGCGAAGCATAAGGTACCCAGTAGGTATCATAGGCCGACTGGGCACATATAAGATAAAAGCGTAGTAATAGATAGAATAGAAGCAAGCAGTCACAGAAATCAACAGAACCACATATGAGGCTAGTAAGCAGGATATACACACCATAGGCACAGGTGAAAGTAAGAAATAACGCACCTGGGGTCCTTGCAATAACAGTGTATACATAATAAGTTTACGAAATGGACGGTATACCGGTAACCTCAAGTGTAAGAAGAGGAAAAGGGTGATGATATACATGCTCAGGGATATGAATCAAACTCAACTAATCATATCAATCTCAAATCCAGAACTAACAGTCTAGCAGTAACCAATTTCATACTTAACCGTAACAGGGAACAATTCTGTAAGTAAATAGCAAGAGTCTACCTACAGTCCCCCGGCCGCCCATACAAACGAGGAACACAAACAAGTGAAAACAAACCCTACGGCATCCCATACTACCGGAGCGTACAATCAACAAACAAGGGTGGAGCCTCAAACAATGAATGATATGATGCATGAAGATCTCAAGTGAAATGGTATCTCTGTATGTATCTCCTCCGGCGCCGATCCGGCCCAGCAGGTAGGTTCCATGGAAAGACACTGCCCGTATACCTCTACTCCACCGTATACCCCTCCTCCGGCACACGCAGCCCGAAGCCCCAGGCCCGGATGGCAAGGTCCATGGAGGTCCCAAACCCCATACTAAAACTCAGTATCAAAACATGTCGTCCTGAAGCAAGTCTGGTATCAAGATAGAGACCCAGTCTCGAATATGCAATGCCAAGACCCTGTCCAGGACTAAAGTATTAGGAAAATGTCTCAAAAACCCCTCCAAGGGTGCCCGGGAATAATCGGGTCTAAACAGTAAAAAGTCATCTCAGGTGCTCGGCCCGACCGAGGCTAAAAAAATCATCTAAAGTAGCAAGAAAACCCAACTAGCACCCCGGCCCTGCCGAGTCTAGCGTTAATCATAAAACTGATGATTTAAAACATAATTTTACTTTCTTTTACCCAGGAAATTCACAAGTTAAATCAAACCATTTCTAAATTATTTCCATCAAAACGGGCCCCCCGGGCCATGCAAAGTTTAGAAAATGGTGCCAGTAGGCCCGAAGCCCAAACCGTCGTAAAACCTGTATAAAACCTCTTTTTATGCATGAAAAAGATATGATCAAACACAATAGCTGCCCAGCAGCTCACAATCAACCTATCGACCTTGCACAGGCCCACAACTACTCAGCAAGCATAACCAGCCTAGAAGGATAATTCTATGCCCAGGACTCGCGGACATTCCCAAAATTCCACATTCTATGTTCCAGAGTCAATAAGGCCTCACAGGACCACAAGGGTAAATAAATTATATCGGCAAATACTACAAGCAACGGAGGAACAAAAGTAGGAGGACATGAATAAAGCGGTCAAGGTCTGTGGTACCAACCTAATAAACCAACCCAAGGATGCCCATTAATATAATTTTATTCTATATATATGAAGTCTAGGGAAAATAAAGCGTAACCTACCTGTCGTCCGATGACAAGCTTGAACCTCTCCGAAAAAGAAGCTCCGAAACGAAATCAAACTTGAACTCGGGCTTGAATAATTTGACGTAGATAATTGATTTTCTTTTGTTGACCAAATATTGCGTCAAAATAATTTTCCCCTCAAAAATCTTTATTTGCGCATAGTGAATTAATTGTGCACAATTGTGATCAGTGCAATTTACATTCTAAAGAAGTAATATGAATGTTGGCAGCAATGAATATTGCAATTTGTTCAAATGATTAAGTGAATAGGACATTTGGCAGGCTACCACGTATGGACTATGGTGTGTCCCTCCCCCCCCCCCCCACTTCCACGTGGAAGTGGGGTTGTTTAACACCTCATCACTTACCCCGTTATATAAATATTCGGGTATTGCATAAATTTGTGGTATAATAAATATAACTTTTTAAATATACCATAATTCATAGAAAATTATTTCGAATAAAACCTACTATATTATAATAATAAATTTTAACATCACTAAATTTACTCTCTCCGTTAAAATAATACAATGTATAAAAACCTTATAAAATAAATACATATACAATTATATTGTAACAAAAATATTCTCCATAAACCTTTAAAATATTTTAAAAAGGTAATAATAATATAATTTTTACCAAATTCAACTTTTAAATAAAATATTTTCAAATACACGCGATGTTAATAAAATTTTTAAACCTAGACTCGCAATTCACCAACGCACGATTTTGATACTCAAGAACTCTCTTGGAATTCTCCCTTATGTTTTCTCACTATTTCAGAACTGAAATGGCGTTTTAAAACGTGAAGTTGAGGCTTAAATCGAGTTTAACCCGACCCGGTTCGCAACCCATTTTCTGTCAGATAGTCCGCGGTAAAACAGTCATAACTTTTTACTCCGAGATCAGTTGGATGTGAGGTTTTGTGCGTTGGAAACTAGACTCGTAGACCTTCGATTTGGTATTTTGGGGGACTTCTAACTTTTTATATATTGGGAGAAAAGCTCCGAGACATTTTACCCAAAGTTCAGGAAATTTGTTAAACATCTTACGATTACGTTTGCCAACTTGCTTGGCTTCAAAACTTATCATGCGGCCAAACAAATGGACCCGGCACCGAAATACCGGTCCCGACAAGCCTTAAATGACTTGGGTCCGCTACAACAAGCTCTAACGGCACAAGGAAAACGTGTATGTGGAAATGACCGGAAGGGTCATTACATCATCCACTACTAAAAAGGACTTTCGTCCTCGAAAGTCAAGGTCAAGGGGGTACCTGAAGGCTCAAAAAGCCGCGGATACTGGGCCCGCATATATATCTTGGTCTCCCAGGTAGCCTCCTCGACTGGACGGTGCTTCCACTGAACCTTAACAACCGGGATCTCTCGAGACCTGAATCTCCTGACATCTCTGGCCAAAATAGCTGCCAGCTCCTCAACAAAGGCTAAATCCTCACCCAACTGAACTGAATCCCACTGCAACACATGAGACTCATCTGGGACATACCGACGCAACATCGAAACATGAAATACAAGTTGTATAGCTGAAAACATCGGAGGCAAGGCTAGCTGATAGGCAACGCTACCAACCCTCTGAAGAATCTTAAATGGCCCAATGTACCTGGGGCTAAGCTTGCCCCGCCTACCAAATCTCATCACGCCCCTCATGGGCAATACAGGGAGAAACACCAAGCCACCGACACTAAACTCCAAGGCACGAAGCCTACGATCACCATAACTCTTCTGCCTGCTCTGAGCTGCCCGAAGTCTATCCTGAATCACTCGGACTCGGTCTAAGGAATCTCGAAAAAAATCTGTACTCTGTGGCCCAGCACTAAAACCATCAAACCAACCTACCGGTGATCTGGAACGCCTGCCATACAAAGCCTCAAAAGGTGCCATGCCGATACTCGAATGGAAGCTGTTATTATAAGCAAACTCTGCCAAGGGAACAAACTGATCCCAAGAACCTCCAAAGTCAAGAACACAGGCCCGAAGCATGTCCTCCAGAATCTGAATGGTCCTCTCGGACTGGCCATCTGTCTGAGGTGGGAAGCGGTACTAAGATGAACCTCTGTACCCAAATCTCGCTGAATAGCCTCCAAACTGAGATGTGAACTGAGTGCCGCGGTCTGAATAATAGAAGCTGGACCCCGCAACGAAACATCTTACGAAGGTAGATCTGAGCTAACCTCTCTGCGACCATAAGAAGTATGAACCGGCAAGAAATGTGCTGACTTAGTCAGCCTATCAACAATCACCCATATGGAATCAAACCCATGAGAAATACGGGCAACCAACAACAAAGTCCATAGTAATCCCTTCCCACTTCCATTCAGGAATGGGAAGTCGCTGCATCAAACCACCAGGTCTCATGTGCTCGAACTAACCTGCTGACAGTTCAAGCACCGAGATACGAAATCCCGCTATAATCTCGCTTCATACCACTCCACCAGTAAAGCTGTCTCAAGTCCCTATACATCTTTGCTGTGCCAAGGTGAATGGAGTATCTAGTACAATGTGCCTCATGAAGTATCAACTGAATCAAATCACTAATCCTCGGAACACAAAGGCGACTATCAAACCTCAGAACCCCATCTGAATCTAGAGAAACCTCACTGGTCTCACCCTGAACAACCCGATCACGAAGGTCACACAACTGCTGATCCTCAAACTGACTGCTCTGAATCTGATCAATCAAAGTAGAACAAACCTCAACACTGGCGAGAACTCTGCTAGGATCCGACAAGTCAAGCCTAACCAAACGGTTAGCCAAGGACTGGATGTCCAAGGCCAACGGTCGCTCTGAAACTGAAAGAGAAGCTAGGCTACCCATACTCACTGCCTTCCGCTCAAGGCATCCGCTACCACGTTTGCATTGCCCGGATGATACAGAATAGTGAAGTCATAGTCCTTCAGTAACTCGACCCATCTCCTCTGTCTTGAGTTCAACTCCGCTGACTCGTGATATACTGAAGACTACGGTGATTGGTGAAGATCTCACAGTGAACTCCATATAGGTAATGCCTCCAGATCTTGAGCGCGAAAACTACCGCCGCCAACTCTAAGTCATGAGTGGGGTAGTTGCGCTCGTGAACCTTCAGCTGCCTCGACGCATATGCTATTACTCGACCCTGCCCATCAACACACAACCAAGACCAACCCCAGAAGCATCACAATACACGGAGAAGCTCTGACCCTCAACTAGGCAAAGTCAAAATTGGAGCTGAAGTCAATAAGGCCTTAAGCCTCTGGAAGCTATCCTCACACTGATCCGACACCTGAAATGGGATATCCTTCTAGTCAGCATAGTCAAGGGGTGCTGCTATGGAAGAAAATCTCCCTCAATGAACCGTCTGTAGTAACCTGCTAACCACTTGATTTCCAATATAAGTTGCGAACTCAGTATACGTAGTGATGTGTCTAATGGCCACTCACGACAAACCGGTGAAATCTTTTCCCGGATCAACCCTAATCCCATCCTTAGACCCCACGTGCCCTAGGAATGCAACTGACTCAAGCCAAAACTCACACTTTGAGAACTTGGCGTAAAGCCGATGATCTCTCAAAGTCTGGAGTATAACCCTCAAGTGCTGCTCATGCTCATCTCTACTACGCGAGTATACCAAGATGTCGTCTATAAAAAACTATCACAAATGAGTCCAAACACGGGCCAAGAACCCTGTGTATCAAGTTCGTAAAGGCTGCGGGGGCATTAGTCAACCCCAAAAGACATCACAGGAACTCATAATGGCCATAACGTGTCCTGAATGATGTCTTAGGGATGTCCACCGCCCTAATCCTCAACTGATGGTAGCCGGACCTCAAATCAATCTTCGACAACACGACTGAACCCTGAAGCTGGTCAAACAAATCATCAATCCTCGGCTTCGGATACCTATTCTTCACTGTCACCCTATTCAGCTGCCGATAATCAATACACATGTGCATCGACCCATCCTTCTTCTTCACGAAGAGAACAGGAGCACCCCACAGTGACAAACTAGGTCTAATAAACCCCTTAGCTAACAGATCCTGGAGATGCTCCTTAAGCTCCCTCAACTCAGCAGGAGCCATACGGTAAGGAGAAATAGAAATGGGCCTAGTGCCCGGCTCTAACTCAATAGCAAAATCAATATCTCTCTCAGGTGGAAGGCCTGGCAGGTCAGTAGGAAACACATCGAGGAAGTCTCTAACCACAGGAACAGACTCAGGAGAAGTGGGGTCAGCACTAACATCTCGGACATATGCTAGATAAGATAAACACCCACGGGAAATCAACTTCCTAGCTCGAAGACAAGAGATGATCCCAGATGGTGCATGGCTAACAGAACCCTGCCACACAACCGGGGATACACCGAGCACAGCTATGGTAATGGTCTTGGCATAACAATCCAAAACCACACGGTGAGGGGATAACCAGTCCATGCCCAGTATCACATCAAAATCTAGCATATCAAGAATCATCAAATCACCCCAAGTCTCTGAATCACCAATAGATAGCATACAAGATCTCACAATCCGATCCACTACTAAAGAATCTCCTACTGGGGTCGAAACAGAAATAGGAACAGATAATGGCTCACTAGCAACAAGGTACAAAGTAGGCAGATACATATGAACAAGTGGATCCAGGATCAAATAAACCAATAGCAGACTGATGGCACACAGAAATCATACCTGTAATAACAGCATCTGAGGCCTCTGCCTCTGGTCTCCTAGGGACCGCGTAAAACTGACAACGACCTCCACCTGCCCGACCGCCATCCCTACCACCTGCTCTGCCGCGTGGAGCACCACCTCTACCCTGACGACCACCCCCTCTAGCCGGAGACTGAACTGCTCGTAAAGGCTCGGCCAACTGAACTGTACCCTGCTGAGGGAAATCTCTAGCAAAATGACCCATCGCACCACAAGTAAAACAAGCCCCTGACGGCCTACTCAGTTGAGATGAACCAGCAAATCCCATATGACCACCACGACCTGATGCCCCAGAAACTTTACCCCTCGAAGACTGGCTGCCATAACCCTGATGGCTACTCTGACCCTGCTCGAACTGGGTACTACCGAAAGTCTAAAGAGAAGCCTGAACCGGTCGGCTGGACTAACCCTGATACTGATGTGGCTGATAACTCCGTCTCCACTGGCCAGGACCTCTACCGCCATATCTGTAACCACTGTAGACACCCTGATGCCGAGGCCTCTTATCTCTGGACCCCTGATCATGTCGCTGTAAGTCCTCCACAGTGCGGGCATAGTCTACAATAGCCTGGAATGACCGACCACTGGCAATCAATATCTCAGCTGGCTGCCTGATCTCTGGCCTCAAACCCCATAAAAATCTGCGAATCCTATCTGCCTCGGTAGGAATGATCATAGCTCCAAACGGTGCTAGCTGATGAAAATGGGTCTCATACTCCGAGATAGTCGTAGAACCCTGCACAAGGTGAGTAAACTGCTCCTTGCGACGCTCACGATCACTCTGAGGTAGGAACTTGGCCATAAAGGCCTCATAAAACTCATACCAGGTCAAAGGAGGTGACGATGGTGGTCTACAAGCAACCTGGGCCCTCCACCATAACTTCGCTGGGCCCCCCAACAGATAGGTAGTATAACCAACCCCGTGAGTCTCCAACAAACCTAAATGATGCAACATCTCCTCACAGGTAGTAATAAAGTCATGTGGATCCTGTCCAGAAGTACCAGCAAACCTCGGAGGTGCTAACCTCAAAAACCTACCCAACGCCTTCTGCTCTATCTCTGTCATAACTGGGCGAGGAGCAAGAGGCTGTTGAATAGATGGAACCGGAATGACCTCCGCACGGGGAGCCATAGTAGCAGGCTGCGCTCCTGAGCTCTGTGCACCCTGGGCTGCCCCCTGAGCGGATGTCTGCGCTACCTCAGAAGGTCGCTCTCCAATCACACCCAAAAGCTGTAATAATAATCCCCGAATATCTGGAGACTGAGCTGCGGCTGGAGCTGGCACAGAAATGGGCACTGGAGCTGGTACTGGAGCTGGCGCTGGAGCTGGCGCTGGAGCTGGTGCTGGAGCTGGTGCTGGAGATGGTGCTTGAGCAGGAGGCTCATCTCCGCGTGATGCCGATGATCTCGTACGAACCATCTGTGGAAGAATGAAGTAGAATAAATGAGATCTCCAGAAACTTCAAGGGTTGTACGCATGACACAAAAGCAATGAAAGAGTTGAATTTCCTAAAATGCCACTGTAGCCTCCCAAAGATTGAGTACGGACGTCTCCGCCCCGATCCACAGGATTCTACTAGACATTGGCTCCTATACCGATGACACCGGTGAACCTAAAGCTCTGATAACAAGTTGTCACGACCCAATTTCTCGGTCATGATGGCACCTGCTGGAGCTGGTACTGGAGCTGGCGCTGGAGCTGGCGCTGGAGCTGGTGCTGGAGCTGGTGCTGGAGCTGGTGCTGGAGCTGGTGCTGGAGCGGGAGGCTCATCTCCGCGTGATGCCGATGATCTCGTACGAACAATCTGCGGAAGAATGAAGTAGAATAAATGAGATCTCCAGAAACTTCAAGGGTTGTACGCACGACACAGAAGCAATGAAAGAGTAGAATTTCCTAAAATGCCACTGTAGCCTCCCAAAGATTGAGTACGGATGTGTCCGCCCCGATCCGCAGGACTCTACTAGACATTGGCTCCTATACCGATGACACCGGTGAACCTAAAGCTCTGATACACAGTTGTCACGACCCAATTTCTCAGTCATGATGGCACCTACAACCCCCGGTAGGTGAACCAATCCCCGTAGCCCAGAACAGTTAATAATGGGCTACTATCTAACAAATAAGAGAACAATATGAAGAGAACAGATAAAAGGACTATAAATACATACATATGCGGAAACTAAACCAAACCCCAAGACCTGGTATCATAGTATAGAGCCAAAACTACATACATGGAGTGCAAACGATCCAAACAATATATACAGATGTCTCTGAATGGTAATAGAGTACATAAAGCAAAAGATAAACAAAAGCTAAGCTCCGATCGCCAAGAGCTCACCCTCAGTCTGAAGTAGTCCCCAACAGATCTCCAAGCACGAATCATAGCGATCTAACGGCGATGGCCCACGCTAGGATCTGCACCCAAAGATGCAGGGGGTAGGGGTGAGCACCAAATGCGAAGCATAAGGTACCTAGTAGGTATCATAGGCCGACTGGGCACATATAAGATAAAAGCGTAGTAATAGACAGAATAGAAGCAAGCAATCACAGAAATCAACGAAAGGTACACAGGAACTAGCCAGAGGGAAATCAACATAACCACATATGAGGCTAGTAAGCAGGATATACACACCATAGGCACAGGTGAAAGTAGGAAATAACGCACCTGGCCGCCCATACAACCAAGGAACACAAACAAGTGAAAACAAACCCTCCGGCATACCATACTAGTGGAGCGTACAATCAACAAACAAGGGTGGAGCCTCAAACAATGAATGATATGATGCATGAAGATCTCAAGTGAAATGGTATCTCTGTATGTACCTCCTCCGGCGCCAATCCGGCCCAGCAGGTAGGTTCCATAGAAGGACACTGCCCGTATACCTCTACTCCACCGTATACCCCTCCTCCGGCACACGCAGCCCGAAGCCCCAGGCCCGGATGGTAAGGTCCATGGAGGTCCCAGACCCCATACTAAAACTCAGTATCAAAACATGTCATCCGGAAGCAAGTCCGGTATCAAGATAGAGACCCAATCTCGAATATGCAATGCCCAGACCCTGTCCAGGACTAAAGTAGTAGGAAAATGTCTAAAAAACCCCT
Organism: Jaltomata sinuosa; assembly: GCA_003996215.1. NCBI lineage: Eukaryota > Viridiplantae > Streptophyta > Magnoliopsida > Solanales > Solanaceae > Jaltomata > Jaltomata sinuosa. Next base: position 2,032,661 of record QJPP01000712.1, read on the forward strand.
CTAAGGGTGCTCGGGAATAACCGGGTCTAAACAGTAAAAAGTCATCTCAGGTGCTCGGCCCGACCGAGGCTAAAAAAATCATCTCAAGTAGCAAGAAAACTCAACTAGCACCCCGACCCTGCCGAGTCTAGCGTTAATCGTAAAACTGATGATTTAAAACATAATTTTACTTTCTTTTACCCAGGAAATTCACAAGTTAAATCAAACTATTTCCAAATTATTTCCATCAAAACGGGCCCCCCGGGCCATGCAAGGTTTAGAAAATGGTGCCAGTAGGCCTGAAGCCCAAACCGTAGTAAAACCTGTATAAAACCTCTTTTTATGCATGAAAATGGTATGGTCAAACACATTAGCTGCCCAGCAGCTCACAATCAACCTATCGACCCTGCACAGGCCCACAGCTACTGAGCAAGCATAACCAGCCTAGAAGGATAATTATATGCCCGGGACACGCGGACATTCCCAAAATTCCACCTTCTATGTTCCAGAGTCAACAAGGCCTCACAGGACCACAAGGGAAAATAAATTATATAGGCAAATACTACAAGCAACGGAGGAACAAAAGTAGGAGGACATGAATAAAGCGGTCAAGGTCTGTGGTACCAACCTAATAAACCAACCCAAGGATGCCCATTAATACAATTTTATTCTATATATGCGGAGTCTAGGGAAAATAAACCGTAACCTACCTGTCATCCAATGACAAGCTTGAACCTCTCCGAAAAAGAAGCTCCGAAACGAAATCAAACTTGAACTCGGGCTTGAATAATTTGACGTATATAATCGATTTTCTTTTGTTGACCAAATATTGCGTCAAAATAATTTTCCCCTCAAAAATCTTTATTTGCGCATAGTGAATTAATTGTGCACAATTGTGATCAGTGCAATTTACATTCTAAAGAAGTAATATAAATGTTGGCAGCAATGAATATTGCAATTTGTTCAAATGATTAAGTGAATAGGACATTTGGCAGGCTACCACGTATGGACTATGGTGTGTCCCTCCCCCCCCCCCACTTCCACGTGGAAGTGGGGTTGTTTAACACCTCATCACTTACCCCGTTATATAAATATTCAGGTATTGCATAAATTCGTGGTATAATAAATAAATTTTTTTAAATATACCATAATTCATAGAAAATTATTTCGAATAAAACCTACTATATTATAATAATAAATTTCAACATCACTAAATTTACTATCTACGTTAAAATATTACAATGTATAAAAACCTTATAAAATAAATACATATACAATTATATTGTAACAAAAATATTTTCCATAAACCTTTAAAATATTTTAAAAAGGTAATAATAACATAATTTTTACCAAATTCAACTTTTAAATAAAATATTTTCAAATACACGCGATGTTAATAAAATTCTTAAACCTAGACTCGCAATTACCCAACGCACGATTTTGATACTCAAAAACTCTCTTGGAATTCTCCCTTATATTTTGTCACTGTTTCAGAACTGAAATGACATTTTAAAACGTGAAGTTGAGGCTTAAATCGAGTTTAACCCGACCCGGTTCGCGACCCGGTTCGCAACCCATTTTCTGCCAGACAGTCCGCGGTAAAACAGTCATAACTTTTTACTCTGAGATCAGTTGGACGTGAGGTTTTGTGCTTGGAAACTAGACTCGTAGACCTTCAATTTGGTATTTCGGAGGACTTCTAACTCTTTATATATTGAGAGAAAAGCTCCGAGACATTTTACCCAAAGTTCAGGGAATTTGTTAAAGATCTTACGATTACTTTTGCCGACTTGCTTGGCTTCAAAATTTATCATGCGGCCAAACAAATGGACCCGGCACCGAAATACCAGTCCCGACAAGCCTTAAATGACTTGGGTCCGCTACAACAAGCTCTAACGGCACAAGGAAAATGTGTATGTGAAAATGACCGGAAGGGTCATTACATTTTGAAAGCATTGTTATATTAGTTCTATTGCATTTTTTTTCTATATTAAAGAAAGTAGTTTAAGACTCTAGAAAAGTATTTTAGAAAAGAGTTTCATCCTAGTCAGTTTAGTTAAAAAGTATGATTTCAGGAAGAAAGTAAAGCCAGTTTTAGAATAGCAGTTTTGAGCATAAAAGCTCTTAATAGAAGTCTCAGTCAGTTGAGCACTAGACTCACCAGTTATATCATATGTAATGATTTTAATCTACAAAGATCTAACACCAGACTTTTTAGCTGCCTTAATTAGGCTTTATTTTATGACCATTGTTTTGGGGAGGACTATTAGCACCGAGATGGGCAATAGTTCAAAAAAACCTAACCCTAAAAACTACATTGCCAGTGTAGGATATGATTGTGTTGTTGGTTTGGGAAACTCCTCAGTTATCCCTGAAGTGTCTCATATATGGATCCATAGTACAATATTGTTCCTTACCCCAGCAAGGTTTAGAACAGCTCTCCCAACCAGGACAGAGGTTAGACATCATATGCTCATATGATGTTTATCGGTGAAGAGAAACTCTCAACTAAACTAAAGTGTTTTCAGTATTTACTATTAACCTTCAGTTTTGATCTTAGAATATAGCTCTTTTAGAGTGAAAATGAGAGATGATTAATATGGACTTTCTCACAGATCTACCGCAATCTCGATGACAACATGACTCAATTTGGGTGATAGTAGATTGAATGACCAAGTCAGTGTATTTCTTGTCTGTAAAGACTACAAATTTAGTAGAAGACTATGCCAGATTGTACATCTATGAGATATTCAGAAGTCATGGAGTTCCATTATAGATCATCTCAGATAGGGGTGCTTAGTTCACCGCCCGATTTTGGAAGTCATTTTAGAGAGGTTTGGGTTCAAAGGTGAACCTTAGCACTGATTTTCATCCATAGACAGATGGTTAGGCAGAGCATAGACCCTTGAGAATATGTTGAGAGCATATGTTATTGACTTCAAAGTTTGTTGGGATGATCATTTGCCTTTTATAGAGTTCGTATATAACAACAACTATTATTCCAGCATTCAGATGGCTCATTATGAGGCCCCTTATGGACGAAGGTGCAGATCTCTGATTGGTTGGTTTGAAGTTGGTGAAGCAAAGTTCATAGGGCCAAACATAGTTCATCAGTCAATGGAGAAGGTTAATACCATCCAACAAATGTTGAAGACTGTTGAGAGTCACTAGAAGTCTTGTACTAATGTTAGGTGCAAAGACTTAGAAATTAAAGTTGATGATTGGGTGTATCTAAAAGTTTCACCCAAGAAAGGTGTGATGAAATATGGGAAAAAAGGAAGCTCAGTCCCCGCTATATCGATATTTGTCAAATTTTGAAGAGAGTTGGTAAGGTAGCTTATGAGTTAGAGCTACAAGAATAGTTAGAAGCAGTTCCACATTTTCATGCTCAAAATTGTGTGGGTGATCCTTCACTCATTGTGCCTACAGAAAATGTTGGGGTGAAAGCTAGCTTTTCTTATGAAGAGGTTCTAGTTGCAATTTGAGGACCAAGAAAGTAGCATTTGCAGATGTTTTGAGAAGGAAATAATTTTTTAAACATGCTACATGAGAATCAAAAGAGGATATGAAGGTCAGATACCCTCATTTGTTCAATCCTCAAGATGAGAATGTTGAAGGTAATATAGTCTTTCTCTTGTTTCAGATTCAACACTTTTTCTTAGTATTTGAGCAATTTTAGTTTCAACATTCATGTTCATGCCTCGTTCCTTCTCATGTAGTATTGTAACCTTAACACTAGTTCAATTCAGACCTTGATAGTAAGCTCTGGTCAATAGACTTCAGTTGAGTTCCTTGTTCTTGTTAGTTTGCTCTGGTTGACCTTCATTCGAGGACAAACGATCTTAAGGGGGAGATATTGTAACACCTCAGATTTTGAACCGATGTTTAGAATAACACTTAGAGTCATTTTTCAGTTGGTTCCATGCTTCACTAATAGGGTAACGAGCCATGGAAGGGCCTATGGTCTGTGAACCCAGTCGTGAGAGCCCTCAAATTTTCTCTTGGACCATGAGTTGGTACACAAGCTGTGGTGGAGTCCACAAGCCATAGGACCACCTATGAGTTTGGTTTAGAGGACTAGGACTCTCAAGCCTTCCGTAGACTTCACAGATAGGATCACAGGTCATAAGAAACTCCACAGACTGTGAACCCAATCAGTTAGATTGGTCTAGAGACTTTACAGTCTCTGGTAAGAAATGACGATTGAGGCCCATGACTCATGGACCACCTCACGGCTCTTGAGTGAGTCGTCTAACGGGTTTTCCTTCATGTTTTAATTAGTTAAGTTGGGGGTGGTTATGACCTTTCCTTACCTCGAGGCCTTTCCACACCTCATTTTAACACCCAAAAGGGGTTAATTTACTCAGATTAGTCGATCATTCTTAGAGACATATCTCTAAGGCATTCAACCTAGGGTTTTAATCTAGCAAGAGCATAGAAGCTCTAGTAAGAAGGTTCTTCAAGGATTTTCCTTCAGTATTCTTCTCCTTCTAGGTATATAAAGCTATTCATAGCGAGGAACCATATTCTTCCTCATGCCCTACATCATCAGTTTCATCTTTAGACGAGATTAGAGCTAGAGCTTTTGCCCAAAATCTGCGATCTTTATTCTTTCTCTCTACTCATAGTTATTCATTGTTATCCTCATATTATACGTGTTGATATCCCTATCTCTCATGATTGTTATATTATGGTTCATGTCATCTTATCCCATGAACCTCTTTTTTGTAGAAAAAGTGATGTTTTGAAAGCATTATTATATTAGCTATATTTCATTTGTTTTCTATGACAAACAAGTAGTTTTAGACTCTAGAAAATTATTTTACAAAAGAGTTCTAGAAAATTATTTTACAAAAGAGTTTCAGCCTAGTCAGTTTTAGTTACTAATAAGATCCCAATCGGGGATGTCAATTGAAATCCTTCAAACACACAAAAATTAAAGATAAATGAGAAATAGGAGATGAAAAGTGAAGAAATAAAGGCTTAATTAAATCCACAAATAAACCAAGGGAGAAGAAAACTTGAATTTCAAAAAGCAATAACTCAATTGAATCCACAAATGAGAAATCTCAAGTGAAAATCAAGGTAAAGGAGTTTTAGATCAACAATAGGAATCCACCCATTACTAACCTATATTAACACTAGCTACGCTAAGCTAAACTATAGGAATCCACCCTCTACAAACTACACTCTCAAAGAGTTTCTTCAAATCTCAATTCGTCAAATCTAAGGAATGAAAATGGCTAAGACATCTATTTATAGTATGCCTCTTACAAACATAGCCCAAAAGTGGCTATTTAAAATAAGGCTCAAAAGTGACCTTGGAAGAATCCAAATTCAGCCCATTACGGGTCACTTATGAAGGCACATGCGAAACACACATGCTAACTTGTGGTACGCAAGTGACCTGCATTGGGCACATGCAAAACGCATGCCAAGAATTGCTGCAACAAGTTGGGTCTCACATTTCTCTAGTAGCAACCATCTTCGTGTTGTCATCTCCTTCTTCCTTCCAAGCAATCATCCAAATATCGAATTGCTTTATTTGATGCTCAATGAGACTCTCCCAAGCTTCTCTTTGTTTCGTCATGGCTTGTACAACTTGGGTCCTCGTAGGTTGACCCTGAATGATATGTCTATCATGAATAGAGTCGGGCGATATCACATCATCCTCCCCTTCTTGAAAAGGATTTATTCTCAAATCCAAATCTTGCAGAACATTAAAGAGAATGAGTACAAGTCCTCTCCCAACCCAAACTAGGTAATCATCATAGGGTGCATGATAATACCTAAATCAAGCATAGAATGTATTCAACACTCCAAATTTCTCACTCTTATGATATAACCAAGTATCAAAATAATTTAGAAAGAGCAAGTTCTCAAACAATTCAAGAGATACTAGGCAACTCAAGCAACTTTGACAAAAGGGTAAATCAAGAGAACTAATATACTTAGGCAAATGAACACACAAGTTTACATTGGTTCTATACTTCAAGAAGTTTATCTCTCCCCTTAAGTCAAGATACAAGTTATAACCCTCATGGCTAAGTGTAATGTCATAAACTAGGTCAACCCAAGTTACAACTTCTCCAGATGCACTAGCCTACTTCAAGAATGGAATTACTTCCAATTCATCACCGCAGTCAAATATAAAGGTATCCCCCAAATAAATGGGCAAATATGTCACATTCAAGCCTATCAAGTCAAGTAATAACACTAAGTTCAAATCACATGAAAGATTAGAAGTATCACTACTGTAATCATCACAAAAAGATCTTACTCCATGTCTTTAGAATGTCCAAGGATAAGCATAAGACATGAATACGCACCATCCTTAAGCTTAGGAATTTGTAAGGCACCAAACCGGATTTATTGCCAAGGTGGTTTTCTCCAATGATCCTCCTCCTCAAGGCTCCTCCTTTGACAAGACTTCACAAAAAAGTCAATCACATAATCAATTCTATCAAGAGAGAGAGTTTTACCTTTAAGATCATTGGTCCTACACCAAGCTTCATGTAGTATCTCCTCACCCTTTAGGTTAGAAGTTTTGGCATAGTCCACATCAATGGAATGCTCTATTACCTTCACATTGCTCCCCTTCTTTGAAGATCATTCTTCTTGTGGGAATTCTTTTCCCCACACAAATTTAGTCCATAAAGTGGATTATGAATCCTCAAGAAAGACTTTCCAACATAGGGAAGGGTGCCAACAAGAGATGACTCTATGGATGAAGTATCAAACTTTAAATAAGTGTCACCTCCCTCCTAAAAAAAAAGAACCCCCAATTTATCCCAAACCACCACTAAAATAAAGGAAGTTATAAGTCAAGTCATCACATGAATTAACTAACTCATCCTCACATTTGTCAAACGAAGGTGAGGTGTCATAAAAAGGGTCACAATTATCAATAATTTCATAAGGACAATCATGATTTGTATTTCTCAAATAATCAATCAAATTAATATTATCTTTATGCAAAGGATAATCCCTTTTGAAAAGTGATAGGAGAATATCATCAAATGGGTAGTTAGTACAACTTTCACCCCATATCTTTCTTGTCATCTTAACCAGCTTTACCTCACAAGTAAGAGGTCCAAAATCCCTCAAGAAGGAAGTTCCTTCATTGGGAAGGGTGTCATCATCCCATAGTGGATTACAAAACAACTTGTAGCCTCAAAGAGTAGCTACATATTCAACATTACAAGAACTACCACTATGCACACTTGCAATATTCATATCATTATCAAGTAAGATATTATCCATAAAAACATATTCCATCACAAGAGTTCTTTGAGAGAAACAAGAAATGGAATCACTAATCAAGGAATCATTATCAGAATCTACATGACTATCTACATGATCAACTACATCAAGACCATCACTAAATTGAGGTTCATTTAGCACATCACAAAATTGCTCATTTAGTAGGTCATCATTAATACTAAGTCGACCATCACAATAATTAAAGAGTTTAAGGATTAGCTTTGTTACCTTGTAGCTCATAATAAGAATCACCTTCACCTTTGTTATAAATATTGGAGCACACTTGCTCCTTTGGGAACCTTTCAACTACCTCATGTTGTTTCACATTTTGAGGTTCATCATTAGGCTTTCTTCAAATAATAGCTGCAAAAGCATCAATACAACTAGAGAGATAAGAAAAATTACATGTGTTAGGATTAGGTCGTGAAAACCCTCTCACATCACTCCACACAACCTCTCATTTTTCCACTCTAGAGCTATCACTTTTCACACACTTACTCCTCTCAATCTTGTCTCTCTCAATTTCTTTGGAATTAGGACAAGCGCCAAGTATCCCTTGAGAAGGGTTAGAAGGTCCCTTCAACTCATGTTTCCACTTTGAAGCACAAGAAGTGGATTTCTAGGCTTGCATGCTCAACTCCTTAGTGCCATCACCATAAGCTTCTTTTGCTTCCACTAGCAACTCCTTAGGTTCATCTTCAAAAGAAGTTACCTTCGCCTCATTTGCTTGCAACTCCTTAGATCTATGGGTATTATACACTTGGTAGATATTGTTCAACTATTCCTCTATTAATGCATATTCTTGCCTTAATGAAGCAAATTCTTCTCGCAAACTCGGGAGTGGTTCACTTGCACTTGCTTCTTTAGGGGGTATCGGTGGGAAGAGAAGCTTACCTTCTTTAATTGACACATACTTCTACCAATCTTGTGCATGTGGGATCCTATAACTTTGCTACCAAGGAATTCCCAAACACATGTGATATGTATCCGAAGGAATCATATCACACCAAACCTCCTCTTGATATTTGCCAAGTGAAAAGAGTACCTTCACATATCTATCAACCCAATATCCTCTTCGAATGGGATAAGGATGTTGTCTCATAATACAAGGTAGCTTTAACCACTCAAACACTTGATGGGTGATGAAGTTTGCAAAGCTATGGTCATCAAGTACAAGATCATATCCCGTACTACTATAAACATTCACTTTTGATCCAATCATTCGTCTCTCTGGGTCATGCCTATCTTGTAACCTTAGATTCCCTCTACTTCCTCTAACAACATTTCCATATTTCGAACAAGAAACATTGGCATTAGGATAAGAAGTATGAGACATGGTACTCCTAGAAGTATGAAATACCCATATACAATCATCCTCCAAAGGACTCCTACTTGTTTCAACACATACACTCATGTCCCTTTGATTAGGATAGGAAGTAGTACAAGACGAGGCATAAAATTAACCTCACAACCTCCACTTCTACAAGGACTTCCATTAAATGATTCACAAGGTATGTGTGAGAAAGGTTTATACCTCACATCGCCTCCATCTTCATGTTGTGTAGTATGAGAACCTTCACCATCATCATAAGACTCATCATAAGGTTCTTCTACTCCTTCATCTTCATTATATGATCCATGAACACTTGTTTCGTATTCACTTTCGGAGTAGTAGTACTCAACACCATATTGTTCATGGTCACACAAACCATCATAGTCCTCATTGGCTCCATCATAGCCTTCATAGGCCTCACCATTAGAATTGCAGCCTCTATCGCTACAAGCATAGCTTTCCATGTCATCATCATAAGTATCCGAAGCAATGGATGACATGATACCTTATATAACCTTTGTATACCTGCAAAACTCAACAAATAAGTTAGTAGAATAATTCCTCACGTCTCTCATATCTGACTCACAACTCACCTTCCTAGAGTGGCATTCATAAAGTTAATAGAGAAATACATTTATCCAATCAATTCACACAGTTAATTATTCTTTGTGGAAGAATAGATTCTTGTTACTTGAAAAATGGATGACTAAAATTCAAATGGAAGGATCCAAGAAATGATCAATGAGTTTGTAAAATGAGAAAAGCTAGAAGGAATTAGCATGAAATAAAATTCGGACTCAAGAACTAATCAACAACTAAGTAGATCAATTACCTGTTGATAATTAGCTTTATGAATCAAGACAGATGAATTAGAACAAAAGAAATAGAACTAGGAAGTTAGAACCTGAGATTCGTTGGAGAAAATTGAAGTCACAAAACTTGGCATCTGCTAAACCATCTGCTTTTTTTTGCACATGCCATTTTGTTGCTCGCATGTCAGTTCAAATATGAAAACAAGTAGCACACCTCCTCAAGGGCATTGGAACATTCTAAATGCACCCTGAGCTTTGTTGGTCGCACATACCTTCGCATGTGACCTGAGACAGACACCTAAGGCCTTCAAGTTTTGTACGTTTCTCTGATTTTTGTAATTCTTTTCTCCTAGTACTTGCCTCTTTTGGTAAATTTCCTTTTGTACCAACACATGTAATCTTTCTTTAGCTTTTTCATTTGGATTAAACACACCTTTTTGGGATTCTTCTGGTTCAATACTTGAAAGAACACCAAGAGAAATTTATGAATTTTCAAATTTCCAACTTCTTCAATTTAGCTCAGATTGACCCCAAATTTGAAATATAGCCTCTCCTCGATGTAGAGAATAAATCCCAGTACAAATTAGGATCAATTACCACCAAAATCAAAGAGACTTATTTCCTTGTTCTTCAAGTTCTTCAAAAGCTTCAAACTAAAAAATGGTAGAAGCTTCAATTTAGCTCTAGTTTCTTCCAAATTTGAGATTTGAACTCCTTATAGTGAGGATATCAAAGCCCAATAACTTTGAATCTTCAATTCAAACCCAAAATCTCCAAATCTTCAAACTCACTTGTTCTTCAAGGTTCTTCACCCAACAATAGTGAAAGCTTCAATCCTACTCCACATAAGGTGAAATCCCAGATCTAGACTCAAACAATAGTAGAGAACACGATTTTAGTTTCAGAAACACAATCAAAACACAAAATAAAAATAAATATTTATTAAATATTATTCAAAATTGATTTTTCACTCATTTTTTCCCATATTTATAAACCTAGGATTAAGAATTATAGGAACAACTCTTTAGCCTAAGCTCTGATACTATATAATAAGATCTCAATTGAGGATGCCAATTGAAATCTTTCAGATATGCGGAAATTAAAGATAGGTGAGAAATAGGAGATGATAAGTGATAAAAGAAAGGCTTAATTAAATTCACAAATAAACTAAGGGAGAATAAAACTTGAATTTCGAAAAGAAACAACTCAATTGAATTCATAAATAAACTAAGGGAGAAGAAAACTAGAATTTCGAAAAGAAACAACTCAATTGAATCCACAAATAAGCTATCTCAAGTGAAAATCAAGGTAAAGGAGTTTAAATCAACAATGAGAATCCACCCATTACTAACCTAGATTAACACTAGCTACACTAAGCTAAGCTAAGGGAATCCACCCTCTACAAACTACACTCTCAAAAAGTTTCTTCAAATCTCAATTCATCAAAACTAAGGAATAAAAATGGCTAAGACATCTATTTATAGTATGCCTCTTACAAATATAGCCCAAAATGGCTATTTAAAGAATGGACAAAATTGATCTTGGAAGACTCAAAATTTTGCCTATTGTGGGTCACTTATAAAGGCAAAGGAGAAACACATATGCCAACTTGTGGCACGTTGGTGACCTGCATTGGGCATATGCAAAACGCATGTCAAGACTTGCTTCAGCATGTTGGGTGGCACATTTATCTGGAGGCAACCATCTTCTTGTTGGCTTCTCCTTCTTCCTTCCAAGCAATCATCCAAATGTGAAATTGCTTTATTTGATGCTCATAAGACTCTCCCAAGCTCCTCTTTGTGGCGCCATAGCTTTTATAGCTTGGGTACTCTTAGGTTCACCTTGAAGCATAGGGCATGAATAGCACTGGGCTATATCATATCAATTACAAAGTATGATTTCTGAAAGAAAGTAAAACTAGTTTTAGAAAAGCAGTTTTGAGCATAGAAGCTCACTAGCAGAAATTTCGGTCCAGGCTCATCAATTATTTCATATGTAATGATTTTGACCTAGAAAGCTCTAACAATAGACTTTTCAGTTGTATTAGATAGGCTTTATTTAATGAGCATTTTTTTGGAGAGGATTATTTAGCACCGACAAGCAAAGGTTCAGATAACCCAAACCCCAAACACTACATTGCCAGCGTAGGATAGGATCGTACCATTAATTCAGGAAACTCCATAGTTAAACCTAAAGTGTCTTAAATATGGATACATAGCAGAGAATCGTTCCTTACCCTAACAAGGTTTGGAACAACTCTCCTAACTGGGCCAGAGGTTGGACATCATATGCGCATATGATGTTTGTCGGTTAACAGAAACTCCCAACTAAACTAAAGTTTTTTTAGTATTTATTATTAACCTGTAGTTTTCAGCATTGCATATCAGTTTTACACATCATCATACTTGTGTTTCAATGCATCAGTTGGTGCAATTCAATTATCATTCAGTCACTTGTTCAACTCAGTATTTAAGTTATCCAGTTGTTTTATTCAGCTATTTACATAATGATTATGGAAAATCAACAAAACAAAGAAGGGAAGAAGAAAAGATATGTCACTTAACAACTAAAAATTGAAATTATGGGCAACAAGGGACTAGAACCCTCACCTCCCAATTAATTTCAATAAATAGAAATTAAACCTACTCAATTAACCTAGGAAACCAAATGAATTCCACAAATGGGATACCTTTGATTAATTAAGCAAAAGATAGTTGAACTAACAATCAAGAGAGTTCACCCTAATCACTCACTAATTCCTTAAAGGAATTTCACTAAACACTACAATAGCAATTACAAATTTAGAGCATCAATATTACACATCAAAAACTTCTCTTCAAAGATAATGAAAGACTACTTCTTATACCTGAAAATAAATAAGCCACTATCTATTATAATTTTCCCCTTAATAAAGTAAGGGCCTTGTTTGGTTGCCTTCTTTTGTGAATTCATGAATTCCTTTATCCACTTCACTCAAATGGACCACCCACACATTGTATGCTTTCCTTTGGTATTCCTCAAGTTTCTCCGAAGCTTTCTTTTTTATGAACATCACTTATAGGTCTTGGAGCTCTTTAACTTAACTACGTGTGAAAGTTCTTGTAGGATAAGTTCCATCCATGCTAGTATCATCCATGCCATCCATGCTAGAATCATCCTCTCCTCCTTTAAGAGGATTCGTCCTCGAATCCAAACCTTGAAAAAACATAAGAAGGACAAATAACCAAGAAATCCTCATAGTATGAGGGTTAGCACAAATAATATCACACCAAGGGAATACATTTTGAAGAAGCAACCAAGTATTCTCTATTGTCATCACAAATAATTCCAAAGATGAAGTGCAAGGGAGTTGGTTATTCCTCACTTCACAAAGATAAGACCACCCCAATAACGGTACCACCACAAGTTCACATATCCTCAAAGGGTCTCCGAGGTCAAAAGGATAGAAGACCCACATAACTTGGTCACAAAGACAATTGGACCAATCAAAGAAACCCCTACCCTTATAGGAAACAAATCCAATACAAACATAGACATCATCATATGCAAAGAGGTAGTAAAGAAAGGTGTCAAAATTACCAATTCTCTCCAAGGTGCCCTCACATGCAAGATCATAATTAGGTTCATAAATCTTATCAAGAACATCAACACAAGTTGGGACACATAAAGAAGACAAGATACTTTGTAGGAAAATGCCTCCTTCCTTCCTCAAGTAGCAATCCCTAATTTGACCCACACCACCATTAAGACCAAAGAAATTAGAACTCGAGTCATCACATGAATTAACTAACTCATCTTCATATTTATCAAATAAGGGTGCGGTGTCATACAAAGTGTCATAATTATCACCAATTTCATAAGGATAATTGCTAGTTGGATTTCTCAAATAATCAAACAAATCTATGTTATCTTTACCCAAAGGATCATCCATTTTGAAAAGTGATAGGTCAATATCTTCAAGTGGGTAGTTAGTACAATCTTCACCCACATCTTGCTTGTAATCTGGACCAAGCTTCACCTCAAAATTAAGAGGTCCACAATCCCTTAAGAAGGAAGTTCCTTCCTCGGGAAGGGTGTCGTCATCCCATAGTGGATTACCAAATAACTTGTAGCCTCCAAGAGTAGCTACACTTTCAACATTGCAAAAGCTACTACTATGCACACTTTTAATAGTCATGTCATTATCAAATACAATATTATCCTTAACAATATATTCCATCACATGAGTTCTTTGAGAGACACAAGGAATGGAATCATTAATCAAGGAATCATTATCTAGAGGCAAGGAACCTACATGACTATTCACATGATCAACTACATCAACACCATCACTAAATTGAGGTTCATTTAGCACATCACAAAATTCCTCATTTAATGGACAAGTATCACAAGCAAGTTGATCACCATAATTTTCAACACACAAGAAATAGCTACTAGGCTCACCACATGGTAAAGGCTCATTAAGATCACACAAAGATAACTATCACTCACACTCAATTGACTATTAGCCACATAATGATCTTCCAAGTTTAATAAAGTGCAAGAGTTAGATTTTTTACCTTGTAGATCATAGGAAAAATTACCTTCACCTTGGTTATCAACATTTAAGAACAATTTCTCCCTTTGGAAGCTTTCAACCACCTTATGATTTTTCACATTTTTAGGTTCCAGAATAGGTTTGCTTCCAAGAATACCTGCACAAGTATCAAGACAGCTAGAGAAACAAGAAATGTTATATGAGTTAGCATAAGGTTGTGACAACCCTCTCACATCACTCCACACAACCTCTCCTTTTTACACTCTAGAGTTGTCACTAATCACACCCTTACTCTTCTCAATCTTTTGTCTCAATTTCATTGGAGTTAGGGCAAGTGCCAAGTATCCCTTATAATGGGTTAGATGATCCCTTCACTTCAAGCTTCCTCTTTAGTGCATAAGGAGTGGATGTGTTTTCTTCTCTAGGAAATATTAGTGGAAAGAGAAGTTCCCCTTTGCGATCCATGATATACTTGTATGAATCTTGTGTATGTGGAATCCTATGACTTTGGAACAAAAGATTTCCCAAACATACTATATTGCACCACACCTCCTCTTGATAATTCCCAAGAAAAATAGGTACTTGCACCCTTTTATTAACATGATACCCCTTTTGAGTAACAAAATAGTCTTGCTTCGGCCAAAAAAGTATCCCAAACAATTCAACCAATTGAGGGGTTATAAATTTAGAAGCACTATAATCATCATGTACAAGATCAAACCCCATATCACGATAAACATTCACTTTTGTTTCAAGATTTTGCGTCTCTGGGTCTTGCCTATCTTGAAATATAAACTTGTCTCTACTTCCTCTAACACCATTTCCATATCATGTACAAGACACAATGGTATTAGGATAAGAATCATACATCATCATATTCTCAGAAGTACAAAATGTACCTTTTCTATAGCCCATACGACATCTTCAAATTGGTGCCAACCATACATCAATACCTTCTCTTTTAGGATAGGAAGTCGCACAAGATGAGAAAGGACATTTAACCTCACAACTTTCCCTTATATCATAATTTTCCTCAATGGATTCATAAGACATATGGAGAAAGCATCGTACCTCACTTCATCTTTATCACTATGGTGTATAATATGAGAACCCTTGTACCCTTAATCTTTACTATCGAATTCATCATAAGATACTTATACTCCTTAATGTTCATCATAAAAGCCATAAGCCCCATTCATTTCACAACCATCTCCGAAGTAGTAGTTCTCATCACCATATTTCTCAACATCATGGCTATTATCATAGCCTCCATAATCCCAATCATCATCATGCTCATAGCCTCCATTGCTACAAGTATAGTATCCCATGTCATCATCATAAGGATCCAAAGCTATGGATGACATACTTTATTATATCTCCTTTTGTACCTACAAAACTAGTAAACAAGGTTAGTGGAAAAATTTTGATGCCACTTTTTATGTGAACACTCAACTCACCTTCTATAGTGTCTTCTCAAAATTGATAGTGAACTAGCTCCGCACAATCAAATCAAGGTCACATATCCTATGTGGAGGGGTTGATTCTTATTACTCTTGAAAGAAGAACGAATCAAATAACTCTAAATGGACTTGAATCAAGAAATTAATCAATGAAGTAAGACAAGAAAAGGAGAAGAAAGAAGCACGAAAATTTTTGGACTCACGAATTAAGTAACAAAAAGTAGGAGAAATTACTTCAAAGAGATGATTTGATGATTAAAAACTAGTTAACAAGTAATTAAAGATGTTAATTAGTATAAAAATGGAAGAAAAATGAGTGTATAACACGAAATGGACCAAATTTGATAGTCAAAAAAAGTTTTGAGGGGCCAAATCTGACACTTAGAAAAATATTTGGGGGCTGAAATTGACCCTTTGAAGACATTCATGCAAACTTCAGCTCTCTAAAGTTGGGCTGCACGCGCCACATGGCGCCACTGGGTATTTCTGCCCATGTGGCTGCTTTGCTAGTAGCTAGGTGGTGTTGACTTGTCAGCTATCTACTGATGTGGTAGCTGACGTGGCAGTCCACGTGGAATTTAATTATTTTTTCCAGATTTCAATTTTTTAAAAAAAAATTTCTACTTGTGGACCCAACAAACACCTTTGACCTACTTTGACTTGAGAAAATTGTATCAAATGTATCTTTTGCCCCCTTCTTCTTCAAGAACAACTTGAAGAATATCAAAAATACCTAGAATACCAAGAACACACACTAATCACCAACTAATTTAAATCAACTCAGAATTGGCTCAAACTTTAGGATTAGATTCCCCTTGACTTAGGGAACAAACTCCAATAATTTTTAAGCTCCAATTTCTCACCAATCAAGAGACCAACTTTTCAAGTTTGCAAGTTTCAAATGTTTAAAATCCTTCAATGACAACTTCACTGCTACAACTCTAAACTGAATGAAATTTGAAATTTAAACTCAAAAACACTAGGGAACAAGAATCTAGTCTCGAAAACAAGAAATTCAAACAAAAAAGAATTGGAATTTTTTTTTTAAGTTTTTTTTTGAATTTTGAAGATGTCAAATTTCCAAGACTTAGATTTGTGGTAACAAAGCTAAAATTGAGCTCTGATACCAAATGATAATGGAAAATCAACAAAACAAAGAAGGAAAGAAGAAAAGATACGTGACTTAACAACTAGATATTGAAATTATAGGGAACAAGGGACTAGAACTCTCACCTCCCAATTGATTCCAACAACTAGAAATTAAACCTACTCAATCAACCTAGAAAACCAAATGAATTCCACAAATGGGAGACTTTTGATTAATTAACTAAAAGAAGTTAAACTAAATATCAAGAGAGTTCACCCTAATCACTCACTAATTTCCTAAGAGAATTTCAGTAAGCACTAAAATAGCAACTACAAATTTAGAATATCAATACTCAACATCAAAACTTCTCTTCAAAAATGATGAAAGACTAATACTTATACTTTGAAATAAAGAAGACACTATCTACTACAATTTTTTCCTTAATGAAGTAAGGGCCTTGTTTGGTTTTCTTCTTTTATGAATTCATAAATTCCTTTCTCCACTTCACTCTAATGGAACACCCACACATTATATATTTTCCTTTGGTATTCCTCAAGTTTCTCCAAAGATTCCTTTTTCATGAACATCACTTGTAGGTCTTGGAGCTCTTTAGCTTGACTACGTGTAAAAGTTCTTAAAGGATAAGTGTCATCCATGCTGGTATCATACATGTCATCCATGCTAGTATCACATACTATACATTCAAATATACTGATGCCATTTAGCATTGCATCTTTATATGATGCAAATTCAAGTGTTCAGGGCCGGCAACAGACGCATTAATAGGATCTTATTCATCCAGCATTGGTGATACCTTCTCGCTTTCAGAGGGCTCTAGTCTATCTAGTTATTAGTATTTAAATGTTTCTAAGTAGATTATTCATATAGTCGTGGGTCTTATCCCAGTGAACCATATTTACTAATAGAGGTTTCATAGATGAAATCAAGTAGTCATTTCAGTTCAGTTATTAATTGTTTTGCAACATATCTATTATATACAAAATTTTCAGATATTGATTTACAAAAGCTATAGTTTTGCTTTTCAAATATTGCATGCTCATTGCAGTTGGAGCTTCCACATAGCACTTTAGTATTCAGTTTAGTAGTAATTAAGTACAAGGGTCTGCTCGGGCCATTAGTGGTTCTGAGATCCTGCCACGCACATGGTGTAGGCTCGGTGCATGACACATACCACATAACAACAATATCTCTAAGCTAATAAGAAGTAAACTCAACAACATCAATTTTTAACACATGCATAGCTTGTTAAATCCTCTGAAGTTCATCAATGAAACTATAGAGGGGCTCTTTGGGGTTGGATTCAGTGAAGTCTAGGGGACCTGTGTGAAGAAACTTCGTAACTCGAGAACCTGATGACCCTCTCTTAATCATTACACTCGGAAATATCTTTTTTTTTTACATTGTGTCTAAGTAGCTATGAACTGGGGGAGTAACTGACTAGCATACCTAATACCTTGATCAAAGGAACTTGGTGGAGTGGATGATGAAAGGAATTTGATGGAAACCTTGGAAGTTGGTGGTAACCTACTAGGGACTATTTTTGGAATCGTACTAGCCTTTAGGCTCATTTGAGTCATTTGCTCTAGAGGTCAAATCTGGATTAAATGGAACAATGCACGAGTTAAAATAACTCCTTGAAACATAGTTCAGTCCCACAATCTTAGAACATGAAGGAAGATTATTTTCCTAAAATGTCTATGCAGCCTCCCAATTATGAGTGTGGCGTACAACACACCCATAAGTAGGACTCTACTAGACACAGTTTCATTGAATCCCCAGGACACATGAACCTGAATCTAATACAAAGTTTGTCACACACCATACCTAGGTCTTGATGGACCTTCCTTGGTACCTTAACTTGATCGAGCAAACCCTTCTATATGAATATAAAAATACACATTTCTATGACATTGCATGTATGAGTGAGGTAATAGACGTGATTCACATCTCACACACGTAGTGGAAACATAAAAGTAAAGTTAATTTAAAGTCTTCTTCTCATAAACCATAAGTAAGAAATCCTTAAAATATGTACATAGATGAAAAACCATATTTGAGATGACTTGAGCTGATTTCAAACATATGCTTGACTTAAATACTAGATTCTATGAAGTCTCTAATAAATGACTTCAGAATAGAACATACCAGAATAAGGACTCGGTGTACCCAAAAAAGTTAAAAAATACATCATGATATAAACTAGACCCCTATAAGATATGGGGCACACCAACTCCAGCTGAATACAAATATGCCTAACAAAGAATGTTTCTTTTCTGAGCACCTGAACCTGCATCATGAGATGTAGCACCCCTAACATAATAAAAAGGGATGTAAGTACATATGAAATAATACTCATGTACAAAGAAAACTGAATAACATAAGGAACAATAACACTGCAAAGGGATATAGAGTTTGTGTTAGGTTTAAGTAAGCATATGAAGAAAGAGGGCAAGGCCACATTGTTGATCAATGACATGGATATCTCCAGACTCATGTTGAATGTCAAAAAGTTGAGAAGACTATGCAGAAGTACAGAGAGGAACATCCGTGTAAAAGGGAAAGGTAAGTAGGCTATGCGGCCAATCAGAAGAGAAATGGGAATGGTAACAAGAACTTTTTTCATAAGAGGTCATCTAGACCTACACCATTAGCAACCAGTGCACCAACACTGAGAAACAAAAGTGAGTAGAGGTTTTAGAATAATTAAAATTTCAGGACTCAGAGTTTTCACTTAGGGTAGTACGGCTCAGGGAGCTACCCAGTACCCAGCTTGTGGAAAGTATAGCAAAAACCATTTGGGAAAGTGTCAATCAGGTAAATATGGAAGTTTTGGGTTCTTCTAGTAGGGCCACTTCTTAAAGGATTTTCCATTTGCATGGTAGGGCAATAGCGGCAACAGAGCCTAGTCTATGACTTCAATAGCATCAACAGGTATAGTTGCCTAGAAGGGTACTACTTCAGGGACAGGCAAAGGTAAGAACCATTTGTATGCCATGTGTAGTCACCAAGATCATGAGGACTCTTCAGATGTCAATACTGGTATATTAAAGGTCTTTCGTGTATGTGTGTATGCCTTACTTGATCCAGGCACTACTTTGTCTTTTGTGACTCCATTTATAGCTGTTAAGTTTGAGATTTTCCCAAATTTTTTTTAGAGACTTTCAGTGTCTCTACTCCTGTTAGTGAGTCAGTTATAGCAAAAAGAGTATAGAAATGGCACCATTTCAGTCCATCATAAATACACTACAATTCACTTAAATGAGCTGGATATGGTGGATTTTGACATTATTCTAGGCATAGACTAGTTATATTCCTATTATGCCTCACTCGGTTGTAGGACTCGAGTAGTAAAGTTCCAGTTTCCATATGAGACGGTCTTAGTTTGGGAAGGTAGTCCAGTTGTGCGTAAGGGTCATTTTATTTCATACCTTAAGGCAAGAAAGTTAGTTTCTAAAGGGTGTATTTATCAATCAGACAAAATTGGAGACTCTAATGCTGAAACACAACCCCTTCAATTAGTTCTAGTTGTGAGTGAGTTTTCAAAAGTCTTTTCTGATGATCTTCTCAGAGTACCTCCCGATAGAGAAATAGACTTTGCCATAGATGTCCTTCTCAATACTTAGCCTATCTTTATTTTTCCATATAGAATGGCTCTAGAAGAGTTAATAGAATTTAAAAAGTAGTTGAAAGATCTCCTTGATAAAGGGTTTATTCACCCAAGTGTGTCTCCTTGGAATGGTCCAGTACTCTCCGTGCAAAAGAACGATGGTTCCCTTAGAATGTGCATTGACTATCGCCTGTTGAACAAAGTAACCATAAAGAATAGGTATCCCCTTCCTAGAATCTATGACTTGTTCGACCAGCTTCAGGGTGCCACTTGTTTCTCTAAGATAGACCTCAAATCAGACTATTATTAGTTAAAAGTTAGAGAAAGTGATATCCCTAAAATAGCATTTAGCACCCATTATGGTCACTTTGAGTTCCTTGTCATGTCCTTTGGTTTGACTAACTCTCCTGCAATATTCGTGGACCTCATAAATAGATTGTTTAAGCAATATCTGGATATGTTTGTTATAGTGCACATAGGCAACATCCCAATTTACTCCAGAAGTGAAGAAAATCATGTTAATCCCAATTTACTCCAGAAGTGAGGAAGATCATGTTAATCACCTCTAAATAGTTCTTCAGACTCTCAAAGTCCATGTGTTATTCACTAAGTTTTCTATATGTGAATTTTGGTTAAAGTTTGTTGCATTTTTAGGCCACATAGTTTCCAATAAGGGCATCCAGGTTGACTCTCCGAAGATAGAGGCAGTGAAGAGTTGGCCCATACCTACCACTCCAACAAATATTAGGAGTTTCTTAGGTTTCGATGGCTATTATAGAATATTGATAGAGGGGTTTTCATCTATTGCTAGCCCGTTGACTAAAGTGACTCAAAAAAAGTCTTAAGTTTTAATGGTTTGAAGCTTGTGAGAAAAACATTCAGGAATTGAAGACTCATTTGGCTACTGCTCTAGTATCGACCCTACTAGAGGATACAGAGGGTTTGGTTGTGTATTGCCATGCATCCAAAGTGTGCATTGGGTGTGTTTTTATGCAAACTATTAAAGTGATAGCTTATGCTTCAAGATAGCTTAAGGTCCATTAGAAGAACTAGTTGTCCATGACCTTGAGTTGGCAGCTACAGTGTTTGCTTTGAAGACATAGTGTAATTATCTCTATGATGTGAAATGGTTTCAGCCAGAAGGAACTAAATCTCAAGTAGAGAAGATGGCTCAAATTGCTTAAGGATTATGACATGAGTATTCTCTACCACCCAGGTAAAGCTAATGTGGTTGATGATGCTCTTAGTAGGTTGTCTATGGGAAGTACAACTATGTAGAGGAAGGAAAGAAAGAGTTGGCAAAGGAAGTGCACAAACTGACACGTTTGGGATTTTGTCTTGTATACTTTGATGAAGGTGGTATACTTGAGCAGGATGGCTCCAAACCATCTCATACAGTAGAAGTTAAAGAGAACCAGAACAATGACCCCTCTTACTTCAGTTAAAGGAAGATGTTCACAAGAAAAAATGTGCTAGTTTTGCACAAGGGGGAGATGGTGTCTTAAGATATCAAGGTAGGTTGTGTGTTCCAGATGTAGATGATCTTAGAGATAGAAAAATGGTAGAAGTGCATAGTTCCAAATATTTAATTCATCTAGGTTTTACAAAGATATACCGTGATTTGAGAGAAGTTTATTGGTGGAATGGTATGAAGACAGATATTGCAGACTTTGTGGCCAAGTGCAAAATTATTAGCAGGTTAAGATTGAGCACCAAGGCCATGTGGAATGGCTCAAAATATAGCTCTTTCAGAGTTGAAATAGCAGATGATTAATATGGACTTTGTCATAGGTCTACTGCAATCTCGATGACAGCATGACTTGATTTGGGTAATAGTAGATTGAATGACCAAGTCAGCTTATTTCTTGTCAGTAAAGACTACAAATTCAACAGAAGACTATGCCAGATTGTACATCTATAAGATATTAAAACTTAGTGGAGTTCCATTATACATCATCTCAGATAGGGGTTCTAAGTTCACTGCCTAGTTTTGGAAGTTATTTCAGAGAGGTTTGGGTTCTAAGGTGAACCTTAGCACCGATTTTTATCAGCAGACAGGTGGTCAACCAGAACATACTATTAGACTCTTGAGAATATGTTGAGATCATATTTTAGTGAATTCAAAGGTAGTTGGGATGATCATTTTCCTTTCATAGAGTTCGCATAAAACAACAACTATTATTCCAGCATTCAATCGCTCCTTATGAGTCCACTTATGGGCGAAGGTGCAGATCTCTGATTCGTTTGTTTGAAGTTGATAAAGCAAAGTTGATAGGTCCAAACATATTTCATCAGTCCATGGAGAAGGTTAAGACCATCCAACTAATGTTAAAGACTGCTCAGAGTCACTCGAAGTCTTGTACTAATGTTAAGTGCAAATACTTAAAAGTTGAAGTTAATGATTGGGTGTATCTAAAAGTTTCACCCAAGAAATATGTGATTTAATTTGGGAAAAAAGGGAAGCTCAGTCCCTACTATATCGGTCTTTATTAAATTTTAAAGAGAGTTAGTAAGGTAGCTTATGAGTTAGAGATACAACCAGAGTTAGCAGCAGTACCACATTTCCATGCTCAAGAATTGTGTGGGTCATCCTTCACTCATTATACCTATAGAAAATGTTGGGGTAAAAGACAACTTGTCTTATGAAGATTTTCCTGTCAAGATTCTTGATCATCAGGTTTTCAAGTTGAGGACCAAGAAAGTGGCACTTGTGGATGTTTTATGGAGGAAATAGTTTTTTAAAGAGGCTACGTGGGACGCCAAAGAGGATATGAAGATTTGATACCCTCATTTGTTCAATCCTCAGGAAGAGAATGTTGAAAGTAATAGTCTTGCTCTTGTTTAAGATTCAACACTTGCGCCTAGTATTTGAGCAATTTTAGTTTCAACGTTCATGTTCGTGCCTTTTGCCTTCTCATGTACTATTGTAACCTTGAGACTAGTTCAGTTCAGACCTTGATAGTAAGCTCTGGTCAAAAGACTTTAGTTGAGTTGCCTGTTCTTTTGAGTTCTCTCTGGTTGACTTTCATTCGAGGGCAGATGATACCAAGGAGGAGATATTGTAACAACTCAAATTTTGAACCGACATTTAGACTAACACTTAGAGTCATTTTTTAGTTCTTTCCATGCTTTGTTGATAGGGTCACGAGCCACGGAAGGGCCTACGGTCTGTGAAGCCAGTTGTGAGAGCCCTCAAATTTCCTTCTTAAATCATGAGTTGGTCCATAAGCCATGGTGGAATACAAAAGATAATATGATATTGCCCGGCACAACCCTTACAAGGCCATTCACTCGGAGCCAAGCTAAAGAACTCCAGGCCCTACAATCATGAAGAAAGAGGCTTTGGAGACCATTGAGGAGCGTCAATCAAAGATCTACAACTTGTGGAAGAGCGTGTGGGATGATAAAGAGACTGCCAGTAAATCTGTCTCGAGGTGAGACCAAGGTGTGAAGTGCACTTTGCCCGGTGTATTTAGCACCTCAACTTTGCACCAGAGGTGCGACCAGGGTGTGAAGGGCTCTTTGCCTGGTGCGTTTAGCACCCCAGTTCGCCCATGACCCGTTATGGCCGAGTTTGAAGTCTTCCAAGGTCACTTTTGGGCCTTCAATTGTACAAGGAAAATACTATAAATAGAAGACTTAGTCACTTCCATTCCTCAAATTTGATGAATATTGAATATTGCTTTGAAATATTATAGTTGCTATTCTAGCTTGTAGTTTTAGGTGTATTTCCCAATTATTTAATCTAGTATAGAAATCTAATGGGTGGATTCCTAATAATTAGCTAAGTGATTAGGAGTGGATTCTCTTGATTACGTTTACTTGATTAATCATATAGAGTCATCCATTTATGGATTCATTTGGGTCTCTTATTGTTTGATTGAGTTGGGTTATTCTTTGTTAATTAGGTTCAATTGGGAGGTGAAGGTGATACACCCAAATTACACCTCTTTAAAGAAGCATAAAGTGGTCGATGTTCAAATATAGAACCCAACGAAGGTTGGGGTCGATTGGTAGGGCTATGGTCAACTATGTTTATTTGTGCTCTTAGCCGTTCATTTCCCCAATGGAGGGTTTTAAAGTAAAAGTAATGTTTGTAACTTAGTTTTGAATAAGTAACAAAGTAACAGTTTTCAAGTATTCTAATCAATGAGAGAAGCGACTAGGGTAGTGTTCCCTATGAGTTCATAATGCAGTAAGGCGTTGTACCACTAATCTAATCTAGTGCTACGCATGAAAGATCGGTAAGTTAGGTTCTTCTAAGTGGATAGTTGCCAACATAAAAGAATATCACCACGCAACTTGGTCAGTCTATGGGTGTTTGCTTTTCTAACCCTTACTAGTGATCCCATATTAGCTTTCCCTGGGCAAGTTCAAGCTAATTAGGTGAGGGTTGGTAGCCTCAAATCTCTGTTGTGTAATCTCCTTTCCCATTCGTTACACCTTTGAGCAAGCAAGTAGGAATAAGGCAAGTTCTAACATTTTCAACCATTAAAAAGAAATCAAAGCGAGGGGAAGAACAATACATGCATGAACATTGTTCTAAGATTACTAAGTACTTTGCCTACTTTTCTAATCCTTCATGGTTCCCACAACCCTAGTTGTGGATTTATCTACTCATAGTTGCAAGAGAACAATCAGATTTGGATGAAGAGATCATGATTATAACTTACAATAATAAGTAAAGAAAACCAGAATCTTGAATTCTTAAGAACACTTCAATAATCAAGAACAATTAATTAAATCCTCAAAAGTATAGAATAATATTCTCCACAATATGTTATGATGTCCCAAAATTGCATAATAATTGCATAACATACGAAATAAAACCCTAGGAAAGGTATTTATAGACAACAAAGACCAAATCCCAATAGAACTAGAAGAGCTGGAATGCGCCACTTCTGATAGGTAGGCCTCACGGGCCATCGTGGGTGCCATGGGCATCGTAGTCTGCCCGTTGGGTCTTTTATACTTGGTGTAATATTGTTCTTCCATGTTTCCACAGGCTAGGATGATGGGCCATCGTGGATCTCATGGGCGTCCTGGACAACCCATCTTCCAATTCCTCTATCAAGCCATCTACTCTGGTCCATTTTGATGAGCGTGTGTGGCATCCCATCGTAGCTCTCACGGGCATCATGACAGGGCATCTGACTTAAATTCTTGCCTTAGCTCATCTGGTCCATTTCCACTGGCAAGTGTGACGGCCCATGGTGACTTTGACGCCTATTCCAGTTGGTCATGGGATAGGATTTTTCCTTTAACTCTTGTTGCTTCATTCAGACGTACCTTCCCACATGCCGTGGTGGATCCCATGCCCATGGGGCATGACTTTTAGCCCAGAAATAACATCTTTTTCTGTATTTTTGTCTTTTCAATACTTTTCCCTGCACATGTAGCAAACGAGTATCATAGCTAACAAAACACACTTAAGAACTCCCAAAATCTTTTGTTTAAAGCGTTGAAAGTGCCGTGAAATCCTGGCACATCAACAACCTCAACTTATAATGTTTGCTTGTCCTCAACCAAAAAAACAAAAATAAACTAACACGATGCTTAAGCAAGAGGGACCTAGGAATTACAGCAGCGAAGTGGTTCAACCATCTTAGTTCACCGAATCAATACCCACTCCTTGTCAGTACAAAAACCAGTGCCTACATACAAGTTATCAACACAACACAAAAAGGAACCATGGATAACAACATGATATAAATGAACAAGATAGCCTACACATAAGACATTCATCCAATAAGTCAACAATCATAGTTTGTTCTAGTGCCCCTATAGAAAGGAAGTCTCGCTCACACATAATTGCATTCAATAAACAGGGACTAGAACACACTCACTCTCACAAAGAAGTTCAAGTTGTACATGCAAAATACCATAGGCTTGCCCTTATTTTCTATGCCTTAGCTTTCAAACAATTGAATTAAGATCACTATAGGACTTTGTTAGGCTTGTAATGCAGGTTCGGGGATGGGTATGGTATATTTGGGTAATAGTGACTATGCCCTCGTTGACCGCTTACTCTTATTCTTTCACTTTTCAGACCAAAGATTTTTTTCTCCCTTATTCTTCTATTTTGTTTTCATATCACTCAAACATTGGGTGTGGTTTTTATTTCACTTTTGCACTTTTTCTCTTTTATTTTTTTCTTTTTGTAGCACACAAACCACACCTGTTATCTTCCTTTTCAATACTAATCTAATCTTTTCATACCCTATTGTTTCTATTTTACCCTTACAGTAACCACCCTCAACTTAGACGTTTATCCTGATTTGAGGTACACAATGTCCAAGGAGGAACCAGGGCCAAAACAAAGGTTTACAGAAAACAGGAAAGGTGAACAGGCTAACAACAAAAAGGGATTAGTTCAGGCTCAAAATTAGGGATCAAATGGAATCATTTTTCATTTGGTAGGTCATTTTGATTAAGTGGACTTCATTCAAGAACGACCTATGATCATATCCTAACCAAACTATTCTACAACCCAGGAAAGACTAACCAGGAAAGTTCTAGATTGACGCATACAACAAGAACGAATACAAATCATCTCACTCACACATGGCTTAGAGTTTAGATGAATGATTAGCTAACTATAAGTTCACGCACTAGCTTAAGATACTTATCACATTCATCTACATGATGTCACTCACAGATCCATCATGGTCAGTCTTAACAAGCTTATTGCAAAAAAAATTGCAGAGGTCTCCATTTTCACAAACATTCCCAAAACTAAGACCATGGAATGCATTAAGTTCCTATTTTCCTTTCACAAACACACATCCTATTCTAAACATGATGGTTTCACAGAAATTAAAAATCCTTATGGAAAGAACACAGTAAGAAATCCCCAAGGATGCGGGTACCTTGTAGATACCCTCATGGGTTGCCTTTCATGCAGCGCCTGATTTAACATCGTGGCATGATGTAGGTTACTTAACTACTAAGACTTTATCAAGTTTCCTTCATAGGTTGCCTACCATGCAGCGCCTAATTTAACATCATGGCACAATGCAAGTTACTTGGTTAATCAGACTTTACCAAGCTCCCAAGCTTCTACCATCTTGATTTCTTCAACATCTCACAAATATGCTTTGACACGCTGACCATTTTCCTTGAACCACTTGTTATCATGATTATCATGCTCTATAGAACCATGTTGGGATACTTGAACCAATCAAAATGGCCCCATTCATTTAGGCTTAAGCTTTCCTGGAAACAAGTGCAGTTTTGAATTGTAGAGTAGGATCGAATTGGCCAGCTAAAAGTCCCTTTTCTCAGTCTTACGGTCATGGTACATCTTCATCTTCTCCTTATACAGTGTTGAACTTCCATATGGATTAAGATTAAATTCATAAAGTTCATTCAACTGACCAATCCAATGATAGGATGCGTCACACCAGTCCAAATTCAGCTTCTTAAGTTCCCACATGGCCTTATGATCGAGCTCCAGTGGAAGATGACATACCTTTACAAAAACAAGCTTATAAGGTGACACACCTATGGGAGTCTTGTAGGCAATGTGATATGCACATAGGGCATCATCAAGCTTCCTAGACTAATTTTTTATGTGCACATTCACTGTCTTCACAAGGATGAACTTTACTTCATGATTTGAGACCTCTACTTACCCACTCATCTGCGGATGATAAGGTGGCACCACACTATGTCTCACCCCATATTTCTTAAGTAGAGCCTAGAATAGATTATTGAAAAAATGAGACCCTCCATCACTGATAATCACCCATGGTGTGCTGAATCTAGAGAAGATATTTCACTTTAAGAACACTGTGACAATTTTTCCTTCATTGTTGGGAAGTGCTACCGCCTCCACCCACTTTGATACATAGTCACCAACAACTAGTATATACCTCATCCCATTTGACATCACAATAGGACCCATGAAATCAATTCCACATACATCAAACAATTCAATCACTAGGATAGGAGTAAGAGGGAGCTTATGCTTTCTAGATATACCTCCTTCCCTTTGGCATCAATTGCAGGCCCTCGCATACTATTGAGAATCCTTCTGGAGGGTAGGCCAATAGTAGCCGCATTGTAGGATCTTGTAGGCTGTCTGAGTGCCACCATGATGTCCCCCTACAGGAGATGGATGGCACGCCTCAAGTATATCTTTCATCTCTGATTCAGCTATGCATCTATAAATCATGGGGTCACCACATACTCGGAACAAATAAGTCTCTTCCCAGAAAAACTTCTTCATATCAGACATGAACTTCCTTCACTCATGGACGGTCAGGTCCGGAGGAACTATATCACTTGCTAAGTAATTAACAATGTCTGCATACCATGAGATCAAATCCTGAAGCAGCCAAAACTTGCTCATCTAGGAAGGCATCATCAATCTCCTAGCTCATCTTTCAGTTGTAACATAGCCTCATCCTCCAGTCTAAACATGTGATCAACCACCTAATTTTCAGTGCCTTTGAACTCCTTGACTTCAATGTCAAATTCTTGCAAAACAGCACCCAATGAATCAACCTAGGCTTTGCATCCTTCTTCGCTATAAGATACCTGAGAGTTGCATGGTCTATTTGAACAATCACCTTGGTGCCAAGAAATAAGATCTAAACTTTTCAAATGCAAACACCATAGCTAGCAAATCCTGTTCTGTCACAGTATAGTTCTTCTGGGTGGGGTTATGTGCTTTACTAGCATAGTAAATTGGGTGAAGAATCTTCTCACTTCACTGGCCTAGGTCATCTCCTAGCACTACTTCACTAGTATCACACATCAGCTCGAATGGCTCAGACCAATCAGGAGAAAAAATAATGGAGGCTGAGATCAACTATAATTTCAAGCACTTGAATGCCTTCAAACACGCCTCATCAAATACAAACTTCACATCCTTCTTTAATAGTTCGCACAACGGATGTACAATCTTTGAGAAGTTTATTATGAACCTGCGAGAAGACCCCAACAGGCCCTAAGAAGCTTAGAATACTCTTTACTGATACTAGAGGAGGCAATTTTTCAATCACCTCAATCTTGGACTTGTCATCCTCAATACCTTTCTTAGAAATTTGATGACCCAACGCAATGCCTTCTTTGACCATGAAATGACACTTCTCTTAATTTAGCACTAATTTGCACTCTTCAAATATTTTCAGCACACTACTCAGATGGGATAAACAATTATTAAACAAATCACCTACCACAGAGAAATCATCCATGAATACCTCAATAGTGTCCTCCACCATATCTGAGAAGATCGACATCATACATCTCTAAAAGGTTGTTGGTGCATTACACAATCTAAATGGTATTCTTTTGAATGCAAATGTCCCATATGAATAGGTGAAAGTGGTCTTCCCTTGGTATTCATGAGCAATCAAAATCTAATTGTATCCTGAGTAACCATAAAGAAAATAATACCATCCTCTACCACCAAGATGGTCTAACATCTGATCTATAAATGGCTTCAAAAAATAATCCTTCTCAGTCCATGCATTCAACTTTCTATAATCCATGCAAACACGCCAGCCTATGACTGGCCTCATAGGAATCAGCTCGTTCTTAGCATTAGGTACCATAGTGATTTCACCCTTTTTAGGCGCACACTGAACTGGACTCACCCACTTACTGTCTGTAATTGGATACACCATGCCTGCATCCAGCCACTTGATAATCTCCTTCTTGACCACCTCTTGCATAGGCTGATTCAATCTACAATGATACTATATACTTGGGATGGAATTTCGTTTGAGCTGAATTTTATGTGTGCATATATCTGGTGGAATGCCAATGATATCTACAATAGACCAACCAATGTCCCTCTTAAACTTCTTCAATATGGACACAAGAGCCTCAACTTGCCCTTCTCTTAAGTCAGCAACAATAATTATAGGCAAGGTATTGTTGGCTACCAAGAAAATATATCGGCAGTGTGATGGAAGTGCCTTGAGGCTCCTCAATAGATGGTTTGGCCGGTGGAGTTACTCTATTCATCAAGTCTAAATCAAGCTTTTTTGGAGCATAAGAGGAAGATCCCATACCAGTAAGTGCTTCAACCATGTTAGCATATTCGTCGATGTCATCCCAATCAAAATTCATTATCAGGGCTGCAAGTGCTTCAACACCACGTCGCTCCTCAACCGGAACTGACAACTATTTTTCATCCACAACATTAATAACTGAGACTACCCGCACATCATGGTGCTTCATTAATTGGCACAGGTTGAAAGTAACTTTTCATTATTCAGCCTAAATTTCATCTTCCCTATCTCCAAGTCAACCAAAGCATGTCATGTGGCAAGGAATGGTCTCCCCAAGATGATGAAGACCTCAAAATCTACCTCATAGTCTAAAATCATGAAGTCCACTGGGAAGATAAAGCACTCCACTTTTATAAGCAAATCATACAAGATACCTACTGGCCTCTTCACATGCGATCTGCTATCAATAGTCATATTGTCGTTGGTGTGGAGGCTCCCAAGACCAACTATTTGAACACTGCCAATGACATCAGATTTATGCTTGCACCCAAATCACATAACATCTTGGCAAAATAGAATGCCCCAATCATGCAAGGAATAGTGAACACTCCAGGATCTTTCCTTTTCTACACAAGAGAATGAGAAGTTATTGCACTACAGTGGTGCAAATTGTCTGCAGGCTCAAAACTAACAGATTTTTTCGTCACCAAGTCCATCATGAACTTCGCATATCCAGGCATCTTCTCCAGTGCTTCCACCAAAGAAATATTAACTAAAAGTTGCTTCAACATAGAGATGAATTTTTTATACTTACCTTCTTTGGCCTTTTTGGTGAGTCTCTGTGGGAAAGGTGCAGGAGGTCGAGGCATAGGCTTTACAACTTCTGAAATCTCCATTTCCTTTCTTTTGGCAGCTGGTTCCTTTTTAATTTGGCTCTCATCACCACCCTTTACTTCAGACTCAACCACAACCTTTGCTCTGTCTATTTTAGGCTCAGCAGGCTCCTCAACAACTATAGGGGCAGGCAGGTCAACAGTCTTCTTTCTACTTTGAGTAGTCACCACTATGCAAGGTCTATAATTCTTTGGATTTTGAACTGTATCGCATAGAAAAGTACCCTTTTGACATTAGTTCAGGGCCGTAGATATTTGACCCAACTGTGTCTCAATTTGTTTGATAGTGGTGGCATATGACTCTACTTTTTGATTCATGCCTGATATGTCAGCACGCATCTCCTTCAAGTTACCATCAGTCGACTCAACCTTCTACAACACCTTGGACAATATCTCTTTGATTGTTGGCTGCTCTGATACTACTTCACAGTTACCAGGAGGGACATATAGGCCACTTCTATCATTCTTTTAGTCATCCCTCTTATTCCAGTCACCATCTCTACCCCTGCTCCTGCCTCTATAGCTAGACCGGTAGTAGTTGTCATGTCTATCTATGTTGTTATCTCTATCTCTATTCTGACCTTTATTTCCTTGTCCATTAGCCCAGAAACCCTCCACTTGATCATTAAAATAGTTAGCTTCTTCATCAGATTTGGGTTCATCCTGTCTTGGTGCTTTACCTTGTGAACCTACAACATTCACTTTCTCTACTCTATTATTAAGGATTTGTTTCATAATCAGATCTACACTTGTCTTTAAGCCTGTGACATCCTGTCTAAGCTCCTGCAATTCATGATGGTCTATAGATTTCCCAACCGCATAAGTTCCTGTTGAACTCTCAGCCTCTCTCATATGTCAGGCCCTATTTATCTTTGTAACTCTATCAAGCATCTCAGAAGCTTCAATGTAAGTATTCGCCATGAATGCTCCCCCGGTAACTGTATCAGCTACTACCTCGGTGTTTGTATTAAGTGCTCTCTAAAAAATCTCCATCAAATGATCTAAAGGGATCTTGTGATTCAACACATGTTTCAGCTTCTTCTTGATCCTAAGCCATATTTTATATAGTGCCTCAGTGTGCAACTGCTTCAAGTTATAGATCTTCTGCCTGAGCTGCAACATCTTTGATGGAGGAAAGAACCTCTCCAAAATCTGACTTTTTAGTTCCATCAATGTGTATATTGAGTTATCAGGTAGTTCAGTAAGACAAAGTGTTGCTTCTCCTGTCAAATAAAATGGAAACAACCGCAATCTGATAGCATCTTGGCATACTCCTGGCAGATTGTAAGCCTTACATATCCCCACAAAGTTCACTAAGTGTAAATTTGTATCATCAGTAGACTTTCCAGCATATAATCCCTTCATGTTCAGCAACTAGATCATAGTGCTTATAATGTCAAACTTTGTACCCTCAGGCAGTGGTGGCAGCACTATAAGACCTGTTGTTCCTGCATCATCAAAATTGGCTTCATCATCATCAAGATTATAGCGAGGGATGTGTTGGGGTTGCTGAAACTAGTGACCTTTATTCCCTCTTAGTGAACCTAGATCTTGAGGTATATTGCATTGGGCTGCCTCATCTCTCGCAACTTAAGCATTCAGTACGGCTTGATGAGTAGCTTATTGCCTTTCTTGCCTTGCTTGCTCAGCTGCAACATTTTCATTTGCTAAGCCTGCGATAACCTGAGCATCTTGTGCAATCTAGGCATCTTCTTCTGCCTCCTACCTTTGTTGTTCTTTGGCTAACATCCAAGTTGTGGCCTATTCTAGTGTCTCAATCGGAACCCCTTCCTTCACCATATTTCTCAAAGTTCATAGGAGTTCAGAATCAAATGGAATGAGGGAATTTCCTTGACTATGTATACTAGGCATGCACAAATATACAACCTGTGAAACAAAACAAAAACAACAAAAAAAGATAAGTCAAGAAATAAGGACTAACAACCAAATAAACACAATTGCTCTTAATCCTAAACCTTATTCCCCGGCAATGGTGCCAAAATTTGATATGCCCAAATTATATCTCTTTAAAGAAGCATAAAGTGGTCGATGTTCAAAAATAGAACCCAACGAAGGTTGGGGTCGATCCCACAGGGAATATGGTAGGACTATGGTCAACTATGCTTATTTGCACTCTTAGCCGTTTATTTCCCTAATGGAGGGGTTTTAAAGTAAAAGTAATGTTTGTAACTTAGCTTTGAACACATAATAAAGTAACAATTTTCAAGTATTGAAATCAATGAGAGAAGTGACCAGGGTAGTGTTCCCCATAAGTTAATAACGCAGTAAGGCATTGTACTAGTAATCTAGTCTAGCGCTATGCATACAAGATCGGTAAGTTAGGTTCTTCTAAGCGCATGCTTTCCAACATAGACGAATATCACCACGCAACTCGGTCAGTCTTTGGGTGTTTCCTATTAAAACCCTTACCAAGATCCCAGATTAGCTTTCCCTGGGCAAGTTCAAGCTAATTAGGTAAGGGTTGGTAGCCTCAAGTCTCTGTTGTGTAATACCCTTTCCCATTCGTTACCCCTTTGGTCAATCAAGTATAAATAAGGCAATTTCTAATGTTTTTAACTGTTAAAAAGCAATCAAAGAGAAGGGAAGAACAATACATGCATGAACACCTTGCTAAGATTACTAAGTACTTTGCCTACTTTGTTAATCCTTTATGGTTCTGAGAACCCTAGTTGTAGATTTAGATACTCATAGTTGCAAGTGAACAATCAGATTTAGATGAAGAGATCATGATTATAACTTACAATAATAAGTAAAGAAAATCAGAATCTTGAATAATCAAGAATACTTCAATAATCAAGAACAATTAATTGAATCCTCAAAAGTATAGAATATTATTCTCAACAATATGTAATGATGTCCCAAAATTGCATAATAATTGTGTAACATCCAAAATAAAACCCTAGGAAAGGTATTTATAGACAATAAAGACCAAATTCTAGCAGAACTAGGAGAGCTGGAACGTGGCACTTTCGATGGGAAGGACCTATGGGCCATCGTGGGTGCCACAGTGTCGTGGTCTGCCCGTCGGGTCTTCTATTCTTGGTGTAATATTATTCAGCCATGTATCCATGGCCTAGGCTGATGGGCCATCGTGGTTCCCACAGGGGTCATGG
This sequence comes from Jaltomata sinuosa, assembly GCA_003996215.1. Lineage (NCBI taxonomy): Eukaryota > Viridiplantae > Streptophyta > Magnoliopsida > Solanales > Solanaceae > Jaltomata > Jaltomata sinuosa. The sequence continues at coordinate 2,066,749 of QJPP01000712.1, forward strand.
GCAACCCGTCGGCTAATTCCTCTATCAAGCCATCTACTCTGGTCTATTTTGATGGGTAGGTTTGATGTCCCATCGCAGCTCTCACGAGCGCTGTGGCAGGGAGTCTGACTTAAATTTTTGCCTTAGCTCTACTTGTTCATTTCCATGGGCAATTGTGATAGCCTGTGGTGATCCGACGCCCATCCCAGTTAGTTGTGGGATGGGCTTTTGCCTTTAACTCTTGCTGATTTATTCTGACATTCCTTCCCACGAGCCGTGGTGGATCCCATGGACGTGGGGCATGACTTTTAGCCCAAAAACAACTGCTTTTTTAGTCTTTTTGTCTTTTCACTACTTTTTCCTACACATGTAGCAAATGAGTATCATATCTAACAAAACACACTTAAGAACTCTCAAAATCCTTTGTTTTAAGCATCAAAATTGCCGTAAAATCCTGGCACATCAGAAGGCATAAAGTTCTTTGTTTCCCATAAACTTGTTTAATTAGCTTTAATCCGCATATCTTTTATTTATTTCAATTCTGCATTTGGATTTCGATTAGTGTCCCTAATAGAGATCTTATCATTTAGTATCAGAGCTTAGGCTAAAGAATTGATACACTTAATCCTAGGTTCATAAATCTAAAAATTTCAAAAAAAATTGGTTGAAAATGTTTTAGATAAAAATTTCAAAAAAAATTATTTGATCTTGTGTTTGTTTCAGTTTCTAATACTAGAATCACGTTCTCTAGTATCAATTGAGTCTAGATCTGAGATTTAAACTTGTTTGGAGTTGAATTAAAGTTTTCACCATAGTTGGGTGAAGAAGTTTGAAGAACAAGTTCAAGGGTATCATTGATCTGGGTTGATTTGTGGCTTCAAACTTATTGGGTTTTCATCTCCTAATCATAAGGAGCTCGAATCTCAAATTTTGAAGCATTTGGTTGAGCAGTGAAGGATCTACCATTTTTGAAGTTTGAAGAACTTGAAGAACACAAAATGAGTTTCTTCAATTTGATTTGAATTAGTCCTAATTTGTACTAGGCTATGTTCTCTATATCAAGGAGAGGCTACGTTTCAAATTTGGGGTCAATTCGAGTTAAGTTGAGAGAATTGGAAATTTAAAATTCATAAGTTGTTCTTGGTGTTCTTCAAGGTGTTGTTGAAGAAGAAGGTTAATAAAAGGTGTTTGATCCAAAGAAGAAGTAAAATGAAAAAGTACTTGTGTTAGTACAAAAGGGAATTTACCAAAAAGGGCAAGTACTAGAAAAAGAAAGTACAAAAATTCAGAAAAAAGAGTACAAAGCGGAAGCTTCAGGTGTTCATCCTTGGGGAAGGAGCAGTGTGACCAGCTCTTTTTTGGGTGTGACTCGCACTTGGCTTCACCAGAGGGTAACTGAGAATCTAGTTTGGGTGTGCGAAGTAAGGTGTGAAGCGCAGATCTGCTAGTGCGAAACGCATCAACCTTAGCACAAGTTGAAAGTTGCAAACTCAATTTTCTCCAACAAATCTCAGGTTCAATCTTCTTAGTTTTATTTCTTTGATTCATCTTATCATCTATAAATCCTAAAACTAATTAACAACAAGTATTTGGTCTACTTAGTTGTGATTAGCTCTCTTGTGTCCATTTTACTTTCATGCCAATTCTTGTGAGTTTTTATCGTTTAAACAATCATTGGAAACCTTCTTGGCTCTGTCCATTCGATTTTGAGTCGTCCTTCTTTTGAGTAAAAAGAATCCATTCCTCCATAAAAGGATAGGTGACCTTGTGACTTGGTTGAGCAAAGGGAGTTCACTATTAATCTTGGGAAGATGCTTAGAAGGTATGTTGAGCATTCACATACGAGAGGTGTGAGAAACTTTACTACTAATCTCGTTTGTTAAATTTTGCAGGTACAATTTCTAAAGCACTTGATTGTTCCCATGAAAGAGAGAGTTTATTTACTATTGAGGTGGCCTTTGCCTCAATCACAAGGCAATTAGCATATATAAATGCAAGGATGGATCGAATGGAGGATTGGTTGGTGATTTTTGAGAATCCTAATCAGGAGGACTCATCTCATACTGTTAAAGGGTTGGGGGCAAATAGGAATACAAATTCCTCAATTGATTACCACAGGGCATGTACATGAGTTATGCAACCCCCGAGTAAATCCAAGCCCCACCCCACAAACCAACAACCACCTTTCCCAATGTCTAACTTTCCAAACAATGTTAGACAAAGATCCACTCACCTTAATTACCCACTTCAAGAGGAACATCTTTTTTCTGCAAACCAAAACTGAACTCCACTACGAAAAAAATCACATGCTAACTTGCATGTACCACATAACCAAAACCAAGAGACTTACCAAGATAGCCACCCCATCCTACTCTACGATGAGTTGTATGAGAAAGCATATGCTAATATATATTATTATGGACCTCAACATGGTGGAAGACAAGATTATGGTGCACCTAGAGATAGAGTGCAACCCTGAGGTTATGGTCAGAACCAAGGTGCAAGATTGAAAGGCAATAGAGATCCAGGTGATGGGTATGCTGATTGCAATGGTGACCATTATGGTAACCGAGGTGATATATATAGTGGTCACTATGATGAGAGATATGGTTATCATCAAAGAGATTGGGGTGATCATGAAAGGGTATTTAATACCATCAAGATCACTCTTCCAATGTTCAAAGGTAGTACTCACCCGGAAGAATTCCTTGAATATAGGTTACAAAGTGAAGGGATCTTTCTCACCAATAATATTTTGGATGTCTTGAAAGCCAAATATGCCATTACTCAATTTGATGTATATGCATCCACATAATGAGAGTCCAAAGTGAGAGAATGAGCCCTATATCTTATTCATGATTTGCCTACATGGCATGAGTTTCTAGCTCTTATGGAGGTGAGGTATGTTACACCTACTTATTATCAAGAAATTCTCAAGAAGGTGTACATCCATCGACAGGGTACCAAAAGTGTTGAGGAATATTATGATGAGTTTGAAAGTTTAAGAATGAAGTCAAAGCTTGATGAGCCTATGTTAAACATGGTGATATGGTTTGTCACCAACTTGAGGCATGAGATCTCAAAGCCGATGAGACTCCAACACTATGCTAGCTTAGAAGAAGCATAACATGATGCTACGAAGGTAGATATTAACTTGAAAGAAAAGAAGTTATTCAAATCCAATGGTACTACAACTTCCTCATGGAACAAGAGTAATGACAAGTGGAAGTCTTCTACCACTCTGGAGTATACAAAGGGTAGTGATCAAGCTACCCAAGTGAAGGCTGACAAGACAAAGTGGAATTACAAGGCAAAGGAAGGTAACCAATCAAATCCTAACTTTCCTCGTCCTTCTACTAACCAATGCTTTAGATGTCAAAGAAGGGGATACATTGCTAGTAAGAGCTCCAATCGAAGAACAATTGTGGCCTTCAAGGATGGGTACCATACCGAAGATAATGAAGAGTGTGTTGAAGAGAATGGGGAAGATAAGCCCAAAGGTGATGATGATGCAATACCTTTGAATGATGATGATGCAATACCTTAGAATAACCCACACAAATTTTTGGAGCTTGAAGCTCAAGAGCAATAGAGAAAATGGATTTTTGGTGAAGAAAATGAAAGAGAAGGTATATATACAGACAAGGATTTCTTCATCGCTATCTCAAGAAAAACCCTCAAGATCACGATGACCAAGATGGCTAACTTATCGCTATCGCGATGGTTAGCCTCGAGATCATGATGAACAAAGGATCAGGGCCTTCATCGATATCGCGATAAAAGATCATGATGAACAAAGGATCAGGTCCTTTATCGATATCGCGAGAAAACCCTTTGAGATCGCAATGAACAAAGGGGCAGGGCCTTCATCGCTATCGCGAGAGAACCCTTAGAGATCGCGATGAACAAAAAGTCATACCTTTGATATCGCGATGATCTACCTTCGAGATCACGATAAACAAATTCTGGCCATACCAGCAACAGAAAACCAGCAGTGCCCAAGACTTCTACGAGGTATTTCGGGCATAACCGAAACCCGATACTCATAAACCAAATATGCTATTAGAGTGGAAATGATATTCTGGACTCAACGGAATCGATGAAACTTCCATACAAGGTTGTTTCAGAGGAATGTTGACCCAAGTCAACACTAGCTAAAACCAACTGAACACCCAAAATCAGCCCGGCTCACCTGAGACCCGAACTAACCACCTACCTAACCCAAACTCGGCAATGAGGAGCTAACATCACTAATAGAATTTTCATCTGAGGCCGTCTTCTCCAAATGTTGACCAAAGTCAACCAAACAAGCCCTACTGGCATGAAAACACAGAACGAGAGAGAATTCCCAGATGAATAGCTCTCAAATCCCGACCAAAGGTCCAACTAGACCAAAGTCCATTCTCCGGAGCTAACGAAAGTGTCGAAATTCAATTCCGAGCACAATTGCAAAAAATATTGATTGAAATCAACGATTTCCAAAGTTAAAGCTCTAAAATAAGGAAACAACAATAAAGTCCAAAAAAATGGCCCGGGCACCAAACTATCAGTCCCCGCAAGCCATAAATGACTTGAGGCCGCTATAGGCATACTCTAACAGTGCAAAGAAGGCAACAACGCGCAAATGACTGGAAGGGTCATTACATCATTCACTACTAAAAATACTTTCATCCCTGAAAGTTAGGAAAGAAGGAAACACTAGAGACTTAAGAATAGTGGATACAAGGCCTGTACCACTCTCTCAAAAACCCGGGTAGCCTCCTCAGTCGGACGGCACCCAAAAGAACTAAACCAAACAAAAGCAAACAAGCCTTAACTTCACTCTAGCCAAGCTAGATTCCAACCCATAACTTGAAAACTCCAAAGGCTTATCAACCAAGCTAAACTTCTAGAATCATAACTGGAAAGCATCGATACAACATCAAAACCAGAGAACAAAGGCATTCAACACACATAAATTAAATCCTTGAAACCACAACCAAGTTCACCCACAAAGCTATCAACCTAAAACTCTAACTCATGAACCCGCTGATCCATAAAACCCTTTATTCTGAACTGAACCCTTTTGCACCATAACCACGAAGCTTCACGTAAGTTGAACACCCAAGCCAACCTCGAAACATCAACTAACCAACTGGAGATCCATAGTTTCAGTTATGCTCAACCACAAATGAAGTCACCTTTGTGCTCAAATTCTATCCAGGCCCAGCTATAGCTTACTATCCTTTGACATCCAAAATACTAACTCAAAGCACATACCTGAAATCTATAGTAGTTTTACCCTAGCTGACCATTAACCAATGGACGAACTCTTTTGCCAAGACTAACCTCATTACCTGAACCCATCTAAGCCAACTATCTGAGCCAACCATCTGAACAAACTATCTAAACTCGATTGTGGATTGCACACCATGGTTGGGAAAGGCATGTATGAACACTCTGTACCAATGAAGAAATTTATCAACTGTCAAATGAAACCACCTTCTCTAAATCATGCAAAGTATGAATCAACTGCAAGCGAATGAACCAGGGTAACCTACCCAAAATACCCAAACTGAAACGAAGACCCTTCAAGGAGTGTGGTAAGCCTAAGATATAGTTCGTAGCCAACAATTAAGCTCCAAACTATAAGAAATCGCTGCTGCTTCAAATACTCAAACACCGTTCAAATTTTAAGTTCCCCCCTGCTAGTCTCACCTTAAGAAGAAGTCCTTCATGCCACAAATATCAAGCCAAAACACCTTGTAGGCAAAGGAAAGGATGTCCGGAACCTAAGGTCGCCATCTAGCTATGGAAAATTTGCATAAACCTTTGACTCACCCCTTTGGCTCGAAACACCTGCTCTTTTGTATCTGCACAAACCAACAACTCCAAAGCATACAACATACAAAACTTCTGGTCCATATTAGCCGAGTCTAACCAATGTTGGAAACCCATACATAGACCACCACTCGGAGAGCTCACCAAATCAAGCTTTCAACCCTCGAAATACAAAGGCGACTATCAATCTCAAAATACCTCTGGAACCTATTAATACCCCTTCCAGCTTCAACCTGCACAACCTGGTCAGATGCAATACACCACCACTGATTCTGGAACTAACACCGCTGAGTCTGTCCAACCAAGGTAGAAGGAACCTCATACTATCCTAAACACCTCTGAAATCTAGAATGTCCAGCCTAACTTAATGGTTAGCCAATGACTAGATGTCCAAGGCTAACAGCCACTCCGAAATCGAAGTAAAAAAGCCAAGTTGCTTGCACCCACTGCCTCCCAGCACAAGGATGCTGCAACCAAAGGGAAACTTTTACATACCACCCAAAGTAGTCTGATAAGCCACAATTCTGAAATCCATCAAAAAAATTACCGATCAATGCTCCTGTCAAACCAACGAGTAGACTTATCTACCATCGAAGAATACTAATAGAGATGGAGCCAACTAGGCCATGAATACACATTTTTTCCTAATCCGTAGATGCTACTGAAACTTGGTTTCCCCCTAAGAAGATAACAAGGAAGCCAAAGTCGATGCAACAAGCTCCCAAAGGTAGTACTGGAAATGACCACTACCTCAATCTCATACTAGAAGGAATTCTTACCTCAAATCTATCAAAGAAAATGACACCACAATCAGAACTCGATCGACGAAAGTCACCAACATACATGTCAAAGAAAACTCTCGATCCCACCTCAGTCACCTATTAGAACACATACATACACATAAGGAGTCATCACCCTCCTTTGCAAACCAATTGAACCCTTTCCAAGGAGACACTAGATTCTACAAATTCTTTCTCAGAAGACTCTGGAGTTGTTCCCTTAGATCCTACAACTCATACTGGCAACACTTGATACGATGGGACGAGAGTAGGATGAATGCCCAACTAAACCACAAAGCTACTGATAACACCTAGCCACAATTCCATAGTCAAAAGTCAACCACAATACTATAGTCAACACTTAGCTAAAATGCTATAGTCGAAACTCGACCACATGCCATAACCAATAGCTCAACCAGAATACAACGATCAAAAATCAAACCAACTGGAACTGGGGGAAACACAAAGACAACCCAACCAGAAAAGAAACTGAAGAAAACCAAGAAGGCAACCCATACTTGCTAACCTCCTAAACCAATCAAACAATGAGGGTTAACTCAATCACCCAAGAAAATAAAACCAACCAATATTTACAGCACAACCAATACCACGCAAATTAAGACAGGACCTCAAACTCTGGCACTACCACTAAAATCCTACCAAACCAACATAGGACCTCTAGCCAATGCTAGATAACGGCCTAGGCAACAACCATATAGGACCGCTAGAAAAGGAAGACTCAAACCAAGTCTAGAACCACAATAAAACTAGAAACAAAATCAACCAGAAAAGGGGCTAACAAGACTTACTCATGAGTCACAACTCTGGGAAACCACCTCTCAAGGATAACTCACCCCATCCACTACTAAAGAATAAACCAATTGAGAAAATAAATGTAATAACATAATAACACAAGTAGTAAAACCACTAAATAAGAAAAATAGGTAGGAACGTAGGCAAAAACAAAAAAAAAGATAGAATCATAGCACGAACAACGCTATTACCAACCGAAGGTTACAAAAGCCTTACCTGGAGCAATGGTATCAGGAACCTCTACCTTGGGCCTACCAAGAGGGGCATCAGACTAAAGGTGTCTATCTCTGGACTAAGTAGTCGATGTTGAAGGCCCAACCATCCCTCACCGGGGACAATCTCTAGAAAAGTGACCAACTACCCCATAATCATAACAACCACACTGACTGAGATGTGTTATCATGGGGCAATCCCTAACAAAATGTCAATGCTCACTGCAAATACTGCTGAATGAAGATGGATGGAAAGATCATGTTGAACCTGACCAGCCACCATAGCCTACATATCTTGAATGTGACCATCGAAGAACCTGACCTATACTGTGTCTACTTGGCTCAACATGCTCTGCGCAACCCGCCTTTGGAACATGTGGAGCAACTGAGACTGGTCTGCTAGCTAAGAAACAATCGAACTGATCCCTAGCAGAGAGTCCCCTATCTCAAGTCTGAGTACCTCAGAAATTGTCCTGACATCGGTGCCTCTTAGCACCACCTCCATATGCCTCACGATATAACCCCTCAATAGCCCAAACCTGATCAACTACCTGGAGAAAGGTAGTCCCAACTGTAACCAAATGATCAGTCACCAAGAAGAGCGGTGAAAAAACTCTGAAGGCACAGTCCTAGTAATATGCCTAACCATCTCAAGAAACCTCGCCTCATACTCCAACACTGACATACTACCCTTCCAAAGAACTGGAAGCTCAACTCTAACTGAAGTACATCTTAAAGAACCAGGTATTGAAACACCTACCGAAGGACTCAGAGTCTAAGCCACGGTGTCCTAAAGGTCTGGGGTAGCATGAAACCCTCCCAGAGGCTAGGCTGGCCCCAAACTCCCTATCATATACAACAAACTCTCACCCTAAAATCTTGGCACTGAATGAAGCACTGAAGCAATAGGGACAAAAGCCTCGACATCACCCGTTGTCGTTCTCCTCTTTGGCATTTGAGAAGGAATGAAAAATTAAAAGTTTAGAAGTCAATAGAGCCAGGAATGCACGAATTGGAGCCAAAAAGATGGAACTTTTCCTAACAATGCCTTATAGCCTCCCGCAGATAGGATATGGATATCATCATGCTGATCCGCGAGGCTCTACTTAGACACTTGCTTCTGTACCACAATACCGGTGAACCAAAAGCTCTAATACCAAGCTATCACGACCCAATTTCTTAGATCATGATGGCACCTACAACCCCACAGTAGGCAAACCAATTCCCATAGCCCAGAACGGTTAGTAATGGGCTACTACCTAACCAATATGCACAATAAGCAAAAATAAGCGGAAGCAGAATATAAAGATAGAACAAAGCAAAATAAACAACCTGAATATATAATCATAAGGAAACTACACCAACCCCCAAGACATGGTATCGATAATACAGAAGCTTCTAACAGAATATAAGTGCTAGAAGTAACAAAATAAGATACACAACTATCTCTGAAAGTACAAAGAGTAACAGTGCAAAAGATGAGATGTGGTCAATCCCCGTCATTCAGGCGCTCACCCTAGTCTTGAATATCCAAAAGTTGCACGAGTATCCATGCAATCAATGGCAAAATCTCACACTAATATCTATACCAAAATTTGCAAAAGTGTAGTATGAGCACCAATTGCTAAGCAACGGGTACCCCGTAGGCATCATCGGCCGACTGAGCGTATATAAGATATAAAAACAGTACGCAGCGGATAACAAGAAAGCAGTCACCAAAGAAAATAGGGAAAGCACATGGAAGACAGCACGAAGAATAGCCAATCAAGAGTTATAAGCATACAATGCTAGCACAGAAGATATATATAAAATGTCTCACAAATATTCCTATCATACCTGCATAGGCGCGATCAGTTCTATAGCACAGATAGCCAGCCTAAAGCAATATCTAGATATCTGGGACTCATAAAACATCCTAAATATCCCACCGTCTATAGTCCAAAGGCATATACAAAGGACACTCGGGGCCACAAGAGTAATATAGCAATACTACACGAATACTACAATCAATGTATGAAATAAATGGACAGAAAAGGTAGACAAGGTCTGAGGGTGCCAACTTAGAAAACCAACCCAAGGAAGCTAATTAATGCAGTTATAGCCTATACGCAGATCTAGGTAGGGAAATCATAACCTACCTATCATTCGATGACTAGTTGTGGGGACGGTATCGTCTAAGATCGAACTACTTCAAGAAGCTCCAATTTGCAAAAATGCTATCAACACAATAATCTAGGCATCAAAACAAGACTATCGATATTTATATTGCTATAATAATAGCCGAGTTGAAATTTTGGTCAAAAGCAGGCCTGTGGGCCCTGCAATCCAAAATAAGAAACAAAAGTTACCACGAGGCTCCCAACACTACTAGCAATGCATGCTCAAAATTTAAGAAAAAAAGGAGCAAGGGAGGGGCCTAAAATAGCCCCTAATCCCAAGAACAAATTAGAATAAAAAAGGATATCTTACGGAAAAGGTTAGAACTTACGAATAGAAGGCGAGAAATCGATCACGAACCATAAAATAATCACTTCAATGCCTTGGGCCTTGGAATAATCCCATACAAAATTTGGGAGCTTGAAGATCAAGAGCAATGGAGAAAATAGATTTTTGGTGAAGAAAACGAAGGATAAGGTATATAAACAAACAAGGATTTCTTCATCGCTATCTCGAGAAAAACCCTCGAGATCATGATGACCAAGTTGGCTAACTCATCGCTATTGCAATGGTTAGCCTCGATATTGTGATGAATAATGGATTAGGGACTTTATTGCTATCGTGAGAAAATCCTTCAAGATCACGATGAACAAAGGGGCAGCGCCTTTATCACTATCGCGAGAGAACCCTTCGAGATCGCGATGAACAAAAAGTCAGACATTCACTATCATGATGGTCTACCTTCGGGATCACGATGAACAAATTTTAGCCATACCAACAACAAAAAACTAGCAGTGTCCAAGACTTCTATGGGTTATTCCAGGCACAATCGAAACTCGATACTCAAAAATCAAACATGCTATTAGAGTGGAAACGATATCCAGACTCGATGGAATCGATGAAACTTCCATAAGAGGTCATTTTGGAGGAATGTTGACCCAAGTCAATGCTAGCTAAAACCAACTGAATACCCAAAATGAGCCCGGCTCACCTGAGACCCAAACCAACGACCTACCTAACTCAAACTCGGCATTTCGGAGCTAACATCGCTAACAAAATTTTCATCTGAGGCTGTCTTCTCCAAATGTTGACCAAAGTCAACCAAACAAGCCCAACTGACCTAAAAACATAGAACGAGAGAGAATTCCAAGCTTAATAGCTCTTGTATCCCAACCAAAGGTCCAACTAGACCAAAGTTCGCACTCCGGAGCTAAGGGAACTGTCAGAATTCAATTCCGAGCATGATAGCCAAGAATGTTGACTGAAGTCAATGATTTCCAAAGTTAAAGCTCTAAAATAAAGAAATAGTCATAAAGACCAAACAACATCCTGGGCACCGAACTACCGGTTCCCGCAAGCCATAAATGACTTGGGGCCATTACAAGCATGCTTCAACAGTGCAAAGAAGGTGAAAATACGCAAATGACCGGAAGGGTCATTACAAAATAATCCTTAAGTAAATCATAAGGAAAGTGACATAAAAAATCATGAAGATAATAAGTAAATATAATAGTGATATCAATAGTCATGAAAGTTGTAAATAAGTATAGTACTCTCAGCTTGAGCATATCTTTAATCGGGTAAATAAATCATAATGAGAAATGATTTTAATAATAGTAAAAGCTTTAAATGAATATCATACTATAACTTTAACATACATATAATCTTTAAAGATATAACAGTCACCATGTATACGGCATGTCATTCGATCAGGACCCGATCAACTGAGACGTCTCACCATGATTGTCATATGGATCAACATATTTTGTATACAATGGTATCTTAGAATCTCTTGTATAACTATACAGGAGACTCGACTATCTAGCAGCCAAGACTTTTGGGTGGTCATAGCCCTACATCGATAATGTGTAGCTTTATATATAGGACACTCTTGCCAATATCTTCTCAGTTTGTAAGGGAGATTCCAAAACATAAAAACATATAGCTTGGACCCATTTTTGGCTCCTTTTATTAAATCATCTTCAACTCTTAGGCCCCTTTCATCATCATCAATTTTTTTAATGACCCTTCTGGTCATTTACACATTTTTGCCTCTCTTGTACCATTAGAGCTTACTTGTAGCGGCCCAAGTCATTTATGGCTTGTCGGGACCGGTAGTTCGGTGCCCGGGCCATTTGTTTGGTCTTTATGGTCGTTCCTCATTTTAGAGCTTCAACTTTGGAATTCGTTGACTTCCGTCAACATTCTTGGTAATATCAAAGAATTAAACCAAGGTTCTAGGTCAAAGGAATCCCTTACTCGAAAGTTTGAGTTAAAGAAATGCCTCGTGTAACACCTCGCCTGTTTGAAAGGTTTAAAGTAACCCGTGCCTTAAGGGTAAGACTAATAGAGTCTAATATACTAATAAGGATGTGTTATGAGGTATTATAATCGCAAAATGGTCATATGATGAGTTTTGAAGTCAAGCAAGTTGCGAAACAAAATTCGGAAAAAGTTATTATAAATTCCTTTAAGGAATTCTCTTCAAATTTGGGTAAAATGTCTTGGGGTGTTTCTCCCTATATATAAAGATTTAGGGGGGGCCCAATATACCAAATCGAAGTTCTACGAGTCTAGTTTCCAACGCACTAAACCGTTTGTCCATACGACTTCAGAATAGAGAGATATTCACATTTTTGTAAGACCGCGCAAGCAGACACGTCAAGGTGGGGGCCGCATCCTAAGTCGGTTTTGCTTTATAAAAGGTGTTCCAGCTTCGTTTTAATTCATAAAAATCACCCAAAAGCTTCAGAAAATCAGAAGTAGAGTCCATAAATAATCCATGGACTTTGATCCTTTCAATTCGGAAGTTTAACGGAAGTTGCTCTACGTCGCGAGTTCGTCATTTTGGTATAGTTTTCCCCGTCGATTTCATGGCGTATCTTCGTGGGTGTTGATGTAGCAAGCCAGCAGGTGTTTTCTGAGTATTTGGCAGTAGCTATGGAGTTATTTTGGTGAGGTATGGATCCCGTACACTTATCTATTTGTTGAATCAAGATTCTAAGCTTCTAGTCACGAAAAGTTGTATTTTTCGATAACTTGTAGTAGTTTCTTGTTGGATTTGGCTATTTTGTTGTTCCTGCAAGGAGGCAGGTTGTTAATCTTGGAATATTGAATATTTTTTTTAAGGAAATCTCTCCCCTACAATCCTCCTTCGTTATTATATGTTCTAGTATTATTTTATGGATTTCTAAGCCACGAAGTGGTATTTTCGATTTGTGGCTTTGGACAGCCTTTATCTTGTTATGTTTGGTTATTGTTGTGGTGTTCTGGTTGTGGTAAGGTTCTGGTGGGATTGGGAAATTGTGCCATTATTTTTGGGATCGCATACGATAGTGATTGGATTGGACAAACGTGAAGTATGCCTTGAAATAGTGCCTCGGGAGTTCGTCGCTCCTTGGAGATGTGGTTAACGTATTGTTGTTGGATTTATCTGCCATTTGTTATTGTTATTGGCCTCATTTTTATGCTTTGGAGTTGGCTGGTCGCGAGTGTGACATTAACACTTTATCAAATGGTTATGGCTCGTTCTTGCAGCCTCGTCGATTCTAGCAATTGTTCCATTACCTTGGTTGGTCAGGCTTCATAGAGACGCCTTTGGGACTTCAGTTGAAAGTGTTTTTGTAATTTGGAGCTTCCCGGAGTAGTTTGAGCCTGGACGACGCCGTTCCCACAGCTAGTCATTGGATGAAAGGTAGGTTATGGTTTTTCCTATCTAGACTCTGCGTATATAGGCTATAACTGCATTAATAAGCATCCTTGGATAGGTTGTTATAGGTTGGTACCCTAGACCTTGTCGGCCTTTCGTCCGTCTATTTCATACGTTGTTTGTAGTATTTGCGTAGTAATGTATATTACCTTTGTGGTCCTGTGTGTCCTTGTATTGAATATGGAACATAGATGGTGGGCTATTTGGGAATGTCCGCGAGTCCCAGACATAGATATTATCCTTTTAGGCTGGTTATGTCTGCTGAGTAGCTATTGGGCCTGTGCAGGGCTGATAGGAATTGTTGTGAGCCATTGGGCTACTTTTATATTTGTGTGCGAGCATATCATCCATGAGAAAGGTTTTCCCCTGCATGTTTTACTACAGTTTTGGCTGTGAGCCACTACTGACAATTTTCCTAAATTTTCATGGCCCTGGGGGCCTATTTTTGGTACTGTTGTTGATAGAAAAGGGGATTTTTGGATGTTTTCGCACTGATTTTATTACTGGTACTAGTCTTTGTGGGGCAGAGCACCAAACTTGATTTTATTACTGATACTAGTCTCTGCGGGGCAGAGCACCAGACTTGATTTTATTACTGATACTATTCTCTGCGGGGCGGAGCACTAGACTTGATTTACTACAGTTTAAGACATGGTTACGCCCGGGCACCCTTGGTGGGGTTTTTGAGGCATTTTCTACTACTTTAGTCCTGGACAGGGTCTGGGCATGCATATTTGAGACTGGGTCTCTATCTTGATCCCGGACTTGCTTCCGGATGACATGTCTTGATACTGAGTTTTAGTATAGGGTCGGGGACCTCCATGGACCTTGCCGCTCTGGGCTTGGGGCTTCGAGCTGCGTGCGCCGGAGGGAAGGGTATATGGTGGAGTAGAGGTATACAGGCTGAGTCCTTCCATGGAACCTGTCTGCTGGGCCTGATTGGCACCGGAGGAGGTATATACAGAGGTTCTATTACACATCATATCATATCATGCATTGGATTCCACCGTTGTTTGTTGAGTGTTCAGTGTACGCTCTGGAAGTATGGGATGCCAGAGGGTTTGTTTTCACTTGATTGTGTTCCTCGGTTGTATGGGCGGCCGTTGGGACTGTAGGTAGACTATATTTACTCCTGTCTTTATTTAGGGCTTGTCTTGGCACCCAGTTCTTGAAAGATTAGTGATGGCTAGCCTATTGAGGCTTTGGTTGTGGAATTTTTTATTATTGAGAGGACTTTGGAGTCCTATCTTATTGAGGCACTTTTGTGTGGCCTTCTGAGCAGAGTGTGAGACTCTGGTTCTATTCTTGTGGGAAGCTGAGTGGTATCTCTCGGTTATTGTGGCCTAGTTATTTCATCCTAGGGTTGTACTTGTGATGTGATTCCCTGGTTATGCTATCATATTATTGGATTGGTGTTATGATTTCCTTATACTGGTTGATTCCATTTTGAGTATGTTAGACTACTCTCTGTCTTTTCCTTTCAATTGAGGTTATCGGTATACCGCTATTTTCTCAACTCTCTCTCTACTTACTAATATTGTTGTGCAAGGACTCCAGGTGCGTTCTCCTTTCCTTCACCTGTGATTCTGAGTAATTGTATCTCTATGCTGGCATGTGTTACTTGAAGCTCTTGGTTATGGATGATCTGTGCTAGCTCCTTGTGCCTTGCTTATTGCCTCAGTGACTGCTTTCTTGCTATCTGTTACTTACTGCTTTTATATCTTATATGCTCTCAGTCGTCCTATGATACCTACTGAGTACCCGTGGTTTTGGTGCTCATACTACACTTCTGCACTTTTTTGGTGCAGATATTAGCTGAGCTTTCGTCGTTGATCACGTTGGAGACTCGTGTAGCTTTTGGATTTTGAGACTAGGGTGAGGGCCTGACAGTCGGGGCTTGTCTACATCTCATCTGTTGTATTGTTGCTCCTTGTACTTTCGGAGGCAATTTATGTTGTATTTTGTTACTAGTAGCACTTGTATTCTATTAGAAGCTTTTGTACTATTGATACCAAGTCTTGGGGTTGGTGTAGTTTCCTTTATGTATTTATATTCGAGTTTTGCTTTCGCTTATTTCTGCTTGCTGGTGCGTTTTGGTTAAGTAGTAGCCCATTACTAACCGTTCCGGACTACGGGAATTGGCTCGCCTACTGGGGATTGTAGGTGCCATCATGACTTGAGAAATCGGGTCGTGACAGCTTGGTATCAGAGCCCTAGGTTCACCGGTATCATGGTACAGAAGCAAGTGTCTAAGTAGAGTCTCGCGGATTGGTATAATGACGTCCGTATCCTATCTGCGGGAGGCTACAGGGAATTTTTAGGAAAAATTTCATCTTCTTGGCTCCTCATCGTGCTTTCCTGGCTCTATTGACTTTTATACTTCGGTTTTTCATTCATTCTCAAATTCCTCAGACGAATGCGATAGCGGTTGGTGCCGAGGCTTATGTGCCTTTTGATTTAGTTCTTTCATTAGCGCCAGGACTCCAGAGTGAGGGTTTACTGTACTAGATAGGGGGTGTTGGGTCCGCCCAACCTCCGATTGGATTTATAGCGACCTCAACGCTTCAGGACACCGTGGCTAGGACTCTGAGTCCTCCGGTGAGTGTTCCAGTACCTGGTTCTGTGAGTGGTACTTCAGTTATAATTGAGATTCTAGTTCTTCAGCAGGGTTGTCTGTCGGTATTGGAGTACGAGGTGAGATTTTCCCGTTGGGCTTCATCTGGTATAGGCTGTTTTTGGTGTGGTGAGCATGGGCACTTTGCTAGGAATTTCCCCAGGATTATGTATCCAAGACAGCCTGGTTGTTATCATTGTGGAGAGATTGGTTACCTTAATAGATATTGTCCCCGGCGAGGGCCGGTTAGGCCTTTAGTTTAGACTACTCAGTCCAGAGTTATATCCCATCAGCTTGATACTACTCTTAGTGGGCCAGAGGTAGAGGTTCCTAATATCCTTGGTCTAGGTTAGGCTTTTGCTACCTTCGACTTGTGATAGTCCTGCTCGCGTTGCGATTCTATCCCTTCTGTCATTTATTTTCTTATATGCCTACCTGCTATTTGTTTAAGTTTTTTGGCTACCCGAATTGTAGTACCGATGTGTTATTTTATTGGTAGTTTATTCTTTAGTAGTGGATGGGGGTAAGTTAGCCTTGAGAGGTGTTTTCCCGGAGTTGTAGCTCGTGGGTAGTTCTTATTATTCTATTTCTAGTTGGGTTACCCCTGTTTCATTGTGATTCTGGACTTTTGGTTGGGTTTCCCTTGTTGAGCTGTCCTAGATGGGGGTTTCCTAGGCTGTTATCTAGCGTGGCTAGAGATCCGTGTGACGGTTTGGTGTATTACCGATAGTTGGGCCAGAGTTGAGATTTTGCCTCAGTTGGGAGATATTGGTTATGCTAGTGTGCAAAGATTGGTTTTGTCTCTCGAGTGTCTAGAGTCGACCCTCTTTGTTGATTAGTTTAGGAGGTTGGCAGGTATGTGGGTTGTTCCCATAGTCTCCTCCACTTCCTGGTCCGTTGGGTGTTTTGTTATATCCCTAGCACCAGTTCAAACGAATCTTGATCGTAGTTCTTTCGATGAGCTCTTGATGTTGGCATCGTGATTGGGTCTTGACTTTAGCACTTCCGACTAAGTGTTGATCGTAACCTCGTGGTTGGGTTGTATTTGTAAGAATTTCGGGTGAGTTGGGCATCCGACCCATTATTCTCCTGCCTTATTGAATTTGACGTGTAGCTATGAGTAGTAAGGTAATGGCTTTAGGTTCTTATTCGAGAAAGGATTTTTAAGGTTTAGTATGTGTTAAGGAAGCATTTTTGTTTAGTTGAAAAAGAAGGGAGATAACTCTTTGTTTGTGTTTATGTGTCCTCGTAGTTGCCTGAGGTGGCGATGAAGGTTTTCTTTGGGATTATGTGTCGGTGATTCAATTCAGCCGTCTACACATTGCCGTGGGTTTTCCATCGATTGGTTTTGTTTCAGTAGCAACTGCGGTGTTGGCAACTTGCATATTCAAGCCTAGTTGGATTGAGTTCTTAAGGGTTCATTGGCAGCATACTGGTTTGACCAAGGCTTTAGTTGGTAGTTTTGAAAGTTAGGGTTCAGAATCATGGCTTGGCAGGTTATATCGGATGGTTCGTGGCAGTTTTTATTTGGTTGCAGCATCCTAGTGCCGGGAGGCAGTGGGTGCAAGCAACTTAGCTTCTTTACTTCAGTTATGAATGCGGCTATTGGCCTTGGACACCTAGTCCTTGGCTAACCTCTGCAAGAGGCAAGATATTCTAGATTTCAGCAGTGTTCTAGTTAGTACGAGGCTCTTCTACCATGGTTGGACAGACTCAGCGGCGTAAGTTTGAGATTTAGCAGCGGTGTATGCTTTATGTGGTCAGCTTGTGCAGGTTGAGACTAGCGAGGCTATTTTGAGCTCTGATGATACGTAGAGACTGGTAATAGCCATTCGTTTGCCCAGGATTTGAAAGCTTGTTTAATTGATTCCTCCAGAGTAGTTGTTTATGTGGGGTTCCTTTGTTGGTTAGACTCGGCCAGTATGGACTAGATGTTCGTTAGGATATATGCTTCGAAGTGGTTGGTTGTTTGCAGAACCAGTAGAGCGGTTGATTCAAGCCAAAGGAATGAATTGAAAGTATATGCAAAAAATATTTCTATGGTTAGATGGTAACTTTGAACCCCAGGCACCTTTTTCCTTTACCTTCGGGGTGTTTGGACGTGATATTCGTGGCATGGTGGAATTCTTTCTGAGGTGACATTCGTAAAGGCGATTTCACATTCAAATGGTGTTCGAGTGTTCGGAGTAGTAGCAGTGTTTTCTAGAGTTGGGAGCTTGGCTCATGGTTACAGACATCGTGGTAGGCTTACCACACTTCTTGCAGGATCGTGGTTTTGGTTTGGGTCTTTTGGGCAGGTTGCCCTGGTTCATTCACTTTCAGCTGATTTAAACTGGCACGGTTCAGTTAGCGAATTTGATGTTAGAAAAAAATGTTCATTTGTTGGTTGGTGGTTAGTCAAGGCAGGTAACTTTAGTTTCAATGATATGGTACGGGTTGTTATCTTGGATGGAAAAGGCTAGTACCCTATATCTTGGCTTAAAACGCATTTGAATAAAATGGGTGACTTCATTCGTGGTAAAGTATAAGCAGGAACTCTGGATCTCCGGTGTGTCAGTTGATGCTTCGAGGGTGGTTTGAGTGTTCAGCTTGTATGCAGCTTCCTTTTTGTGGTGCTAAAGGATTCAGTTTAGAATTAAAAAAAGGGATTTTGCGGAACAGCGGGTTCATGAGTTAGAGTTTTGGGTTGATGGATTTTCTGGTAAACTTGTTATGGTTTTGAGGATTCGAGTTATGTGTGTTGATAGCCTTGGTGCACTGGTTTCGGTGTTGTGTAGGTGCTTTTTGGTTAAGATTCTCGAGGTTCAGTTTGGGTTGGGAGATCTTTGGAGGTTGAAATCTAGCTTGGCCAGTAAGAAATTAAGGCTTGGTTGCTTTCTTTGGTTCTGTTTCATTGGGTGTCGTCCGATCGCGGAGGTTACCTGGGTTGTCTGAGAGAGTAGTGCGGGCGTTGTATCCGCTATTCTTAAATCTCTGGTATTTTCTTCCTTCCTGACTTTCGGGGATGAAAGTCTTTTTAGTAGTGGATGGTGTAATGACCCTTCCGGTCATTTACACGTTTTTGCCTCTCTTGTACCATTAGAGCTTACTTGTAGGGCCCAAAACATTTATGGCTTGTCGGGACCGATAGTTCGGTGCCCGAGCCATTTGTTTGGTCTTTATGGTCGTTCCTCATTTTAGAGCTTCAACTTTGGAAATCATTGACTTCGGTCAACATTCTTGGTAATATCAAAGAATTAAACCAAGGTTCTAGGTCAAATGAATCCCTTACTCGAAAGTTTGAGTTAAAGAAATGCCTCGTGTAACACCTCGCCCGTTTGGAAGGTTTAAAGTAACCCGTGCCTTAGGGGTAAGACTAATAGAGTCTAATATACAAAGAAGGATGTGTTATGAGGTATTATAATCGCAAAATGGTCGTATGATGAGTTTTGAAGTCAAGCAAGTTGCGAAACAAAAGTCGGAAAAAGTTATTGTAAATTCCTTTAAGGAATTCTCTTCAAATTTGGGTTAAATGTCTTGGGGTTTTTCTCCCTATCTATAAAGAATTAGTGGTCCCCCAATATACCAAATCTAAGTTCTATGAGTCTAGTTTCCAACGCACTAAACCGTTTGTCCATACGACTTCAGAATAGAGATATATTCACATATTCGTAAGACCGCGCAAACAGGCACGTCAAGGTGGGGCCCGCATCCTAAGTCAGTTTTGCTTTATAAAAGGTGTTCCAGCTTCGTTTTAATTCATAAAAATCACCCAAAAGCTTCAGAAAATCAGAGGGAGAGTCCATAAATAATCCATGGACTTTGATCCTTTCAATTCGGAAGTTTAACGGAAGTTGCTCTACGTCGCGAGCTCGTCATTTTGGTATAGTTTTCACCGTCGATTTCATGGCGTATCTTCGTGGGTGTTGATGCAGCAAGCCAGCAGGTGTTTTCTGAGTATTTGGCAGTAGCTATGGAGTTATTTTGGTGAGGTATGGATCCCGTACACTTATCTATTTGTTGAATCAAGATTCTAAGCTTCTAGTCACGAAAAGTTGTATTTTTCGATAACTTGTAGTAGTTTCTTGTTGGTTTTGGCTATGTTTGTTGTTCCTGCAAGGAGGCAGGTTGTTAATCTTGGAATATTGAATATTTTTGTTAAGGAAATCTCTCCCCTACGATCCTCCTCCGTTATTATATGTTCTAGTATTATTTTATGGATTTCTAAGCCACGAAGTGTTATTTTGGATTTGTGGCTTTGGACAGCCTTTATCTTGTTATGTTTGGTTATTGTTGTGGTGTTCTGGTTGCGGTAAGGTGTTGGAGGGATTGGGAAATTGTGCCATTCATTTTGGGATCGCATACGATAGTGATTGGATTGGACAAACGTGAAGTATGCCTTGAAATAGTGTCTCGGGAGCTCGTCGCTCCTTGGAGATGTGGTTAACGTATTGTTGTTGGATTTAGCTGCCATTTGTTATTGTTATTGTCCTCATTTTTATGCTTTTGAGTTGGCTGGTCGCGAGTGTGACATTAACACCTTATCAAATGGTTATGGCTTGTTCTTGCAGCCTCGTCGATTCTAGCAATTGTTCCATTACCTTGGTTGGTCAGGCTTCATAGAGACGCCTTTGGGACTTCAGTTGAAAGTGTTTTTGTAATTTGGAGCTTCCCGGAGTAGTTTGAGCCTAGACGACGCCGTTCCCGCAGCTAGTCATCGGATGACAGGTAGGTTATGGTTTTCCCCTATCTAGACTATGCGTATATAGTCTATAACTGCATTAATTAGCATCCTTGGATGGGTTGTTATAGGATGGTACCCCAGAACTTGTCGGCCTTTCGTCCGTCTATTTCATACGTTGTTGTAGTATTCGCGTAGTAATGTATATTACCTTTGTGGTCTTGTGTAGCCTTGTATTAACTCTGGAACATAGATGGTGGGCTATTTGGGAATGTCCGCGAGTCCCGGACATAGAGTTTATCCTTTTAGGCTGGTTATGTCTGCTGAGTAGCTATTGGGCCTGTGCAGGGCTGATAGGAATTGTTTGGAGCCATTGGGCTACTTTTTGTCATGACCCGATTTCTCGGTCATGATGGCACCTACAACCTCCCAGTAGGCGAACCAATTCCCGTAGCAAACAGTTGGTAATGGGCTACTATCCAACAAATAAGCGGGAGGGTAGTTTAATAAGCAAAAGTAAGGGAACAGGATGAAGAGAATAGATAACAGGAATATATATATACATATGCGGAAACTAAACCAAACCCCAAGACCTGGTATCATAGTATAGAGCCAAAACTACATACATGGAGTGCAAACGATCCAAAACAATATATACAAATGTCTCTGAATGGTAATAGAGTACATAAAGCAAAAGATAAACTAAAGCTAAGCTCCGATCGCCAAGAGGTCACCCTCAGACTGAAGTAATCCCCAACAGATCTCCAAGCACGACTTACAGCGATCTAACGGTGATGGTCCACGCTAGAATCTTCACCTAAAGATGCAGGGGGGTAGGGTGAGCACCAAATGCGAAGCATAAGGTACCCAGTAGGTATCATAGGCCGACTGGGCACATATAAGATAAAAGCGTAGTAACAGACAGAATAGAAGCAAGTAGTCACAGAAATCAACAAGAGGTACACAGGAACTAGCCCAGAGGGAAGTCAACAGAACCACATGTGAGGCCAACAAGAAAAATATATACACCATAGGCACAGGTGAAAGTAAGAAACAACTCACCTAGTGTCCTTGCAATAACAGTGTATACATAATAAGTTTACGAAATGGACGGTATACCGGTAACCTAAAGTGTAAGAAGAGGGAAAGAGTAATGATAGGCATGCTCAGAGACATGAATCAAACTCAACTAATCATATCAATCTCAATCCAGAACCAACAGTTTAGTAGTAACCAATTTCTTTCCTAACCGTAATAGGGAATAATTATGTAAGTAAATAGCAAGAGTTTACCTACAGTCCCCCGGCCGCCCATACAACCGAGGAACACAAACAAGTGAAAACAAACCCTCTGGCATCCCATACTACCGGGGGGTACAATTAACAAACAACAAACAAGGGTGGAGCCTCAAACAATGAATGATATGATGCATGAAGATCTCAAGTGAAATGGTATCTCTGTATGTACCTCCTCCGGTGCCGATCCGGCCCAGCAAGGTAGGTTCCACATGGAAGGACAAACTGCCCGTATACCTCTAACTCATCTATACCTTCCTCCGAAACACCGCATCCACAGCTCCAGGCCTGGGATGGCAAAGGTCCATAGGACGGTCCCTGACCCCATACTAAAACTCAGTATCAAAACATGTTGTCCGGAAGCAAGTCCGGGTTCAAGATAGAGACCCAGTCTCGAATATGCATGCCCAGACCCTGTCCAGGACTAAAGTAGTAGGAAAATATCTCAAAAAAACCCCTCCAAGGGTGCCCGAGCATAACCGGGTCTAAACAGTAGAAAGTCATCTCGGGTGCTCGGTCCGACCGAGGCTAAAATTATCTCAAGTAGCAAGAAAACTCAACTAGCACCTCGGCCCTGCCGAGTCTAGCGTTAATCGTAAAACTGATGATTTAAAACATAATTTTACCTTCTTTTACCCAGGAATATTCACAAGTTAAATCAAACCATTTCCAAATCATTTCCATCAAAAACAGGCCCCCCGGGCCATTCAAGGTTTAGAAAATAGTGTCAGTAGGCCCGAACCCTCCCTTATGTTTTCTCACAGTTTCAGAACTGAAATGGCGTTTTAAAACGTGAAGTTGAGGCTTTTAATCGATCTTGGCCCGACCCGGTTCGCAACCCAGTTTCTGCCGGAAACTAGTTGGACGTGAGGTTTTGTGCGTTGGAAACTAGACTCGTAGAACTTCGATTTGGTATTTCGGGGGACTTCTAACTCTTTATATATTGAGAGAAAATCTCTGAGACATTTTACCCAAAGTTCAGAAAATTTATTAAAGAAACTTACGATATCTTTTGCCGACTTGCTTGACTTTAAAACTTATCATACGACCAAACAAATGACCCTGGCACCAAACTACCGGTCCCTGACAAGCCTTAAGTGACTTGGGGCCGCTACAAACAAGCTCTAACGGTACAAGGAAAACGTATACGTGGAAATAACCGGAAGAGTCATTACATCATCCACTACTAAAAAGGACTTTCATCCTCGAAAGTCAAGGTCAAGGGGGTACCTGAAGGCCCAAACAGCTGCGAATACTGAGCCCGCATATCTCTCTCGGTCTCCCAGGTAGCCTCCTCGACTGGACGGTGCCTCCACTGAACCTTAACAACCGGGATCTCTCGAGACCTCAATCTTCTGACATCTCTGGCCAAAATAGCTGTCGTCTCCTCAACAAAGGCTAAACCCTCACCCAACTGAACTGAATCCCACTGCAACACATGAGACTCATCTGGTACATACCGACGCAATATCGAAACATGAAATACAGGATGTATAGCTGAAAACATTGGAGGCAAGGCTAACTGATAGGCAATGCTACCAACCCTCCGAAGAATCTCAAACGGCCCAATGTACCTGGGGCTAAGCTTGCCCCGCCTACCAAATCTCATCACGCCCTTCATGGACGATACACGGAGAAACACCAAGTCACCGACACTAAAATCCAAGGCACAAAGCCTACGATCAGCATAACTCTTCTGCCTGCTCTGAGCTGCCCGAAGTCTGTCCTGAATCGCTCGAACCTGATCTAAGGAATCTCGAAGCAAATCTGTACTCTGTGGCCTAGCTTCCAAACCATCAAACCAACCAATCGGCGATCTACAACGCCTACCACACAAAGCCTCAAAAGGTGCCATGCCAATGCTCGAATGGAAACTATTATTATAAGCAAACTCAGCCAAAGGCACAAACTGATCCCACGAACCTCCAAAGTCAAGAACACAGGCCCGAAGCATGTCCTCCAGGACCTGAATGGTCCTCTCGGACTGGCCATCTGTCTGGGGGTGGAAAACAGTACTAAGTTGAACCTCTGTACCCAAATCTCGTTGAATAGCCCTCCAAAACTGAGATGTGAACTGAGTGTCGCGGTTTGAAATGATAGAAGCTGGGACCCTGCGCAACCGAACAATCTCACGAAGGTAGATCTGAGCTAACCTTTCTGCGCCATAAGAAGTCTGAACCGGCAAGAAATGTGTTGACTTAGTCAGCCTATCAACAATCACCCATATGGAATCAAACCCATGAGAAGTACGAGGCAAACCAACAACGAAGTCCATAGTAGCCCCTTCCCACTTCCACTCAGGAATGGGAAGTCGCTGCATCAAACCACCAGGTCTCACGTGCTCGAACTTAACCTGCTGACAGTTCAAGCACCGAGATATGAAATCCGCTATATCCCGCTCTATACCACTCCACCAGTAAAGCTTCCTCAAGTCTCTATACATCTTTGTTGTGCCAGGGTGAATGGAGTATCTAGTACAATGTGCCTCATGAAGTATCAACTGAATCAAATCACTAATCCTCAGAACACAAAGGCAACTATCAAACCTCAGAACCCCATCTAAATCTAGAGTAGCTCGACTGGTCTCACCCTGAACAACCCAATCACGAAGGTCACACAACTGCTGATCCTCAAACTGACGGCTCTGAATCTGATCAATCAAAGTAGAACGAACCTCAACACTGGCGAGAACTCGGCTAGGATCCGACAAGTCAAGCCTAACCAAACGGTTAGACAAGGACTGGATGTTTAAGGCCAACGGTCGCTCTGAAACTAAAAGAGAAGCTAGGCTACCCATACTCACTGTCTTCCGACTCAAGGCATCCGCTACCACATTTTCCTTTCCCGGATGATACAGAATAGTGAAGTCATAGTCCTTCAGTAACTCGACCCATCTCCTCTGTCTCGAGTTCAACTCTCCCTGACTCATGATATACTGAAGACTACGGTGATCGGTGAAGATCTCACAGTGAACTCCATATAGGTAATGCCTCCAGATCTTGAGCGCGAAAACTACCGCCGCCAACTCTAAGTCATGAGTGGGGTAGTTGCGCTCGTGAACCTTCAGCTGCCTCGACGCATATGCTATTACTCGACCCTGCTGCATCAACACACAACCAAGACCAACCCCAGAAGCATCACAATACACGGAGAAGCTCTGACCCTCAACCGGCAAAGTCAAGACTGGAGCTGAAGTCAATAAGGCCTTAAGCCTCTGGAAGCTATCCTCACACTGATCCGACCACTGAAATGGGACATCCTTCCTAGTCAGCATAGTCAAGGGTGCTGCTATGGAAGGAAAATCCCTCAACGAACCGTCTGTAGTAACCTGCTAACCCAATAAAGCTGCGGACCTCAGTAGCAGTAGTAAGTCTAGGACAATCACAAACCGCAGAAATCTTTTTCGGGTCAACCCTAATCCCATCCTTAGACACCACGTGCCCTAGGAATGCAACTGACTCAAGCCAAAACTCACACTTTGAGAACTTGACATAAAGCCGATGATCTCACAAATTCTGGAGTATAACCCTCAAGTGCTGCTCATGCTCATCTCTACTATGCGAGTATACCAAGATGTCGTCTATAAAAAATTATCACAAATGAGTCCAAATACGGGCCAAGAACCCTGTGCATCATGTTCATAAAGGCTGCGGGGGCATTAGTCAACCCAAAAGACATCACCAGGAACTCATAATGGCCATAACGTGTCCTGAATGTTGTCTTAGGGATGTCCTCCACCCTAATCCTCAACTGATGGTAGCCAGACCTCAAATCAATCTTCGAAACATGATTGAACCTGAAGATGGTAAACAATCATCAAATCCTTGCATCGATACACTATTCTTCACTGTACGACATATTCCAGCTAACCGATAATCAAATACACATGCGCATGACACCATCCTCTTTTCCACGAAGAGAACAGGAGCACCCCAAGGTGACACACTAGGTCTATGAACGCCCTAGCTAACAGATCCTGGAGCTTTTGCTCCTTAAGCTCCCTCAAACCTCAGCAGGAGCCATACGTAAGGAGAAATAGAAATGGGCCTAGTGGCCCGACTCTAGCTCATAGCGAAATCATATATCTTCTCTCAGATGGAAGAGCTGGAAAAGTTCGGTAGCTAACAACATCAGAGGAAGTCATCTACCAACAGAACAGACTCAGGAGAAGGTAGGGTCCAGCCTAACATCTCGGACATATGGCTAGATAAGCTAAACACCCACGGGAAAAATCAACTTCCTAGCTCGAAAGACAAGAAATGATCCCAGATAGTGCATGGCTAACAGAACCCTGCCACACAACCTGGGATACACCGGGCACAGCTATGGTAATGGTCTTGGCATAACAATCCAAAACCACACGGTGAGGGGATAACCAGTCCATGCCCAGTATCACATCAAAATCTAGCATATCAAGAATCATCAAATCACCCCAAGTCTCTGAATCGCTAATAGATAGCATACAAGATCTCACAATCCGATCCACTACTAAAGAATCTCCTACTGTGGTCAAAACAGAAACATGAACAGATAATGGCTCATTAGCCAACCCCAAACAAGGCACAAAGTAGGCAGATACGTATGAACAATTGGATCCAGGATCAAATAAAGCCATAGCCGACTGATGGCACACAGAAATCGTATCTGTAATCACAGCATCTGAGGCCTCTGCCTCTGGTCTCCTAGGGACCGCGTAAAAATGACGACGACCTCCACCTGCCCGACCGCCATCCCTACCACCTGCTCTGCCGCACGGAGAACCACCTCTACCCTGATGACCACCCCCTCTAGCCAGGGGCTGAACTGCTCGTAAAGGCTCGGCCAACTGAACTGTACCCTGCTGAGGGCAATATCTAGCAAAATGACCAATCACACCACAAGTAAAACAAGCCCTTGGCGGCCTACTCGATCGAGACGAACCAGCAGATCTTGTATAACCACAACGGTCTGATGCCCCAGAAACTGTACCCCTCGAAGACTGGCCGCCATAGCCCTGATGGCTGCTCTGACCCTGCTCGAACTGGGTACTACTGAAAGCCTGAACCGGTCGGCTGGACTTACCCTGGTGTTGCTGTGGCTGATAACTCCGGCTCCACTAGCCAGGACCTCTACCACCATATCTGGAACCACTGTAGACACCCTGATGTCGAGGCCTCTTATCTCTGGACCCCTGATCATGTCGCTGTAAGTCCTCCACAGTGCGGGCATAGTCTACGATAGCCTAAAATGACCGACCACTGGCGATCAATATCTCAGCTGGCTGCCTGATCTCTGGCCTCAAACCCCATACAAATCTGCGAATCCTATCTGCCGATTCAAGATTTAAACAACCGATGGAAAAAAAACTGTTACAAAAAATAAACATCCATATTTAAGAAGCGTAAGCGATCGGTGTCAAATATATAACCCAACAAGGTTGGGGTCGAATCCCACAGAGAATATGGTGATGATTAAGACTTTAGTGAAGTATGTGACTAGTTGTCAATCGTTTCCAGTAACTAAAAGGGGGGGTTTTGTAATCAAATTGTAAACAAAACAATAATAAACGTAGGAGGTTAAATCAGTATGAGAGAATGCGAACTAGGGACGTGGTTACCATGGCGTTGTAACAATGTCGATTCTAGGCGTAACCGGGTTCTTTCTATATGAATGTCACGATGTGATTGCGTCAATTGTATCGTCTAAACGTCTCTCGACCAAATAAACAAATTTCCTTTTA